>JAACJT020000042.1:5219872-5255282 GCA_009936485.2 Gymnarchus niloticus | reverse complement strand
AGGCAAGAGGAAAAGAGGAAGGCCAAAGAGGAGGTTTATGGATGTAGTGAAAGAGGATATGCAGGTGGTTGGTGTGAAAGAACGGGATGTGGAGGACAGGAGGAGATGGAGAAGGTTGATCTGCTGTGGCGACCCCTGATGGGAGCAGCCGAAAGTGAATGTTGATGAAACCGGTGCAAACCAGCTCTGTGTGTATAGTGACCAGTATTCTGCCTAGCAACCAAACAGGCATTTAAAAAAATAACGTCCTACAATATGGCGATATGCTGTAATGATGCACAGAAAAGTACCATTTAAAAAAGAGTCAATGGAGGAACAACCCTAAGGAAGGGAAACTTATCATCTCAGAAGAGGTATCCAAGACAATGTCTTTACCCTGAGGCCAAGAAATGTGCAACCTGCAGGCAGACTGACAGGGAAAATGTTTAAAAATTTAGCAACAGTTTGAATAATACGTGCTTCCATCTGTAGCACCTCCATTAGGCTACTTTAGAATGACTGGAAGTAAAGATTCACCTAGCTATATGCAATAGTACTGCCTCTCTAATGTCCTATATTCACAGAACCATTGACTCACGCCTCTAATTTTCCAGTCAACTAAGATTTGTGAGCTAACAAAACAATACCTATATGATTCCATCCAAACTGTTTTGCAGATTAATATTACTTACTAGTACATAGAGCATTTCTCTTCAAAGTTACATACCTCACAACTGATTCCTGTTTACCCGTTTACGTAGATGGATATTTTACAATATTGCAACATCGAACTGGAGGAGCACTAGGCTGGGAGACAGGATGCCAGCCAGTCTACATTCTGTCCTACACATTTCTATGTCTGTGTAAAATCAGCACATGAACACGGGCTGAGCAGTACAGACACTGGACATTTCATCACTTCCTTCAGTCTGTCTTGGCTTTTGACATGCATTGCATCACAATTGTCTGAGTCCTGAGTTCTCCATTTGTGCGATTGGTACTCCTAAAATAAGGTAGAGGGGAATGAGATAAAAGGATGGGATTGGAAAATGGGAGATGTGCTGGTCCCAGCTGCCTGTTTTTATGGGTGAGTAATGAGGTGACGCTAGAACTAACCCTAAGTCATGGGAACATACTCGCTTTAGGTCTTCAGAAATGGTCATACAGCCCATAATCAAGCCCGGTTGTCCTTCATTAAAAAACTCATTACAATTCCATATTAATCTGTCACCTCAAAGACTGGGTTACACACATGGGTTCTCTGGATGGAATCTCAAGTGAAAAGTAGGTTTCTCAGATATCGGAGACCAGAAGCAGGGTGATGGAAAAATGATGGGAAAGATGGGTTGATGCAGAGGTAGCAGTTTCACCACCACATCAGTTTGTGGCCCACAAAAACAGAACATTCCTGAAGAAGCATTGATATTGTGGGAAAATGTTCTTATATCATTACAGAAACAATCACACACAAGCATAATTCCCCTGGGAGGTCATAGTCTATTACTTTCATAAAAATGTATTCATTTTCTTTACATTTTTTATGTATGAGATGCACATCCAAGATTTAAATAATGAAGAGGATCTTTGTCTTTCAAGTCAATGAAAGACTAAGCAACATCTCCAGTTTATGCCTCACACTTCATAGGTAGAATTCCCACCCTTTTGGGAATAGATGAACGCAAGGGCAAGACGTGCACTAGGTAGTTCAATCTTTAACCATTATTATTGCAATAAACATACACAATTCTCAGCACATTTCTTTAAAATTGTATTCCCAATAAATTTCTCACAATCTCCATTTCCAGTCACCTCTATTTAAAGAGAAGCATACTTGTGCTTACATGCTGACAAGTGGAAATGAAATTAATGTTTCAGGGAAACTTGGAGCCTGTCCCAGCCAGCATTGGGCACAGTGCCAGTCCATCACAAGGCATACACACTATGAGCAACTTAGAGATGCCAAATCATTTAACTGTTGGAGCCCATGCAGCACTGAGAGAATTTTGCAAGCTCCACACACTGTGTGTGTGTGTGTGTGTGTGTGTGGGGGGGGGGGGGGGGGGAACCCCCAGCTCTGCAGATGTGAAGGAACGGTGCTATTTACTGAACCTCTACAAAACACTTTATTACTTTGAAATTACTCATTTTCAATATTGCCAGTAATGGGGGTGAATACAATACATAACTGTATCTCCCAGTAATATACCTTGAGGCCACTGGAATTATCCAGCTGCAGTAACATCTGGCCACCTGGAAATCCTGGCTTTGGTCATATTGATTTGGCTTTAAATACCTTCCCTTGCTGGCACTTAGCTGCTTCTGTCCATATGGTGCCCTGAGGTTCTGTGCTGATGTTGGGCACAGGACAACAGCCCATAAACAGCTGGACTACACTTGGCTACATCTGAGTAGGCCAAAACCCTCACACCTCCACCATGGCAAACCCAATGCTACTGAACCTTAAGAAAGGACATTAGCAAATGATTGACAACTACGTGGAGCAACAAATTCTGGATTTAGAAAGGTCTACAATAACTGAAGAGATTTAATCACTTCATTCAAATAAGTGTCCTAAAGTCAGAAAACAATACATGAAAGTTAAATGATCATACTCAACAAGTATCATAGCTCTTACTTAAAGCCAAAAACATTTAGTAAATTAACAGGTATGCCGTACTGTTTTTTTTTTTTCTGGGTACACAATATGTAGCACAGAGGGGTGATGAGTGGCAATGATTCTAGGGGCCAAAACCTATATAAAATATTTTGGGGTCCTTGTGCAATATTCTTTCAGAGGACCCAGAATTCCTAGCTACAAGCCTGTGGAGTGAAATCCTTATTTTAATTTAAATGTTATATTCCTGATGAAATTTATAGCGTTCAAGAGTATACAGAGTCAATCAATTTATTAGTTCATGAATCCTTTCCTTAATAAACGAACAAGCAAACAAAACAAAATAACATTTGGAGTTCCACCATTGTGTAATATGTGTAACGAACTGCCCTAAGAGTTAAGCGGTTATGAAACAGTACAAATATACAGATATGAATAACTCCATTACCTCACACAATGCTATTAATAAAATAATCATACACTCCACACTGGATCCGAAGCATAACATTTGTACGCCATGGTCATTGCATAGTACTTCTCAGTGATATTTATAGGAAAGATTCCAAACATTTAAAAGACTACACTGGAAGTCCATCCCAAAGTGAACATATTGCAGAACTAATTCAGTTAAGGAAATGTGTTCTTGCACATTGGCTGTTGTTTACACTGAGCAGGCCAACAAATCTATAAAGGGATGCCGAAACATTGCTATGTTCATTACTGCTGCTAAATTAATCAAGGGAAGAGTAGGAAAAGGCCACATGTTTTTGAAGTTCAAAATGTACCATTCAAAGCAATGTTATTCAATACATATGCCTTTCAAAAATAATTTTCAACAAACAGAGGTGATTAGTCATTTTTATTACAGTGTAAATCTGGAAAGGATTACACACACACATTCTCGTCATAGCATTTATATTTTTTTCCATTAAAAACCTCTGTAAATAATAGGAATTCATCTTCATTTAGCGATGTTTCCCTGGGAGATTAAATGCTTCTTTATCCCTTCTACAGTGCAGTGTCAACATAAACAAGTCCAATGGTCTTTTAAGATATGGAAATAAAATTATCTCATAACAGCATATGCATAATCCTGTTTCCTGACAAAAAAAGTCATATGTGTGATGGTAGTAGGAACCCATAGATATTTATGTAAAGAAGCCAATGAGAGGCTGGAGGAACAAGCCCAGGGTCCCCAAGAGACAAATCAGCACGAAGACCCAGAGGAAGATCCGGTCGATGACCATGGCAACATACTTCCAGTCATCTTCCACCTATGAGACAGAAGACCGGCCAGAGGGTCAAAGGTCAAGAGGGCAAGAGGGAACATGCATTATCACTCAACTGGACGAACTCGCCTTGCACATTTCTCTGTTCTTAGAGATGCCAGAAGCAGAGGGTGAGCTTAACTATTCACCAAAGGGGCTTTTGCCACAGGAGAAATGTTCAGTGCTTGGTAGACAACGTCAGACATTATGCTTCCCGTCTTTTATGTCGCTGAATGGGGAAGCTCAAAATGCATTTTGGTAAAATAGTTCTGTAAAACTTTTCATCAAAAACAAAAGAAAACAATGACGTTGTACATCTCCTGACTAGTTGCCAGTCCTTCCTCATTATGACTTATGTTGGTGACTTTCACTCGCAAAAATTCTGCTTGTAAAATGTTAAGCAGGCTCATAGCTTTTCTGCATAATCTTTCATGATCAAAGTCATGCATGGCTGTGGGGATATAGAATGGCAAATGTAGTTTCAGTGTTTCGTTTCATTCGGAAATGTTTTATGTATGCCTGCAGCTTTAGAAGTTAGCTTAAATGTATTACTTTTTCATCTTTTCCTCACAGTAATTTTAGAAAATAGGGGTGAAGTCTGGTTTTTAATCTGACTTGTATCACTGCTGCTTATTCCATCCATCCATCCATCCATCCATCCATCCATCCATCTAATCTCAACTGTTGACCATCTTCTTCTTATTCTGGTCTGGAGACTACTTCATATACCTTCTATCTCATATTAAGTTTTGCTTGTTTGTTACCCTTAGGTCTAGACACACTCGCTAGTCATCAATTTGACACGGTACCTCTTTGGCTTTGTTGCGACTCCGCATGTTCTCTGCAATGTACTTGACATTTTCGATGGCCTGTTTAATCTCGGGAGAGACCACGGAGAAGGCCACCACCTTGTTGATGGATTGGGGGCTCAGGTGTTGCATCAGCTTGCCGGATTCGGCATCGGGGGCATCGTTGGCTTGCTGACAGGAGCATTTCTTGGATTCTGCAGGCACCACGCTTTCGCCGTACTCCAGACAGCTTGCGGCACCTCGCTGGGAGACACTGTTGCTCCTCCCCCTTTCCAAAATGGACCCGCCCTTGGCCGCCTGTAGGTCAACAGGCCTACGCATGAGCATGACTCGGGGCAAGAAGCACAGGAAGACGGAGCGCACCCAGCCAGGCATGGTGTGGGTAGTCGGTGTGCGGTAGTGCACGTTGAGCACGAAGACAGTGATGACGATTGACAGCGTGACGAAGATCATTGTAAAGAGCAGGTATTCGCCGATGAGTGGGATGACCAGCGAGGTGGAAGGGATAGTCTCTGTGATGACCAGCAGGAACACGGTGAGCGACAGCAGCACTGAGATGCAAAGGGTCACCTTCTCCCCACAGTCCGAGGGTAGGTAGAAGACCAGCACGGTCAGGAAAGAGATGAGCAGGCAAGGGATGATGAGGTTGATGGTGTAGAAGAGTGGCAGGCGACGGATGTAGAAAGAATAGGTGATGTCAGTGTAGATCTCCTCGCAGCAGTTATACTTGATGTCATGCTTGTACCCTGGAGCATCGATTATCTCCCACTCCCCGCTCTCCCAGAAGTCCTTGAGGTTGACCTTGGACCCGATCAGAACCAGGTCAATCTTGGCCTTGTCATACGTCCAGGACCCAAACTTCATGGAGCAGTTCTGGTAGTCAAAGGGGAAGTAGGTGATGTCCATGGGGCAGGAGCTTTTAAAGATGGCCGGAGGCACCCAGGTCACAGTTCCGTCAAACTTTAAGAGCGCTTTCGTTTTATCTTCCACCAGAAAATCCCCCACCGCGCTGAAGAATGAGAACCAGCGACATATTTAAATGCGTTTTATTATTCCCAAACATGGTCTGTCTTACATCCTAAGTCTGAAAATCAACAAACGTTATAATTACAACTTCAGTACTAAACAAGCAGTAGACAACCTAGTGTTTAATATGGAGCAGAATTTTCTAGTTTCCTTGTAGCTGCATGATCATCCATGAGTGATCATGTTTCTTTGCATAAGTAAGGCAGCTTACTTGTTGTACAGTACAATGTCTGGTCTCCATATTTTATTTGAGGGAACACGGATGTACTCAATATCATCGAATTCTGCTGGGGTCCATCTCAATTTGTAATCATTCCAAATCTGAAAGGAAGAAAAACAAAACTTTTAATGTTACATGAACTAAATTTCCTTCTTCCAGTTTCCTTCTCATTGCGGATGCAGCATAACGTGTATAAATAGCATTTTTAGCATTTATTTAGGTACATTTGGAGTTGTGCCCTGCGATGCTTTGCATTGTAGTCATGCAATCTATGCTGAATGGAACAGACTCAACACTCCCCCGCGACCCTCACCAGAAAAAGAGAGGCTGGAAGATGCTTGAGAAAGTGTTAATACCTTAATCTAAACTGGGAAAATGCAAGTTATTTTGGTTTTTGGGTTATTGTTTTTTCCATCTACTATTCTGGTATGTCAAGTCTGTTCTCTGAAATAGCTGCATTTCTTTTCTTTCTCATTTGCTGTAATCACTCATTATTTTGCGTTCATTCTAAGTACTGTGTGTTGCAGCACTTAAAAGTTCTTGCTCTTAGACCAATCCATAATTCCTGAATCTAAACACTTAGGATTTCTAATTAACTCTGCTGAACATTACTGTTTTGTTGTAAGCAATCTCTCTGCTGCAGATTACAGTAGTGTAAGCACGTTTCACCTTAAAGATATCTCAACGGCTAGAACTAACCGTGTGCATCCCATTATTTGTGTAGAGTTTATGTTTGCATGTTAGGTCATTAATTGGTTTACCGTGATAAACAAATCATCCATCGACTTAATTACCTGCCTTCCTCCTCCAGTATGCTATTGTCTATGTGTATTGTTTCACCTTCTAACTGTTGTACACTGTACAGGATATATGTATATGAACTTATACTGTCCAGACAGGCCCCCGAATCTGGTTCCTCGCAAGGTTTTTCCATGCCACTGTCACCCTCGGCTTACTCTCTGGGAACGGTTGGCCCAGGATTCTGTAAAGTGCTTTGTGACAATGCTCTTTGTTAAAAGCATTACATAAATAAAACTGAATTTAAATTAATAGGCTCGGAGAAAGCAAAGACCACGTTTCTACTTCAAGACGGTCATCAACAGAGAAGTTCCTGTAGATTTCCTATTCACTTAGGAAATCAGGTACTGTATCCTGAGGTAAGGGTAGATAAAGTAGCCATCTCCACACAGCACGCTAATCTACAGCACGCCTCATAAATGTGGGCACATTAGGAGCCGAGGAGGCACCGATGCAGTGCTCTCATTAACCTCCTAAGAGCAGGTCGCATTCACGACTGCAGCGAAAGCACTCAGTCGCCAGCGTGCATCACTCCACGCCTCGCAGAGCTTCCATTGCCCGATACACGTCGTAAATATTTTATCGGGCACTTCCACACCAGCCACTGGTCACTACAGGCTTTGTTCCATATTTCCTGGAGCATGCTGAGCTCCTAAAGAGCAGCATGATGTACACATAGAGCAGGAGTGGCCATCAAGAGATGCGCGAGCCATAGCAGTTCTTCATGGGGTCTTCTACACCACCATAAAAAACAAAAAATTTCAGTGGTTGAAAAAAAAAAACAAAGGAGCCTAATCCCTCCCGTCATACAAGTTCCTCAGCCATACTCCCACCCCCTAATTCGCACACCTCTCACAATGCCCCCCCACCGCCAGTCTCACATCTTTCAGGACTCAATGCTATGGTGCTCAGACTTGTACTATGGCCTTAGATCTGGCTGCATGAACTTCCAAAATGATAAGCTGGTTCACTTAAATGTGGTAGCTGTGGCACTGTGCTGGATAAGTGATTGGTAGATGGATGGCTGAACTTTATTAACAGAATCCTGTGTGCAAAACTAAGCACATTAGACATTATTCTCTTTCTAGTGATGACTCGAACAGGCTGCGGCCTGTTCCAATTTTCTGTGAGCACGCTTGGACGTCCTTTGGCTTTAACGTGATGTATCGCCAAGAGCATTTCCTGCACCAAAGTCTCCAGGGTAGCCCTGGTTATTATAAACACAATCTTCGCTATTAGGCGCTATACAACATGCAATTACACACTCTGCAGGGCGTCACAAACCTCTCCATTAACCGGGCAAGTAAGCAGTGGCAGAAAGCACAAACACAGGTACATTACGGCTCAGATGGCAGACAGCACACTGGTTCTAATTAAACTAAGCATGGCTGTTACCACTGCCCTTTTCTGAATGGTTTCCGGTTTCATCAGTGCCTATAGTGCTGCCTTTATGCCCTGCCCAATTTTTCACTATATCTGACCCCCTTCTGTACTATCCAGGCAGGCTTTTACACCTGTGACATGAAAAAAACCCAATAACCCCAGTTCATAATTACCGTCCTTAGAAGGGAAGGCTTGGCTTTACCGGCAATGAGACACAAGGCTGACAATCTGTATTTTCAGTGAACGGAAGCGTTCAGCAATGCAGTGAAAGTGTGGCTGCACGATTCTGTGCAGGAGATGGGGGGGGGGGGGTAACAGGTGTAAGCACCACCAGGACAAATTAAAGCTGCATTTATCACCAGTAGGTGTTGACACAGCTTTCTGAACGTTGGATTCACGTCCCCCCAAACACATAAAAAAAGCAAAATAAAGACAAATTTCCCTTTAGCTGTGTTTACACACATGTAACAATGTGCCGCTGATGTTTATTCCACGATAAGAGGGAAGCAATACCACGGTGAAGGGATTATTGCATATCTGGTCTGCCTGGATGCAGTGTTTTATCTCTGAACCAGTTTACAAAATCAAGGTGCGGCATCACACAGCCTGCCAATCCATCTCACAGGGCAGCCACCTTTGCCGTCTCTCTCCCTGGCAACAGACATCTTGCTCCAAGATTTCAACAAATTGAGAATCATTGTTGCTCGATGGACACCAAAAGTGGAAAAAAGAAACGGTACAAAAGACATACAGCAATCAAACTCACATGTCTAAGCCAGAGATTGGTCTCCATAATCTGATTCACTTCATCCTGAAGAGTAAAAATAGAACACATTACACATCATGGAGGATGACACTGCTGAGTGACTTCCCACCTGGACAGCAAAGGAGACACAGAAGTGAAAGGCGACGAAATGGGTGGAAGTGTCTTTAAAGCGTGATTCCAGTCCGACAGTGTATTACAACTGTTCTGTAATAACGGTGACCCCTATTAATTATTTGCTTCTCTTCTTGGTTCGGTATTAACAAAGATGCACCTTTGCAAAGCATCAAGAGTGAGGAACAAAGTTTGCTTCATTTAAAGAGTCTTTTGTGATATAACAATTCAGCTTTCATTGTCAGAGTTCCATTTCCTTTGCAAAGTGCAACTGTGCAGGAAGTTATTCAATTAGAAAGAATAAACTAAGAAAAAAAAGCCACAGAAAAGATCATTATCTGATTATCTGAACTAATTGGGATTGAGGCTGGTTCGGTTAATCAAATAATCCAGATAATCAAACATACATAACAATACCCAGCTGATACTGAGTTAATGGTCCAACAGACAATGACTCATCAAGATCACGGGAGACTACCCTGAGTCCACAGAGTAGCTAAAGCCAACATCTGATTTTTAAATAATTGTAAACAAACGCTTTATGCTCGGTGCTATTAGCTACACGGTTCACCAACACGTACCTAACCTCATCCTCCCTCGAATTATCAATCCCCCCCCGCATCATTAAGCGAATCATTTTCAAGCAAAGGAATTTCAAACTCAAGTTGATTATTCTTATTTATTAATCAAAAGAATTTAGAATGAATTGCTTTTGTTCATCACATGAAAAGAAAACATGAATACTCCAAAAACACAATTTAATTAAACCAAGCTATAAACCCAGCTAATAATTACTGTACAGGAATATGTGGCTACTAACCAGGGGCGTAGTTAGAGATGAATGGATAGGCAGGTTGAGTCTTTACTAGGGGGGGGCCGATGGCAAATTTCCCTGGGAAAATGTTTTTAAATACACATTTATTTGGGGGGCATTTTAGAAGGGCTAAAGCCCCCCTAAAATAGGCCTAACGACGCCCCTACTACTAACCAACATCATGCTTGAAAAATAGCTACTTATGTTATGTTTGTGGCTCTGTTTCGCAGTTTTGGATACACTAAAACTGTGCCATACATAAGACCATTCAAAGTTTATCGTCAACTCCATCAGCAGGCTGCGTATTAAACAAGGAAACTGTATATATTATATGCATTTCTGGCTTCTGCAATAAGATATAACATTAGCTGCTGACTATGCAACATTTTTATTGGCTATGAGAGATAAGTATTAACACTCCAAAGCAACTGCATTTAAAGGTAATATTAATGTAAACCTGAGAGCAAATTTTCTGCTGTATGCAATTTAGAAGTATTCTTTATTAAATTCTTAGATTGCCATGAAACACACATATAAAAAAGTACAGTGTGAATAATAACTAGCTATGACTCATCTGCCTTTACTTCTTACCTGCTGTTTAGTCTAATGGGTTAAATTGAAAATGCAAATTGCAGTACTGTGG
The DNA here is from genome assembly GCA_009936485.2 of Gymnarchus niloticus. Taxonomy (NCBI): domain Eukaryota; kingdom Metazoa; phylum Chordata; class Actinopteri; order Osteoglossiformes; family Gymnarchidae; genus Gymnarchus; species Gymnarchus niloticus. Next base: position 5,244,851 of record JAACJT020000042.1, on the reverse strand, counting down.
CACATATACAGGAAAGTTGGAGTCACAGGGGTTTGGACCCTGCAACCGCATGGCCGTGATGTAAGTGTTAACCTTCTGCTGAGCGGCAACATGAGTGTAAAATGAGTAGTACTGAAACTGTGAATCTCTTAGTTGAATCACCATAAGCCAAGGACTCAGCTTCGTTTTTCACACCAATATATTATTATATTAGGGTAGCATGGCATACTCAGACCTCCAGGGTAATGGGTTTGACTCCAACCTCTGCTCTGGGTCTGGTTTTTACATGTTTTCCCTATGTTCCAGTGGGATTCCTCCCACAGTCCAAAACTGCAATTTTATAAAAGTCTCTAATCAAAAAACCAAGAGAGCCAATAGTCTAGTATTTTGTTCGGTTACTTATGGTTAAGGTTAGGAATGGGTAAGGACTAGGACATAGTTAGGACTAGGGTTAGGCCCATAGAAATGAATGGAAGGTCCCCACAAGGTTAACAATACAAACGTGTGTGTGTGTCCTGTGATGGCCTGGAATCCTACCCAGGGTGTCCCCTACCTTGTGCCCTTGACTGGATAAGTGGTTATGGAGGGTTTACTATAATATGCATCCTTTAAATTGTACGTTCCAACCTATGCTGTACAAAATGTATTAAGTAAAGAAGAATAAAATATTAACTGCCTACTGTGGAAACGTTCCACTTCATGTGCAATGAAGATACTGTAAGTTTCAGGCTTACTACTTTGACCAGCTGAGATATTGAGACTTCAAACTCCACGGTGACTGGCTCCGACACGTTTTCCACTGGCCGGATGTACTGGTTGTAGCGCTGGAAGAGTCTCTGGAAGAGTCGGTCTTCCCCTTTGGATGAGAAGCAACCTGGGTAGATGGCGAAGGGAAGTAAGGAAACCATGAAACCAAGTTTCACCATCTTCACGATTTAGTTTCCATATGAGCACTACAAAACTCATTGTTAGCTATAACAATAAAAGAACTCTCACACCAATCACACATTTCTCTACCAAAGTCACTCTCAAAGAACCTGGGTAAATTTATTACCACTAAAGGAAAACATAATGACAATACTAAACGTAAACAATACTGAATTAAGTCAATGAAAAAAATATAAACTTCCAGACCATCATAGTAGTACTAATTCTGCAGTTCAGTATCATGTTACTACAATGTTACCATTCACCATTAATACTTGACACTGAGCAAACCAACATTTGGTATTAGTGGAGCATTATTATTCAGTGACTTTTATCCTGGAGCATCTGCAGGGTAAGTCTCTAAGGATGAGAGCATCTGCCAAATGGGTAAACATGGGTACAATCAGGCTGGACCAATCGAGGCGACGCGTGTCGTCCCATGTCTGGAAAAAACTGGAGTACATGATTCTATGGAGTATCAAATGAGCCATGCTGTTCATATGCACCGATGCACATACTGGACACGAGAAGCAACTTCCTACTGCCGGGATTTCAATCAGGGGTCTGTACCACAGTTGCAGGAGGTCCACAGAGATGTTTCGGAAATCGACAAAATGTTCTTATTTACTCATCTGATTGTGCATTAGTAGTAGGGGTCCCCAAACACTAGTCTATTTTCATTTGGGAATTCTCAATTTTAGAAAGGTCGAAAACCCCAGTCTTGCAGGCAAAAAAACAAACCGTCATATTTGCAGATTACTGATGCTGTGTGGCTCTGTGGGTTAGGTGTTTGTGTTCAGAAGGTTGCTGGTTTAAATCCCGTGATTGATAGCGTGTTCCTATCACCCTGAGCAAGTCCTTTAACGGCAAAAGCTACTCCAAGGATGCCAGGTAAAGGGCTGACCCTATGCTCTGACCCCCAGCTTTGCTCTCATCTGTATGTGTGTGTATATATGTCTCATGGAGAGCTGGACGGGATACGAGAAAACCACATTCCAATGTACTTATACAAATGAGAAAGTATATGTTGTGTAAGTTAGCCATAATCCCAACATCAACAGCACAGAATAACCTCAAAGGAAATAAGGGATGTATGCAAAATGAGACTTGGGTGAATCGGTGCAGAGAAACAGCACTAAGGTTACTGCAGATGTGTTATTTTTGGCTGTTCTCCGTTTACGCACTAATCACAACTCCTCATCCACGCGACGCCCCCGCAGACTGGACTTCTGATAACCGCCAGCTCTACGCGAGAGGAGCTGAACATCATCGGACCGTGCGACAGCAAACGGAGGCGCCGTTAGCGTGATGCTATTAGCAGACCTGCCAGCGTTACAGATTTCAGTGCCCCAAATAGTCGAAGGACGTCAGCCAGGGAGGGAGCTGGAGGTCACCCTGTAGATAGCTCTCTGGAGGATGCGCTTTTCTCACCTAGCCACCAGTTTTGAGAAAACTTAATTTTTCTCTTGCTACGTGGAAAAATATATCCTCTGAGTTTGTTCTCGGTTCCTACAGATTCCCAGTTTAAATGCTACAAACAATACTGCGTTTTATAAACAATAGTTTTTTTCCCATTAGAGTTGGCTTTTCTGTCGTCCGGGCCTGCAGGCAGTTGTGCTTCCGATGGCGAGAAGGAGATTTACGAACCAAGTGTGCCACAAAACCTGAGGGAGCACAACAGATCGATGGTATCGTAAACAATTATTGACATTACCACTGCATTCCGACACCACGAATACAGTTACTCACTCCCAGAAATCCAACCTTGCCAAGAGAAGTCGCAACACGCCGCCGATTTGGGCCAGGTACAGTTTAAATCCCTTCTTCAAAGGGTAGAGAAAGTATGAACCTCATGTTTTCCCCATGCTGTTCTTTCTGCTCCGTGCTTTCCCCTTCTCAGTTCCAAAGTTTAAATGCAGCGAGCCATGAAGTGCAAAAGGACTCGTAACCCAGAGTCTTTAATTGCTTCGATCCCAGTTGGGTCTGTGCTGTTGCGCCCTTAAGCAAAGTACAGAACTGCTGAGAATAGCCATCTTAACAAAAGGGTACCACTGCTTTATATAAAAATGCTAGGCAAGTAAATGTTAGCCTCACTCATTACATGAGGGTTTCCAAATGGGGAATTTCAATTATAACCTGAAAATGCTACTTAAATTAGTCATTTTTAAGATCAATGAATCATTCTGTATTATTTACTATATGGAAAAAAGTTGAGGGATTTGTTTAATAAATTCATACTGATAACTGTACTGGAAACAACAAATAATTATCCCATTGGAAAAGGCCCTATCGGTAGTGATTTGTTCCAACATCATTTTTATAGTTGTGTTAAACAGCAACCCTCAGTAGCAAGAGGAAGCAAAATAAAAAGGAAAAATTAAAGATTAGATTTCAGTAGATAACACTGATAATCTAGTTATTTTCATACGGAAGATAATGGCATATTGTATACAAGTATAAAATATTTTAGGATTTTATTATCTTAGTAACATTATGGGACAGTTCAAATCATCTCAATACTGAGGTCACAATCTTAATTAACTGGACTTTTAGTTGCAAGAATGGCTCAACTCCAGCCCCACGAATTTCAGCATTTTTTCCCCGGGTGGAACTGAATGATAACCTTTGGAATCGCACATGGCATAAAGTTCAGGAGACATTCTCAGCTAAACAGAAGAGTCTGCTAAAGCACTTTGAAATAAATAAGATGCTACTACTGGTTTCAAGAAGTCATTATAAAAGACTGACTTTGGTTGTTTTCTAAATCAAAAATGAGGCTGGAATGGTATAGGAATATGATTCCAGAACAACTCCTCAGGCTCTCAGGGGGAGACTAATGATTGTACAGCTTCTCCCTCAGGAAGATGAAAACTATAGAAAAAAATGCAGCGCAAATCTGTCAGCCTGACTGTTTGTCATTTGTTTTACCTCACAGATGGTGACGTAACATAGGCACACATACATACACATAAAACCTGCGGGAAATTTAAAGGCACCAATTAGCCAACCTACACACCTCTGGATAGAGGGAGGCAATTGGAGTAGCTGCAGGAAACTGCTCAACACGGGGAGAACATGTAAACCCTACACACAGAGGAGGGGGCTGGATTCAAACCCCCATCCGTGGAGGTAGAATTTTAGAGTACTCCTTTCAGTGCCACACGACTGCCCTAAATATACACTACAGGTAAATAGAAATTCTCAAAAGAATCCAACGCAAAGTTAACCACACCATATTAAATCCATCTGAAATCTTATGCCTGGGATATAAAAATGAACTTCCAAGGATCCCGGTTCACTCAGGGATTTGGGCAATTACCCTCTGCATGCCGCTCTGTTCCACCAACTGAGGAAGCAGCCAGAGTTTCTCCCACGGCTTTGTTCACCCAAAGCTAATCACAGCCTTTGACATAAGAGGCTGTAGCACGGGAGATTTAATAATGCGACTGCACCATAGAGTCAGCTCCATACGATCTGAACTGGTTCCCACCTCGCTTATTTCCTTCTTTCCAATGAAATGAGATGGTGGGTCTTTCAAATTTCATCCATTAGTCATGCTTGAATTATCTGGGCTCAGTGACAACAACAGATAACTTAAAGTATTCATTTTAATTTTCTGCTCTTATAAATCATTACTCAAATGAAATTTGACAATACGTAAGTATTTACATTTTTTTTTTGTTTAACAGGAAGCTTTGTTGTCAGATAAGGCATGCAGTATGGCAGTACTGTCATGGATTTATATGTATATATACTACTGTGATGGACTGCCATTCAAACTGTGATGTTCTCTTCCCCTGCACCCGGTCCTTCCTAGGATTGGCTGTAGGCTAACTGATTGACCTTGTGCTGGAGAAGCTAATGAAGATATATACATATATTTATACATACAGAATTATGTACAGTATTCAGTATCCTGAAACCCACAATAATGCATTTTCAGTAAAGACACGGCTATCGTTAAAAAGTTTTTAAAGATTTGCATGGAACCAATTCACTTGGGTTTATGGTCCTCAGAAAGCCGCCATTTTCTCACTTTTTCATAATTCTTAAAATGTTTGAACTTCTAGTGTGACTGGACAAGGACAGAAGACCACACTGGTTTTTCTTGTGTCCTAGAACCTTCCTATGGTCTCCCATCAATTTTTCTCGAGTCGTTTCAGCGGGAAAACTTCCGCTTCAAGGCTGCAGTTAAAACTACTTCAGGTGATTACCTTACAAGCATTCAATAATTTGACCTCCATGGCAAAAATGAATAGTCAAAGGAGCCAATATAAACCCAAAATCAGCAAAAAAAAAAAAAAATGTACTCAACTGGTCAGTGAACACTAACTAAAAGCAAGCCTGCATGTCAGACTTGAGTGGGAAGCTTCAAAGACAAAAAATAATGACAATTTAGTCATTTTTGGTGAGGCTTTGCATTAAAAATGATACTCCTGACTGACATGGTGTGAATATCTGGAGCGCTCAATGCAATTACAGGTCTGTGGCGGAATCGATTCCAGTGACTAATGTCCAATCAGCTGTCTCGGACAGGAGGGGCGACTGCGGCATCTCAAGCTATTGCACAGCGCAATGGCACACAATTCCTGTGCGGAATTCCACGCTTGGCTTGCCTGATGGCAGCAGAGAAGACGCGTCATTCAAGAGCCATAGGTCTTGTCACGCGGTTGCTCTCAGTAGGGGGAAGCTCCATAGCGCTGTTCCCGGAGAAATACTGAGTTCCATTTTCAGTGCGGTGCAGAAAAAGGGCTGCCTGATGCGATAAGACACATGAGGCTGTTCAGCTGGCATCCCGTGTTGCCCTGTTGGCCATTATAAGCATTGTTCCCTCCAGATACAGACAAACATTTTCATGCTGGGACATGTCACATGGCAGGGAAGGCATTACAAGAACAGACAGATAATAGTTCCATGCCACTTAGACACAAATTGCCTTTAAAGAGACCAACGTGACAAAAGTGGTTTACAGGATTAGCACAAATCCCATTCAAGGGGTATGGCATATAGCATAACAATTCAGCTATGCATTAAAGGATCGCATCAGGTGTACTGAGGGGAAAATCATAACCAAACTGTTAAATGATGTTTTTACATATTTTCCCAGTCAACCTGTTACATTTACACGGTATCACAATAAAATGATTCATTCTGTAATCAAAATGAGGGCTTTGCATAAGCTACATTAATTCTGTGCCACAGAAAGAGTTATATAAGAGGCGTATCGCTATGCAGAAGTTTTTTAAAACTTCTGGTCGTTGAAATACCAGAATGCTTACTCAAACAGTATCTAGAACATTCTCCAGTTTGAAGTGCGCCTTCCATCTGGCTGATCCCCATTTTAGAACATCATAAGTTGGACAACAGAGGTGCCGACGTAAATAGTCATGCTCTCTGGCCAGGTTGCATTATTGCATAACGTCTAAAAAGTTCCCGCGCTGAGCTTAAATAAAACTTCACTCAAGGAAAAGAGAAATATGCCACTGCGGATGTCTGGAGAGTTTTATAACAATGTGGGTGGTGAACCTGACAAGAGTTTGTCCCTTTTAACAGTCAAAACAAAGACTCCAGACACAACTGGATTTTTGGTCCTGATAAAATACCAGCAACTGAACGTTCCATCAAAGAGATGACACTTAAAGAGCGTGAGTGTAACATTATCAGACATCCATAATTCCACATGAAGCTCATGCCTTTCAGCTGATTTAGTGTATGCAAATGAAGGAGACAGGAAGTGCCATATAACATAGGTGATTCTAAAATTCAGCTTAAGAATCTATTCTGTATAGAATAATTCATCCCCATGGGAAATTTGGGTAGTCTCTGCATATCCCTTCTTGCTCTCCATTGTCAAGCATGTATATTTGTACAGGGGAGAGCAAGTTTAGGGGTCAGAGCGCAGGTCAGCAGCAGTCAGCACCCCTGTGTGTCCACTGATAGAGGTTTAACATAGCATGAGAATTTCTCATGTATTCGGCGTGACATTGAGCTGGAGGACAGGAAGACGTAATTCCCATCCATGGTTCGCTGGGACTGAGCAAGAACGGCTTTAAAAACTATGGCGGAAAAAGGCAAAAAAATAAAGAGGATTTTGGAATGAGTGCCAGGGATTGTTACACCCAATGGGAGTCAGGACAGGCATTAGGGTCAGGGCATGTTTACTGGGCCAGAAAGGACACAAAACATCAAATTTACACAGTCAGACATGAATAACAGCATGTGGCGTAAATCAATACAAATAACTCTAGACACCTGACTCACCTTTCCGACTGACTCACAGTTCAGCCAATCAGTTCAGAGTAAAATGTCAGCAGAAACACAATTAACCAATGGGGTGGGCTATCTAAATTGGCTCCCAGGTGCTCGCGGTGAGAAAGCGATGTTATGGATCCTGCAAAGGTGCTGTGGACCTTCAGGGGGAAGAACAGAAGCACTCGGGGCAGCACTGCAGTCTTCCAGCTCCACTTAATCATTCTACTTCAGGGCTTCCATCCAGGTCACTTCCTCCTTAATCCTACAGGATGACTCATTTACATGCCTCCAGCAATACACTTCGGCTATTTCTGGGAGAACTGAGTGGAAATGGGAGGCAGGGAGTGGGATGTTACGTGGCAAGCTGCGTGGGATGGAATTCCATGGCCGTCAATCATGCTTACTCAACGACCGGCAAAAGTGTCACCTCATCAGAGAAACACTTCCTCTGTGCCCATCCTCTCTCGAGGGCCTGTTGTTGTTTGTTATTTCAACTGTTTTCCATGAGAATCATAAACCATGAGGGGCTTACCGTCTTTTTATGCCATGTTGCCATCTTTGTCATCACGTCAACAGCCTTCTGCTGGATGCAGTCTATAGGTACAGCTCAGCAGCACAAGCAAAGAGACGTTTATACGATCCATTTGCATGTTCTCTCATGAGCTGAATGTTGTTCTCTCTGTCGTGATTCCCAGTCAAACTCTGGTGCTATTCAGTACAGGACGATGTGATTTCACCCGCTCACAGATTCACCAAGGAATATACAGTATGGAGAAAAAAAAAAAAAATGCCTTTTTCTGTTTTTTTTTTTTGATAGCTCATAAATCTATCTGAAGTCTATTAGGGACACAAAATAAGACAACCAAATGAAGAAATCAATACCTGCCCATTCTAAGCAGTCATATTAGTCACCATACTGTCCCATGGATTCAATGTGATAGACACACAGAAGGCATGCTGATTAGTATTACACTGATGTACCTTTAGATGAACTAAGTCAACCAGACCCTGAATGTGATGTGAAAAGGGTACATTTTGGTCGATGGACATCAGTGGATAAATAAATCGCACAATAAAGAAAATATATAGTATAAAGTTAAACAAAAACTACCAAATCACTTTTTTCATGCAGGTCCTGTGAAATATCACATTCAAATTAAAGTTATTTGCATTACATTCCAGAGCAGCAGTCGTTCTCTACCTTTCATAACTGCTTCCAACTCATGTCAGTATTGCTGCAGGCTACTCGTGGTCATCAAGGCATTCATCATATTTAAGTTATCTATTGCCATATTAATTTACCAACAATGTACAACAAGCATCCTCTTTCTGCGTGAGTGAGGTTACACCAGAGAACCACATGTGTTACAGTGTGGATATATTCATATTTATATAATCACATTTTGCGCGGGAAATTCAGAGGGACGTAGAAATAGTGTTTTCTGTGTCGATACTTCTGATTCGGTGAAATATTTGTTGAAGAACGGATGTAAAACTAGCAGCATGTAATCTACCAAACTGGTCACATCAAGGTTAACTAGGGTGTGTCTTAGTCTTTGCAGTACATGCACAATAACAAACGGATGGGCTCCAAATCCGTTTGAGATACCCGTCTCGGTATAGAAATATTTAAGGTATTAAACGGCACCATGACTATTGCACTTGACCTGTGGCAGATCTTCAACCAAAACAATATTCCTTATATGCTTAGAAATCGCAATGGACACGTTATCAACCTCAGATAAGCAATTAAGAAATGAGGAATCTGTATAAGATGTAAATGTATGTGTACATATATATGAGTGTCACTATAGTAGATAAAAAGAATAATACACGGTCGCAAGCCTTCACGACGATACAGTTCTTTCATCGGTAACATATAAAATGTATTTGATCTGAAAGTTACTATAATCTGATTTTTCAATTCATAAGAGTAATTTACATGTGAACAAGGAACGTTAACTTTTGCTTTTAGTTCTGTCTTTCAGAGGAACGCATATAAGACTCCAAACTGTCACTAATCACTTTCACTTCCAAAATACATCTTCTAATCGGGGGAAAAACACATTATGTATAATTTTATGCGAGCAGACTCCTTCGTGACGATAAGCGAGAGTAAAAAGAGAGAAAAACGAGGAAACCGATTAAACCTGTGCAAGTGACTGATATCCAGCTCTATTTTACTTCCTGTTCTCACCACGTCTACGCCAGTTGCCGAAAAAAATATTTATATAACCACAATCACACCGTTAATTAATCTCATCGATCATTCTGATCCTTTAACTTAACCCGAAAAAGTCAAAAGCGTTCGTCTCCTCCACAAAAAGCACTTCATAGAACTGTATAAACAAACCAATGACATATGTCCAAATATTAAGGAGTTTCACCACATAAAGGAAGAAAGTAAATTGCACCATTTTTTTCAGACAACCAGTGATGCGAAGGGTGTCCATGCGTAACTCTATTACAGTGCGGCGCTGACCCCGGTCAAATGTGTAGGAACGCGGCGCTGACCCTGGTCAAATGTGTAGGAACGCGGCGCTGACCCCGGTCAAATGTGTAGGAACGCGGCGCTGGCGCTGGTCGTGGTCAATTCCCATGTTAGGAGAAGCAGTCATCCGCTGTTTCCTATTGACAGCTCCGCGTCTCATGTTTAACGGCGGCGTATAAGGAAAGGGAGAGATCAAATACAAAATCATCTCTACTTTTTCGGCGTACCTTACCTTGCGCAATTAAGACCATAAAAAGAATAACCAAATTCTTTTCCCCCGTTGAATTCATCTGGCGTTTCGGCGTTGGCGCTTGAAGTAATTTCCTTGAAGAGATCAGACCACTTTTGAGAATTTAATGGTAAGTGCACATTATACGTGTGCCTTCTGGAGAGCGGGTGTCTTATGGACCAGGCTTCCAGCATGCTCGCTTTCTGACAGCCAGAAGTTCAGTCTGTCCCACCCCCTGGTGGCAACCTCCATGCTGTAAAAGGAACACGACATTTGAATCACCAAACAAACCGAGTTTAAGCAATTAAAAACTAGCACTGTACATACCTACATAATCTATCCTATTTTAATCTTTCAAATAACGAATTTCGATTTTTTTTTTTTCCTTTTAGAAGAATGTACGCTGTGTCTTTAAGAGCGCAAGATTTTGGATGAGCGTTCAGGTAAAAAGCGTACAGTCCGGGCACTTAAAAGTATACTCGTATATGTAATTCGGTTTAATGCTCCAATAAATTGATGAAAATGCATTTCATGTTTTATAAGGACTTGTGACGAGCCGACAAAATGTGCCATTGGAATTTTAATAGTCAAATTGTTACGGCGCTGGAGGATGCGGGGCGGAGAGAGCGCCCACAGAAGGTATAGTGAGGAAAGACATGGGGACAGAGGCAAACCAGGAGCAGTTCGGGGAGCGAGTTTTACAGCAGTGCCCGGCCAGAGGAGCGTCAGGAAGGACACCACTCTAGAGAAGCACCCGAGTATATGCGATTCAACAAGGCGTCACTGCATAGAAAGACAAACAGGTGATAACAGAGCTGAATAGACAGATAACATGCCACAGAGATAGACCAGGACTCTGGGGAGACTACGGGGAACTAGTACTGGACATCGAGGAGCACAGATGCAGGAACGGGGTTTCAGGGGGTCACAGGCACACTGGAACAAGGGAAATCAGAACAGGGGAAGGATGTCCATCCATAGGCACCAAGGACACATAGATCAGGGTGACTCTTAGCTCCATAGGCTGGGTCACTCTTCGCTACACACTGGCATATAATAATACCATGTTGGGGCTTAGGCATCTGAGAAGGCAGAGAGTTGGCTCACACAGGCACCCTCCAGATCACAACTGTCCACCTGACTGGGCTGACTGCAGGAAATAGGCTAGGGTCACCAGGCAACCATGTGCTTAACGAGTCAATAACCACCAGGTGTGGAACAAAGCAATCAAGATCGCCACAGCAACCAGGTGCAGCACGAGGAAACCAAGCAGCAGGGGGAGGAGCCAAGGAGTAAAGGCATGACAAAAATTGCTGTAATAGATGGCAGGGTTATTATTATTATATGCAGGTCTACTATCTGTGATTACACAATCTCACAATCCTTTCTGTAAACTTAGCATTAAGTGTCAAGCGACAGACACGGTGAGAAGGAATGGGCACGGGCGTTTTCCCCAGTTGCGTTGCATCAGATGCATCCATGGCAACTTGAAACCTAAAGAGTATTCTGCCTTCTGATGATTTAGGTTACAGAGCACAGAAATGGAGTTTTCATACCCACTCTTCATTTTTGGGCTGACGGTGATAACTTTGAAAAGAATATAACTACTGTGAATATATGGCTATCGTTGGTTTTAAACACATTGATGTTTTGACAGGGCATTTTGAAACCAGCTCTAAATTCAATTTAAAATATTAAATCTGCTTGAAAATTGTCAAACGTTTTTGGCCGCTGTCCTCCTTAAGCTGGCCGATGCAGCGGTTTGAGCTGTGCTCATTTTTCACCGCTGCTTTTCTCGTCCGTTTGCAAAACAAGGAGCAGGTGCAGGGCGGCTTTACCACACGGGGGCCGCAGGTGCGTTACATCCACCTGTATTCAAGCTGGATTCAACAAGACATACCGTGCAATCCTAATGTGCAGGAAAGCTTTGAGTACCAGGGGGTCCATGGTGAATAGACCTGGCTTAGTTAAAAATAAAAATGGATGCTCAATTGCCCAAATGATGGTTGTCCCTCTTTTCATCTTTGTAACCACCAATAAATATTCTGAGTAACTGAGAAGTAGTTATTTCTTAAATTCCATATACAATGTGTTAGCCCTGCATCTAGACCAATACTTGTGGGCTTTAATGCCAAATTGTTGCTCTTAATTACTGTAGCATTACTTAATTACTGCATAATAATTATTCTGTAAAGAAAAACAGACCATTTCATCCATCCTCCTCAGAGAGAAGTGGATGGTCTTCCGTACACATGGGCCAGCCCAGGGCTGGCTAACTCCAGTCCCGGGGAGCCACTGTGGCTGCAGGTTTTTGTTGCAGCCAGTTTCCGCATTTAATCGTGATTATTTCTCTCCATTCGGCATTTACTGTGTCAGTCAATGACAGACCTGAAAGAGAGCCTGACTCTTGAAAGCTTGTCAAAAAATATTGTGCTAACTCAGTAAAAAAAAGCTTTATGTACTATTTGGTTGTAGTCTGTGCTGATTGCTAATTATCACAGAAGTGGAACACATTTTAGGTCATTGCTGCTCATTAGACCCTAATGTGTGTTTCCACTTCTATGATAATTAGCAACAAACGGAGAAATTAGAGTGACAAATGTTAAGAAGCAACATCACAGCGTCATACCCATTAAAAATTAAACCTGCTGAGAATATGCTGATTGACATAATAAATGTACATTGATGGAAATAAGGGCATGATTAAATGCAATAGGGGTTCGCTTAAAAGGAACTTGCACCCCCAACTGCCCCCCAGGATTGGAGTTGCCCACCCCTGGGCTAACCTCAGTCCTCAATGCAAGTTTAGCCCATTTGTGCACGCGTACATATTTACATTTAGAAGCGATTGGCACAGAAACTGAAAAATAAGTAAAATTGTGGTCTATCCCACTTGTCTGTGGGACCATCCGTATATTGGATGTGGCCAAGGCAGCACTGTTGACGTGATGATGTTTTTTTGGGCCAGCCTGTGCTTCTTCGCCATGGGGATCGAGCACCAGTGTGCAGAGATCTCGTCATCTTGAGTCCGTTCTTCAGACGAACACTCCTGGCTTTTATGCTATGACTGGGGACATGTCACCTACCACAGAGCCAGGTCTACTCAGGACGTTGACAGTAAACGGTCCTGAAATACACATCATGATACATGCTATTATTGGTGGGGATATTCTATATTAAATCCCACTGGACATCCGCATCATGTCACCAACACCCATGCTTGCATGTAGTTTCAAGGATCGAGATGTTACATTGGCCATGTGCAACAAGTATGTCGTGCTGACTCATTCAGCCACACACAACAGTTTATAATTAGACAATAGTACATTAGACGTGATAGAACAGTGAATACACATAACAGGGGTCACACGTCATATAAAGTGCTGACTAAAGTTCTCTCAGAAATAAAAGCATGTCTGTCATATCCCATAGCAGTCATTCTGAGCCCTCAATAGGCAGAAAAATATTAACTGTAAAACTGGGTGAGAGCTGATTGTGAAATGTTGTTTCTAAATCTTACTGGCTCTGAAATGATTCTATGCTGTCTAATGCTACATGACTCTTACCCCTCCCCCTGCATTGGCCTCCACATCTGTCCAGGATCCATTAGACCGCAGGTTATATTTGACCACTTTTCCCGGTTGCTGAAAGTCACCCACAGCACTGACATAACCCACAGTGGCTCTGTGTACTGGAGGCTGGTACCTGTGACATTTCCAGCTCTGACATTTTTGAAATTGAGTTTGCAATGTTGATGTTTCATTGTAAAACATGAGAGTGACATTAAGCACTGTAAAATGGCAATCATGATATATTTTAGGCTAGTTTCATAACAGTTAATAATCATCTGGCATTATTCGGAATAGTTATAAATAAACATACTTATATAGATTCTGGCTGCAAAACAACTGCTAGCAGCAACCAGGTATGTAGTCAGTTTCTAAGGAGTCAGTGAAAATTACACAACATTTTTATTTAAAAATTCTGTTCTGGTACAGCTTTCTAAAACATGAAGTTAAATATACTTTTTCAAAAATTTAGAGATTATTTTCAATTCAAATGTTCTTGTCATATAAATTAATGTTAAGACATTTTTTGCAGTGTTGTAATGATTAATTTTTCAGTAAAAAAAAGAAAATTTACTCCTTCCTCTTCTGCTTTTGTGTTCCTCAGTACCTATCCAAGAAATGACACTGTGTCAGTTTTATAGTATTATTTTTGAAAAGGATATTACAATCTTTGAAACCTTTGCAGAAAGTCCAGCTACAATGATCTCCTTCAGTGAGTTTTTCTACCAGAAAGGCATGCCAGCTCACTGGAGCACTGGTAATAGGACCCTAAGCACAGCCGATTGGTAGATGCGAACCTCTTTTTGTAAAAGCCAGAGATGTAATCTAACTCTGTTTAAGAGGCTAAAAAGCAGGTTGGGAAATCAGAAATGTGCGGCGATGTTTTCTGGAGTTAATTGCAGGCAGCTCCTGTATTACATGGTGACAAGTGTAGCGATGCTCTCATGGTGAATTAGTGCTCACCATCTCTCCATTTAACCACTAGAGAAGAGCCTGGCCAGTTTAGTCTGTCTCAAAAGGATCATGGGTAGCTTTAACCATTAGCTGTTCCCATCTCATGCTTGTTTTATATACACAGCCCTGAAAGAGTATTCCTATGAATCACCTGTTCTGTGTCTATGTTTTAAGGACTGTAACCCTTTCTTCCATTTTAAAACAATAAAGCTAATTCCACCAGCACCACCATCACCACCCCGAATCCAAGCTTCTGTGCCGCTTTAAATGATTGAATCCCCATACCCCACAGATCACCTGGAAAAAAATAACATTCCCCAGATTCTGGAAAATCAGCTTGCAGCAAGCACGCAATGCAAGGTGGTTAAGACACACGATACATATTATTTGTAGGAATGGGAGTTGAACAGTGAGCAGGCGATGGTTGGCGGTGATAACGATTCCAGCTACGGTGATACAGGCACCTTATAATGACGGGCGAGTGATTTAGAACTGAAACCACCCTGTTAGATTAGCAGAGAATCGATAAGTGATTTCGACAAGAAATAACTTTCATTCAGTGTCAACTTTGCATAAGGTGACAAATTCACATCACAGAATACAGAATCAAGATTATCTGAAGGGTTCTATTGGGAATAAATTTACTGTTTGCATTACATTTCAGATTAAAATGTTTTCCTTTAATGTCCAGGATTTTGTAATGGATTATTAAAAAAGGTCTAAATATTCACTCTATAATCGTTTTGGCACAGCTGTGCATAAATACTAACTTTGCAACTATTGTCAAACAAATTAAGGTCAGTCAGTTGAAATTCCACAGCTGTTCTTTGCTGGTGGTGACAAGAACAGTGATACTGAATTTAGTAACAAAGGGCTGTTTAAGAGTGAAATCTGGCAGGATATAGAAATGAGTGTTCGTACCAGCTTTCCTTGTTCAGAAATATGCAACTGAATGAAGACAGCTAACACACTCCTTTTAAGTATAGATAATTAGTTTGGCTGCAGAAAGCGTTCTTGCTTTCTATTCTGCAAAGTCTGCATTCCACAACATTGGGCAGAGACGCCTCTCAGTATTGACTGACCATTTGGTTCGTGTACGCTGAACATTTCTTCCCCTATACAGATGCACTGCTCTCTTTTGTCCCCCAAACACCATGAAAAGGATAGATAATCTTGAAAAGTTAAAAAAAAAAAAAAAATGGTGGAAATTCGCAAATAATACTAAGAGCCTTTTCTGCTTGTCAAAGAAAGTGGATTTTTAAACAAGTTTCTCTCCTTCAAACACAACCCTAATCTCTAATTCATACTGTCACTGATGTGCTGAATTCCATTTCATCTTTAAAGGCTGCCTTAATAGTGGCTTGCTGAAGCCTGACCTTAATTTGACCTTTAATAAGTAATATCAAAGCGAACAGGGGACATGACAGAAGAGCCATATTTTTCTCCATTTGATTCTCCGTCAGTTTTTTTATTCTTCTCCAATGTGCTTTCCTTTTTTCCCTTAATTGGCTGGCATCCAATAGACAGTCCATTAAACAGCCTATTGTCTCTGCTGCAGTATTCAGACTAGACTACCAGGAAGCAGATCTGGAGCCAGCGTAATCTGGGCTCCATGATCCTCTTTGGTTCTGCCTGCCCTCATGATGCTGAGTGTCTCTTAACAGGCAATAATACTGGGAGCCACACACGTTGTTTAGAATCTTTTTGTCAAATTGCCATTTAGTATAGTCAAGACAAAAAGCGTCCATCCATCTTCGAGTTGCTTACAGAGTGCAGGGTAATGGGTGGTTAGAGGCAGTCTGGATCCTATACCCAGCAATCAGAATGGAGGTTCAGGAGGACTGCCTACGGTGATATGGGCACCTTATAATGACTGGCAAGTGATTTAGAACTGAAACCCTCTATTAGATAAGCAGAGAATTGATAAATAATTTAGACAACTGGAAATAATAATAACAATCAGTGCTTTATTAATCCCCATAGGGGAATTTGCAGTTTTTGTGTTTTCCCATTTGCTCTCCAAGTTGAGAGCCAAGGGTCAGTGCACAGGCAGCCAGTGTCTGGCACCCCTGAAGCAATTCAGGTTAAGGGCCTTGCTCAAGAGCCCAAAGGTGATATTAGCACCTGCTGTCTGCAGGACTTGAACCTGTGATCTTTCAATCACAGACACCTAACCTGCAGAACTACACCACCACCCTGTATGAAATAACTTTAAATCAGAGTAAACGCTGCATAAGGTGATGAATTCACATCACAGAACACATAATCAAGATTATCTGAAAGGTTTTATTGGGAGGAATCTTACTGCCTACATTTCAGGTTAAAATGGAGAATGCCTGGAGAAGCAGACAGGGTTTGCTTGCTGGCTGTAAGATGCAAGTTGATTGACACCCTCCTGATGAAGCACTTTGATTCACCATGAAGAGCCTACAGCTCCTAGGTTGAGGAGAGGCTCATGAAGCTGGATGTCTGACCAGTCAAGGATCACTCATAGATTCCAAGTACGCCACCAATTTTGTGACATCGCCTGTGAACAATCTAGCAGGACCAGAGCTCCTGAAGAGGTCCTATTAGGCCATACTTACAGATTTCCGATCTTTGACGTTCTCTTCCGCTTCTGGCCCAGTATCTACTGCATGATCTTTTTCAGCCCATATGGCAATGAGTAATCAGGACATATTGAGTGTAAGCTTTCTTTCCCCCTATCTGGGTGAGAAAACAGAGAAACTTAGTAACATGCATCTGTAGGTGGAATTATCCAGTGATGATATCACTGCAGCCATGATAGTTACCACTTTTCAGCGCACTCCAAAGACACCTCAAACTCTTTTTCTATCTGGGATCTCAGGCCCAAAAAAACAAAGGCTAACCTTCCATCTTCTCTCACTGTGCAAAACAGTAGAATATCCCAAATAAGTTCTTGATCAAGCCCCCTTTCCTCTGTCTTTGTTCCTCTGGATTAATTTGAGGTCCAGGTAAGTCAGAAGGTGCCTCCTGCTAAAATGATTAATTTCGGTATAGCACTTCTGCTAACAGTTAAGAGGCTTTGTAACATTTGAATTTTTTTCTTGGTTTTGCATGCCTGCTCCCAGCTATGACATCGAGCTTCTTGACAGCTGTGAACAGTCATAATTCTGGAGTAATGCTCTTGACAGCAATACCAAATATTCACTAGGCATATTTAAAAAAAATGAACATTGTTTAATAGGTGAAAGTTTAACTAGATTTACTGTAATGGTAATAGTGTTTAAATTACAAGGGCATGTAGGGAAGCATATCAGAGAGATCATTCTATAGTCCGAACCTTTTGTTTTCTACAGTGTTTATAGACCATGTTGAAGATGTGAAACTGTAATATGGATGCTGGTGTGTGTTTGTAAGAGTGCACTGGCTTCCTGGAGAGCACCCCCTCTTTCAGAGACTCTTGCTTGGCGTGTAGTCATTCTGTGGACAAATTTACGAGGTTAGACATCACCAGGGAACTGCAAACCCCCCACCTCTCCCATTAACTAGGGACCACTATCGGGACCCAAAACAGACAAGCTCAAACAGCGCATAAATGTGAATTTGATATAGTGTTTCTTTGCTCGTTTGTAATATTTTCAGCACAGCTTACAGAGATTTATGCAATCCTCACCCTGCTTTTTTCAGCTTCTGTTATTATCCTGCTGAAACTCACTGTATTTTATACATTTTCGAATAGTGACTCTCTCTCCTCTGCTCAGTGGGTTTAAAAATATTCTCATAATTCCAATGAGTGAAATACCATCAGGGCATCAGTAAACAGCCAGAAATTCAGGCAACTCCCACTGTTGGACCACCTTATCACATATCTCCACCAATAACAAAGGGTGCGGAAACTCCTATTTACATTCATAAACTCATTAATGTTGGCTTCATGTGTTTAAATAAGCATTTCTCTGTTTACCAGCTGGCATCTGATCTCCTGCACTGTGCCCTCGGCTGCCTGGAATAGGTTACGGTCTCCCCAGAAGGTGACACTGGATGTAGGAAATGGATGAATGAATGGTGTAGCTGAATTGCGTGTGCAGTTTCGTGTGCAATCTAATGGGAGAAAACCTTTTTTAAATAGCATATATAAAAGATGCTGAGGCCCAGCCGATGCCCTACAGAAGCAGATTACAATGACATCCTCTGGATTTGGAACAACAATCTTGTCTTGATTAGGGATTAGGGAGATGTTGTCATTTACAGCCAAGAAATTACATCTCGAGGTAGCAGCGCAGCTCTTTTCAAAGGGCATGAGAAAAATGAGGCAAAGATCAGATAAAAACATTGTGCCAAGAGTAGACGTTATCTACATGTGTTCGATTACAAGTGTGCAAATATTCTGAGAACCATATCAAAGCACTGGGCAACATTTGCATTGAAATGGATTCTTTTGCATTGTGTGTTTGTCTAAAGCAACCTAATGCAGAATGACAAGTCTAATCTGTCCAAGAAAAACATCTAATGTCGCACACTTTTATATGCTAAATGAGTATCTGCATTCTCCCTGCCTCTCTGTGTTTTATCCATTTGACAGAATGTTATTGACTGCATATTTTGAATATGTTTATACCAAGTAGTGGTGTGTCAGCTCTTAGCTCCTTTGCTATGCTCTAGTATTGTGGTTGAATTAGATGCAATACTGCCACAGAGTGTTGGAAATTGCAAAAGCAGAAATTGATTCCATGAAATAAAAAAAAATGTTCTCGCCTGGATTGTCACAAATGATATTGGAAAGTTCCCTGTCCATCATTGTTTCAGACACTTAGAATGTCTGAGTTTTTAATCGGAACATCAACTGTAGATTTTCAGACATTTGGAACGAAAACCTGCTAGGCACCCAGTTTATTTTTGGCAACACCCACAAACCATCTCCTACCCCTGTCAATGATTCATGAAACCTATCCTCCACCATTATTCCTAAGAGAGAGTGAAGCCTCAGTTCGTAAGGGGGGGAGCAGTGTCACCCAAACACCCTGATGCAATACTCCTTTAGTCCAAAAGTAATATTTCTCAACCCATAGCCAAGAGAGCTTTACATTCTTCATGAAATCTATTAACATTCTCCAGTAACTTCCGCCTACACTAACAATCAGACCTCAGTTTGGTTAGATACATTTGTAGAGAAAAATACTGCATTGTGAATGATAAAGAAAAATTTGAATCTTAAATGTTTCTGATCTGTATAAATGTATGCTTGCTGGACTTAGCACACACACCGGTTTTCCGTGACCTAAACATATTACTGAGAAAGATTTTATACATTTTTCTTTATCAGTTACTGCATGCATGTTGTGTTATCGGATGAAATGTTTAATGCAGTGTCTTCCAAGAGAGCGCCGCACACCACGTACCCAATCTTCTGGGCTTAAAAACAACAGAATTCAGGATTTAATACATTTTTTTTAACCCTGCACATATTCATTTTCAAAAGGAATGACTTATTGGTTGATTGATTACAGTGTGTCTATTGAAAAGCTTCCTTTTTCCTCTTAAAATTTTATAGTACTTCTTTCTTAATGAATGGAAAATGACTTCCCTTGATGATAATCATGGTTATAATCAGCTGCATATTAACAATTCACATTTCACAGTAGGAGCAAACGTTTATGCTTGAAATCAGTGTCCAAATGCTTTGTTTCAAGTTTGTCCATTGATTAGCATTTACATTTAGCAGTTTATTTAATGTCTGTTCATTCTTTTATAGATCCCTCTATGACATATTGAAATAATGATTGCATTTTTCCCCAATAAACAGCAATAACAGACAATTACATAATGTTATATTAGAGAAGCATAACAGTGTGCAAGTTTCACAAAGCAGGTCAGCTTTAGTCAAAATGAATATATAAAAGATGAAGTAACAGATTTATTTTAGCTTAAAACACATTTACACACTGAATGAGTGTACTGAGCATCTGACAGCCAACAAGCCCAATGTCCTGATTTGGTCATGTGATCTCTGTGAAACCAGCGGAAGACTGTGGAGGTTGACATCAGCCCCGCTCTCAGAAAGGGGCTTCCTTGTAGCCTGACCTGCCACATGCCGTGATGCTGTGGTTGGCTTGCAACTCACAGGGAGCTGCCCACATCGTCCCCCCCGGATTCTCCCAGAATGCCTTGCACTTATAGAAGGTAACCTAGAAATCAACAGACCTGAGAAATATTCTTAAAGTTATTTGACCCTTAAACACATGAAGAGCAGCATTCAGTCACAACATGTGTTAGCTGTTTTTATGTTTTATCATAAAATACTAAGCAAAACAGTTGCAGCGTTTTTCTTAAATTATCAAGGCAAATTACAGGACTGCAGTGGCCCTGAAGTGCAATGTACAACACATTAAAAAACACACACACAAAACCATTCAGGCCACAATACAATTGTCTAAATATTGATGGTTTCTTAATGTTTTTTCGTTTTCTTAACATGGTGTGCATTGCTTCAGGGCCACCGTACAACACCATGCAGAGAACCAGTAACACTATATCCTGTTTATTAAGCTGCGTATTTAGACATGATGGTAACCATGCATTTCTACCGATAATTTATTACGGTCAGTTTACCCCTTGTCTGTGGTTGCCATACTGTACCTCTGGAACAGGGGCTGTATGAACAGTCCCAGGGTACCCATCATGCACACCAGGATGAAAATCCACAGGAAGAGCCGGTCGATTACCATGGCCACATACTTCCAGTCTTCAATTATCTTAAGATGCAGAGCATTTTTCAATTACAATCTCCCCCACATCAGGTATCCTTTGCAGCTGTCATTCCTCTTATTTCTCTACATAGTACCCTGCATTTGCTAAAATTGTTTTTAAAGTGAGTATGAACCTTTAACAACCTTAAACATATCCCTGTGCAATAAATAAAGACTTTATAGTGCCTTTAAGCCAATTAATGGAAATTATAATTGCAATTTTCTCCATTTACACTCCGAATAAAACCTCAGAGAAAGCCTTCATCTGTAAATCTACTCACACCCTTGTCGTCATCCTCCTTCTTCATGTGTTCAGCCATGAAGCGAACTCCCTCTACTGCCTCCTCCATAACCAAGTTGTGCCTCCACCTGAACTCTGCGCTCTCCGTATACTCGCCGATCTTCCACTTGTACTGTCCGGCCGACTCCTCATCTGCCGAAAAGGAGTCCACATCGGTCGTCTCCAGCCGGAGGTCATTGTAGGACTTCCGGCACTGCTTCCTGAAAAACTTTCCCCGTATTTCAGAGCTTGGTGGTCTCCACATGAAGAATAATGCGGGTAACTTGAGAAGGAAGACCTTCTTGACCCAGTTTGGCATTCGGTGTGTGCTCGGCGAGCGATGGTGAACATTGAGCACACACACGCTGGCGACAATGGAGAAGGTCACCAGCACCATGGTGAACATCAAGTATTTTCCAATCAGTGGCACAGCCAACGAGGTTGGAGGAACAATTTTGGAGATCAGGAGCAGGAAGACAGTGAGTGCCAGGAGGACAGAGATGCAGAGTGTCATTTTTTCACCACAGTCAGAGGGCAGGTAGAAAACCAGGATAGCCAGAGAGGTAATGAGGACACAGGGGATGATAATGTTAATGGTATAGAAAAGTGGCTTCCTTTTGATGATGAAGTCGTAAGTAATGTCAAGGTGAGTGGCGTCATCTGGGTCCTCATTCTTCCTGCCAGGAAGAGACACAATATCCCACTCACCGCTGGGCATGAAGTCATCTCTGCTGGCAAAATCACTTAAGAGCATGAGGTCGATCTCGGTGTGGTCGTAGGTCCAAGAGCGGAATTTGAGCGTGCAGTTCTGTTGGTCGAACGGGAAGTTTTTCACCTCTATTTTACAGGCACTTCTGTAGATAGCTGGGGGCAGCCACGCTATATCACCAGTGTTGGACACCAAGGCATTGCAGTAAAAAGAAACCTCAAATATCCCGTCAGCGCTGGCAGGAGCAGGAAGAAAATGAAAGAGCTTAGCTGGTTTTCTACTACTGGTTACATCAGAGTGTTCTTCTCTTTCCAGTTCAATCAGAAAAATGTAACTAAAGAGCCGTATTATTTCAGCCTGTCAGAATTGCAAAATGTACATACAAAGATGTTGATTGAGTTGGTCTTTGAAATCACAGCCAGAATGCAGTCCCAAAGGCACAACCTACAGGGCAGTGTTGGTTGATCTCTTATTTATGACTGTACCTATCAGTGTGTGGTAACAAGCACAACAAGCAGAGATTTGTGGCTTTTTGTCCAATACACGGTGACCACATTTCATTTTTTGCCCCAGATCTGACTTGGTACCATAATAGGTCATAATTAGCTGAGCGAGTTTAATTCCTCACATCCTAAAATGCATGCAACAAGATACAGGAATTGTCCACATTATCACAAAATCTATTTTCTATCCATTTTCTAGGTACGGCTGAAACTGTTGGGCTTATCTCGCATCCATCCATTTTCCAAACTGCTTATCCTGTGCAGGGTTGTGGGGAGCTGAAGCCTGTTCCCTGAAAAGTTAGGGCACAATGCTGGGGTACACTCTGAACGACTTGCCAACTTATCACAGAGGGTTTAACTTCACATGCTTAATTCATACAGCGTTAATGCAGGAAGCATTTTAATGAAACGTAACTTTACTGAACCTTTCAATTCACAGCAGATCAGCAGCCTGGAATATAAACCATGTCATTACACTACTATGACACATACAATGACATCTGCATGGAGAACACCACAGCACTTAAACGTCTAGTGTATTTGCATTTAAATGCCTGTAGCATATTCAGTCAGCTCCTGAACAATTCATGATACATGTCTGGATGTCCGTCTGAATGGGTCTACCCTTTAAATTGGATTACATAATAAGAGACTCCCAAATAATTATTGTTGATGCAAAATAATTACACACCATGGCCCACAATCACTGCCCTATCACTCTACCATTTTTCATGGCAATGACAGAAGAACAAAACACCATACATTAGACTTTTATTATGTCCCCGGTGGACAGCATGGCACAGATAAGCAAATCTGTCTCCTGAACGGACCACCCCCCACTTCATTATTAATATGTAACTACAATATTCTCTTGAATCTGCTTTTCCACGTTTAAATTTTACTTTTGTTCTTCCATCTGTGCCCAGCAGCAAATACTAATTTCTCTTCCTCTATATGAGTTCACGGCAAGCAGGCACAAGTGGCATGCAGACGGTCAGAGAACAAAAGGTCCAAGAGGATATCTTCTATAGGATTAACGGCAAGTGAGCAGGAAAGGAGTAGGGATACCAGTGTGCACACATGAAAAAATCAAGGAGCCGTTTCCACAGACACCAACTAGGGTAGAAAAATACAACCCCAAATCAGGAAAAGTCGGGACCGTACAGAAAAAGCAAATAAAAAAATGCAGTGATTCTTAAATTTACTTTGACTTTTATTTAATTGCAGAGAGTATAAACCCAAAATATTTCATGTTTTGTCTGGTTGACTTCATTTCATTTGTTAATATACATCCATTCCTGCATTTCAGGCCTGCAACACATTCCAAAAAAAGCTGGGACGGGGGCGATTTAGGGCTAGTAATGAGATAAAAAAATTAAATAATGATGTGATGTCAAACAGGTGATGTCAACAGGTGATTGTAATCATGATTTGGTACAAAAGCAGTATCCACAAAAGGCTGAGTCTCTGAGGAGCAAAGATGGGCAGAGGATCTCCAGTTTGTCAAGAAGCATATGAGAAAATTATTGAAATGTTTAAAAACAATGTTCCTCAAAGAAAGACTGGAAGGGATTTGCATATTTCTCTGTCTACAGTGCATTATATCATTAAATGATTCAAGGAATCTGGAGGAATTTCAGCGTGTAAAGGGCAAGGGTGCAAGCCTAAGCTGAACACCTGTGATCTCCAATCCCTCAGACAGCACAGCATCAAGGACCGGGCCTGAAATGCAGGCCAAATGAAATGAAGTTCAAAACATGAAATATCTTTAGTTCATACTAAATAAAAGTCAAAGTAAATTTAAGAATTAATGCATTTTTTTTTCATTTGCATTTTCCATACTGTCCCAACTTTTTTTGATTTGGGGTTGTAAAAAACTAGTTTAACAATGCATAATAATAATAATAATATAATTTTCATAAAGAAACTATTCACTTAAACACACTTGACTGTCTATCATTAGAACACCATTAAACTGGAAATATTCGTTAGACTATCAGCACAGATATGTCTTCCCTGAGTATTAATCACTTTCCTACAGTTGGCCATAAAGCATCCATGTCACTGTTGTACACTGCTCAAAAAAATTAAAGGAACACTTTTTAGTCAGAGTATAGCATCAAGTCAATTAAACTTCTGGGATATTGATCTGGTCAGTTAAGTAGCAGAGGGGGTTGGTAATCAGTTTCAGCTGCTTTGGTGTTAATAAAATTAACAACAGGTGCACTAGAGGGGCAGCAATGAGACGACCCCTAAAACAGGAATGGTTTTACAGGTGGAGGCCACTGACATTTTCCCTTCCTCATCTTTTCTGACTGTTTTTTCACTAGTTTTGCATTTGGCTAGGGTCAGTGTCACTACTGGTAGCATGAGGCG
>JAACJT020000042.1:5190743-5205109 GCA_009936485.2 Gymnarchus niloticus | reverse complement strand
GGGGAGCGGGGGGAGCCGATGGGGTTGTGTTTGGACAAGGCAGTCGCCCCACGGAAGGGGGAGGGGGGGGGGGGGGGGGGAGGGGGGGTGGGGGGGGGGGGGGGGGGGGCCCTTAATATTTCGTTGCAAAAACGACTATAAGCAAACTGCCTGAAATTTGAGACACCAGCTCACCCCAACCCAGCATTAAAGCCACCCATCCTCCCAAGATAGGGCACCAGTCTGTGTTTGCATGCTATGCTGGAGCCCGAACGGGGCTGGTGCATCCCACAACACAGAAGCAGCTGGGCAGCTTGTCAGATACGGAGGGAGTCTAATCCCAGAAGATGACGAAAGGTTGTGTGTGGAGGCCTCCTGCGTATCTCCGGCACAGCCAGCCCACACTGGGAGGAAAGGCTGCTTTCTCACTGCCCTGGGTACCAATGTCAGAGAATCACGGGCAGCAGGAGCACACCAGTAGATGTCTGGCTTTTTTTCAATACCACAATTTCAAACAGATGTGTGTCTCAATTAAGGTAAATATCGGTGAGAAAGCAGTATTGAAGTAACTGCTCATTGCTGTACACACTCTACCCATAATATTTAAAAGTCAATTTCAGTGGATTATACCTGTTTTGTTATACCCATGTGCCTGTGGTCTCATTATTGCTCAATCTTTACAGCTTGGGATGATCAGTAAAATGCCCAAGGTTCATAAATGGGGGTCATTCATTTTAGAATATTCATTGGGGAGGGGCAACTATTGCTTTTAACACACACAAGCTGTTTTCTCTTTAATGGGAAAATGGTCATTTTCACCTTTTCCCTAAGAGAATGAAAAAGCGCCACAAGCCAGGCTGAACAGCAGCTGAAAGATGAGTCCAGAACAAAAATTTAAACTGCTATTCATTTCACAGTACAGTTATGCTTCAGATAATATGGAACGGTTCAAGATGACAACGTTCTACCTTTCTAATACACGAGCCACAAAATTAGTTGATCAAACAGCATACTGGATTACGCAGGCCTGAAAACCTCATCCAAGAGAGGGTGCAGAGTCTTCCAAAAAAGGGGGCCAACTTAAAGTTTGTGTGAATTATCTGATCGAACACTATAGGAACAGCTTAGTGACCGCAACAATAAAGTCATTTATTTGAGTTCCTTGGAGCTTCAATGGAAACCTATTGCCAAGTAAACTAGGTGTTCCAAGCAGGTCAGACCACCAGTCAACTTGTGCACAACTGCAGTTACATTGTAGAACAGGGAGTTTCAGCACACATCGTTATTCTTAATCATTTGAAATGTCTTTAGTCTTATAAATCCATCTTAACATAGAAACAAAATCGATTTAGCTGAAAACATACATTATAGCGATTGAAATGTCTGATACATTTACATTTCCAAACATCACCAGCTGGGAAATTTCATTGTTAGCACCTCAGGAAATTTACACCAAAAAGTTCAGGAGAAGTTCAAAGTGCAAACCAAGTATCGTAGCATGATTTTGAATGCAAACTGATGTACACTAAATATTCAAAGTGAAACGTTACTGTTATGCACATCGAATATAACCAGTGGAGGTTTTTACACTCTGCACAGTAAGGTGTTGCAGATCACATTTTGGAATGAACTGTCTCCAAGTTATTTGCCTGAGCACTACTGCCTTCCAAATGTAATAGTTCAGCAATACGTTATGCGATAACTGGAGTAATTTGTGAATTAATACCTTAATTTCTACATATTCTGGAAATGTGTTCTCATCTAGTCAAGAGATCAACTAAAAGTAAAATGCTGGATTGTCCATTTTTACTGAAAAATATACTAAACAAGCAGAACCAGGTCTAGCGTTTTCCAAGACATTTATACATTACTGACACATTCCTGCTTTGTTAGTTTTTTTTAAAAAAAAAAAAAAATGCAATAGTAAATTAAAGGTATTGGCGCTTTTGGTGATGAAATGACAAACTTACGGTTTCAAGGCAAACTGTACAGGTGTCAGCTGATCTCATGCTTTGGAGGTTAACCCATACAGGTTTCTCACTGGACGATGCTGTTAGAGCTCCACGGCCAATTTTATACAAAAAAACTGCTTAACCTATGACCATTTAAGAAAGTCAGAGAACTTTACCTTTCATAAAAATTAAACTGATAAACCATGGCTTTATCAAAAGGTAGCAGCATAAACTGGTAGCAGTGCACATGTAATGCTGGATTTCTAAGACTTCCACAAAGCATTTAAATTGTGAAAAAATTTAAATCAATGCTTGTAAACTGATAAAGGGCATTCTTTATATGACACTACTTTATAAACTATGGCTTTTGTGGACAATAGTGTTCTAAGGCAGATGTGTTTGCTGCAGACACGTTACTGCTTTAATAAGATGACATTACAAAAAGGTATGTCTGATCTAATCCGGTAAGCAGCAGTTTACAACACTAAACTTTGCTTAAATATTAGCAACAAATTCATAGATCCTCATAGTACTGAAGCAACAGCGATTGAGGATTCAGTGTACAAAATCAGCAAATTTGCATTTTAAACTATGAATCCCATCTCCTAAGCAGTGGGCCCATGGGGGGGGGGGAGAAATCAATGAAAAGAAAACCAAAAGATATTTAGATACTTAGGTTTCTGGGAAAAACTTAAAACATTCTGCCCATTGCCCACATACAGTTGATCAAGATGTTCTGGGTCACTAATAACAAAATTTGTGAATCCTATTACTGTGGTCAATAAAAACATTTACAAGAATGATATAGCCCAATTTTTAACCACTCATTTAAATTTTCAGCAGCTATTATAAGACTTGCAGTAGTTTCAGATCAGTTTCAGGCATTCCAGATCACTCCACACACTGTTCAAAAATAGGCTGCCCTTCTGGAATACCAAGTACTGTCAAATAATTATATAAAACACCTTTTATTGTTTGCTGTAAAAATTCAGAAATGCCAACAAAAACGCAAGGAAAACATGAGATCAGCTGACACCAATACCTTTTTGCTTGAAAATGTAAAGATTCACCTAAATATCACACGTTTATTTTACTAGTGTGTAAAAAAGAAATCTTGGTAACAAGCAGCACGAATGTGTCCATAAAACCATATTTAAATACCTGGCAACCATAAGATCAGAGTCAGAAGGTCTAATGTTTAATATGGCGATGATATCCATGTTCATTTCAGACATCAGTTTAAAAAAGGAAAAATCATCTCTGATGACCTCCGACACATTTCCTGAATATGAACACTAAATCAACATGAAATACATCTCAAAGATATGCAGCATGAAATGCTGCTGTCTTGCATATTTAGTTTGCGTACATTAGCAAGCAAAAAGAGAATACCTGTTTTGCACTTGAAACTTATCCTGAACTTTATGGCTGTCATTTTCAAAGGCAGCGACAAGGAGAAAAATCTGTATCGTGATGTTCAGAAAGGTAAATGAACCAGACATTTCAACCAGACTGATTCATGATGAATCGAATTTCATATACAAGCATTTGAACTGTAATTGACCATGTTAAATTAAAATCTGGAACTATGTTTAACTGCACTTTAACCACAAGAACGTTTCAAGCCACTCGGTCGGAAACGTGCTCCTTCACCACCCCATTACCACCTTCTGAAACATTACTGCCATCGTGATCAACATATGATTGAACAGGAGAATCAGAGAATGAAAAGGTGAACAATGAACTACTTCAATTTCTTTTTAGGTGGCACAATTTTGATGGACATTATCCAGAGAGTCAAAAACAACTGACAGAACAGTATTTACAACTACTTCTGATATGTCCAAAAAAAAAAAAAAAAAGGGTTGTCAAACTCACCACCTTAACTCCAATAGATTACACATTACTATTAAGGATAGCTGGATTTTTTTAGTCCTCAATTAGTGCTTTTATGCATCCCCGTGACACACACATTTCACTTGAGCGCTTTTTTTTTTTACACTCCAAGTAACTGCCAGTGACACGGGACATGGGGTAGATTAATCTCTAGTAGAAGCTAAGATCCAAACTAAATGCTTCATGAAACCAAAATCAGGTTTAGTGAAACTTGGCTGTATGGGACCCACCAAAGCCATGGTAATTATGAACAAATGAAACTATTGGAGTCCATCCAGTACACAGCAGTGACATCATGGGCACCCATCTTTAGTCTGAATGTCAGTAGTTAAAAATCCTGGTATGGCTATATGATGGGCCCTCTCTGAAACACAAGAGGGAAAAACGCAAGGCAGTTTAAAATGCTCCATAAGATGGTGAAAACCAGCACTCCCTACCACAGACATGGACTGGTTATCCAAAGTGATGAATTCAGCAATTCTCAGATCAATTTTGCCTTGCTACTGCCCCAAGGAGACCTTCCTCATCTTTAAAGCTTCCTCCTGCATTTGCAGTCTCGACGCTGTTGTTACCTTACCAGCCCATGTAACCTCTGAATATTCCATAAGAGGAATACCTTAAGATGCCTTGTGTTTGTAAAGTGACCTAGTTACATCAGAATTTAATTGGGCTTTATTCTGCCAATACCGATCATGTAAAATATGCCTTGACTGGCTCCAATACCAATAATGAAGACTGTATCAGGATATTATAAATGTGAATTGTATTACAGTCAGGAAGAACGATGCCTTTCTCTGGCAAATTCTCAGTTTGCCTTGAAAATTGATGGAAACTGATGAACTGGCCTGTCGCCGTCGAAGATGGCATGTTTGAGCTGGCCTCGGCTTCCTCTCGGCAGGCTGGAGGACCAGGGGCGGCATTGCACGCATGCACCTGGCAGCTTATGGAAGCCCCTCGTTCCGGGCCCTCCTTTCGCCACTGTGGTCACCAAGAGCCCTCCAGCTGGAAGCGAGGTCGGAGTCACTCTCTCACCCTCCCCCGCTCCCCATCCGCATTCCTTCCCTCCCCCTCCAATGAGTTCAATCAACATCGAGGGGTTTGTGACCCTCCCGTTTCTCCAGGCTTCACTCCAGCCAATGGAAACATGTCAGAATCGCCCCGCGGCCCCCATCCACCAGTTTCCTGACTAAACAAGGTTGAGAGCAGTGATGAAATTCTCCTCGTTTTAGAAAAGGGGGAAACGTCGCCCTCCGATTCCCCTTCCAGTACACCACTGAAACAGTTGGCTTCACATAACATTTACTCACACACAGCAGTCCGAAGCATTACTCACCGAAAAGAACCGTAGTGTGGGTCATTACAAGATGTCCGTTTTCTTTCA
The DNA here is from genome assembly GCA_009936485.2 of Gymnarchus niloticus. Taxonomy (NCBI): domain Eukaryota; kingdom Metazoa; phylum Chordata; class Actinopteri; order Osteoglossiformes; family Gymnarchidae; genus Gymnarchus; species Gymnarchus niloticus. The sequence goes on along the minus strand of JAACJT020000042.1, from coordinate 5,199,901 downwards.
AACTGTACTGAAAATAGGCCAAATTCTACACTGATGATTCATATTGATCAGCATAAGAAAGTTTAGAAGTTTATGCACAAATTCAAAATTAACATGTCCATTTGTCCAAACCATGCCTAAAAGAGGCATGGCACAGCCAAACAGAAAGACAAGTGGCTTGTTGCATACTCTGATACATCACCTGGACTCAGGTGCATTCAACAGCAGTTCAGGGAAACAAAGATGGGAATTTAACCAATGATAAAGCTCACTTCCTGCTACTAAGACCAAAGTCACCTTATCCACAGGACTAAATGAATGACAACAGTTGGATCTGATTGCTGCAGACACGGGACTAATGGAAGCTTAACCAATATTGCCCACAGAAAGCACAGGCATACTTTCTTTGGTCTGGTTACTCTATAACATTTACAAAAATGAATGTCCTTCCGGGTGGCCATCCATCCATCTTCTAACCGCCTATTCTGTTCAGGGTCACAGGGGGCCCAGGAGCCTTCCCCAAGCAACACGGTGCATGTTTAAACAAATTTATATTCGTTCCATTTAAAATACTCAGTAACCGATCAATTCACATTCATGTGAAAGCTATAATGTGAAATATGAGCAATTCACCCATGCAAACCATTTTCCCCCCCAGTTACTGTCATTGCCCATTCAAGATTACACTTTGCCATCAAAGTGATACAAAAGATTAGCAAGTAAAATAGAGAGAAGGGTTTAAACAGGACACCTCACAATCCACAAAACAACCCAAACAAGACCAAGATGGCACCCGAGGTCAAACCCTCACCCCCCTGGGCCTTACCTTATCGCTCTCCTCACTGTAGGCATGGTCAGGATGGCAGTGCACAGCCATGACGCCCCCTGCAGGAAAGAGAAGGATTAGGGCTTCACACTGCATTTGCGCATACCACAGGAGTGAAATGCAGGTCACGTGTATGCTAATAGGCTTATGGCTGGCTTAAGGCACAGCCATGCATGAGGAAGACAAGGTGGTCACATGTAGCAGAGCCAAACATGATGAGTGAACCTTCAACATCATAGGAACATGGATTGACAAAGCCACCCTTTAGTCAATTTTTGCGTTACAAAAGATGGTACATACAAAAAAAAAAATTGACAAATCTGGATGAAAGCTAAAGTTGATCAAGATTGATTTTTGTGTTTTAAACAAATGAATAGTATGCAATTGAGTCTTGTCAGCTGCTCAACAGCCAAAAAAAAAAACCCCACCTTGGCTTACTTTGCCTGGCTTGTTGTATTTCAAAAAAAACTCCTGTATTACATTCTAGTAGAGTGCAGAATGAATCACCACATTCCCAGCCACCACCTGAACCAACAGATTTTCCCTTCCCTATAAGCTTCACCAGAGCTTTTGATCCCTTTACATATAAATGCCTTCCTGTATTTTGCAGGTTATTTGCTCAAGTACAACAGCAGTTCCCACCCACAACCTCCGGAGTTCCAGAGACCATTCCTTAACCAGTAACGTCACTGCCTGCCCACATAAAATATCCTTAAAGTCCAGATCGAATTCAGTTTGCCGAGACTAAAAGTTTGCAGCTGCAGTCATTGGTGCAGTAGATGAGTATTCTTCGACGATTAACATTTTACGTCAGAAGCCTGTTCAGCAATGGGGTACACTACTCCTGTGCAAGATCAGCTATCTGAAGGGACAGCACACTGACTGGTCGGGGGGAACCACAGACAACTCTCATCCCTCTGATTCAGTTGCCCCCAAGCGGGGAGATGCAGGTGGCTCAGAGAGCATGCTGAAGGAGAGATGCTCAGAAATAGTGTCATGTTGGTGAACAGGACTATGGGAAATTACTGCTGAGGGAAGCACCCAAGTCAGATAGAGCAAAAACAACCCATTGCTAAAATCGGAACACTATCCCTGTACGAGTCAGTTTACTTTACAGCCTAGAACCACAGTTTTTATAAATCTCAAGAGTACACATCTTTTGTTCACATTAGTGCTATAACCATTATCTATGCAATCACATAATGACACAATCATTACTATAAAACAGAACCAAGTATTTTTATTACACAGTCCATGTCCAGGTTTGCATTGCTTGTGCAAAAGAGGGAACATTTCATGCTTTACCTACATAAAAGAACAAGGGAACAGATAAGTATGCGTCACTCTTGTTTTAGCCTCTCCTGAGAGAAACGCCCCCTCCTCCCCAGAGAGCACGCCTCCACATTTAGCAAGGACTTGTATTGGGGAAAATCGATCCCAGCAGCTACAGAACCCACCCCCAAGCTAGTGCATTCATTCTTGCACTCTGACCAAATTCAGCCTGATATACACTAATCAGTTTGGGTCTCTTAGTCCTCCAATACTGAAAGGGGCAGAAATGAAACATTTGCAAGAGCACCATACGAGCGACTGTTCACGGGCCCGGAGAGGGGGGAGGGGGAAAAAAAAAAAGCACTGGAGGGCCAGCAGGTCGGGAGATAAGGTATCGCAGAGTGGAAAATGGTCCTGTCTGAGGGTCTACAGGAAGACCTCAGTGAGACACTTCATAAAGAACGAACATCTCATTTCCTTTTACCTTATTCATTTTTAGAAGTACAAAAATTGGACACTGATACTACAGCAATATTTAATTTCAATATGTCCACTCGACCCTAAAGCACCAGCACAGTGCCCCATCAAGACTACTCGACTCTGAGGTCACAGCACTGGAAGCTTGGGCAAAGCCCACCTGTAGTCTGTTTATGGTGTGCATGCTGTCAGCTCTTTAGAAACCACCAAAGCCGAGGAGTAGCTGTTGAGATCTACTGCAGCTACAACCAGTCCCCAAAACATCCTTCAAGACCACCCCAAGCATTACATGCATGTTAAATCTCCACCAAGAGCTTGCTTAACTTGCAAACGCATATCAGTTTACTGGGGGTATTGATGAGCCAAACAAGGTGTACTCATGGTTGAGCTCAAAAAAGTGGGTATATCGGAGAGTAGCAACAAATTCTGGGGTGACATGAAATGTTTTGAAATATGTAAACTGACACTGACAGACGTCAGTTTTACACCAGCATACACAATTTAGTTTGCCTCAGACTGTTGCACAGTACTGAACAGGGAACCAACACCACAGATTCAGCTGAGACTGGCTTCACTATTGCCATTACATTTTACAAAATCGATATTGAACAATTACTGGCAGTTCTCCATAAGTGATGCAATTCTGTTCTAATACTTAAATTTCATTTTAATGTCTGGATTCACTCCTTGTTTTCAGCACCGTAGAAAACCACAGGGCCCTGAGCGACTTGCCACTTTTCAGCAGGAACAGAATATCTGCAGTAGAACGACTTATTAGTTCACGACTGTCAACCCCTGTTAGCGCTGATTAGGTACTGGTCTCATGCAGCTTCCTACCCTGCAACAAATTTGGAGTCAAGTGCAGCAGGTGGTTTGAATATGAGCTGCTTCTCGATCCAGCTCCTTCTCCCAAACTCACCACCTTATAAATTCTAAGCAAATACCAACTTTACCAAAATGACGAAAAATTTTGTTTTATGGTAGTAGCCATTTAACCGTAGACCCAAGGTTTAGAAAATGTTGAGTGGATCCGTTTCTGCACCCGTCAGCAAAAACAGGCGTCTTACACATCTGCCATCCAAAGTCTCGATGAGGAAAAACATCACAGATGGACTGCAATGGAGTACCGACACACACTTTAAAGTATATCGAAGCCCCACCACAAAGTCAAGACATACAGATGTAAAAAACCAGGCACCAATCCTCCCTTACTGCGCTGCCAGAGGTGTGTTTACCTAAATCCCCCCCGTCCCCTTCACAAAGCATCGGGTGACAGAGGGGACAAAGCCTGACCCATCTGATGGCCAGTGACAGTAAAATGAGGGCTGTCATGAAACTTGCAGCGTGGATACAGCAGCGATAAGAGCATAAAAGCTACCCGCCCGCCGTCTGCCATCTGGTCCACACACGCAGTCCTCTCGAAGACCCGGAACTGTGGGGGGGGGGGGTTCCGCGACAGGCACAGTTTTCGTTTAAGACCAACAAGGCAGATCCTACAGGCACACAACACCCCGGCAGGTGATTTCGTTTTGTGTACAATTCAAATAAGGGTTGCACCTCTCACCAATGTGATGGCAATAACAGCGGGGGAGCGGCAGAGAGTGGATAGACTGTCGCTAACTATTCATTTTGAAAACACTTTATCAGGCCGCAAATTGATAAGCTGAATGGTGTGTGTGTGTGTGTGTGTGTGTGTGTGTGTGTAAGGGAGCCAGAGGGAGGTGTGAGGCATACAAAACGCACAGCTGTTTAGAAACCAACTACTCTCTGCTCCAAGACTCACCTGTGCAACAGCATCAAAGACACCAGCGCAGCATCATGCCAACGTGCAACGAGTGCAAGTGCATCTACTGCAAGGTGTGGAAAAAGACACCGAGACTTCCCAGTGTACAGCCTGCATGGGTGCGAGTGTGGGAGCTGTCCCAATTCACTGGAGGCTTTGGAAAGATTGCAAGGAAGGTGGGAGGAATGAGTCAGCCAAAGGCTGGGCTTGATAAAGGACCGAACCGACGGTCACCTCTACAGCTCAGAGACTCGTCATAAAACCACCGTGACGATTCACGGTCAGCACCCAGACTCCATTAGCATTGCCTGTTCACACCGGCACCTTTTAGGGTGGTGACTGAGGTAGAAGAAACAATAAAGGCACATGGCAGAGGCACTGCACGGTTCGTATTTGGAGTACACTATGGTACTGCAGCACCAACCCTAGATGAGGCGGCTTACTAAACCGAAACACTAAACATAGGTGACTGACTACATATATGGTGCCACTAAACTGGCACTCCACTCCTCGGTGCCATTTGGCCATGGGCAACACAATGACGGGCCTCCGCCCTGATCAGGCTGCAGTGAGGGGACAGGAAGCTGGGGAGGGGGGAGGAGGGAAATGGGGGCCAGGGAGGAAAATTAACCTTTTGCAGCAAGAGTTTGTTTAAAAAAAAAAAAAAAAAAAAAAAAAAAAAAAAAAAAAAAAGTCTAACCCAGAGCAAAAATGAGTAAACACACAAGTACTGATGAGTCAAATGACAGAGTTTCAATGAAGGATTGCTGGGATGTGGAGCAGCACTCTCACATCAGCTGACTGCCCATCCCCCAGCAACTCTCATCACCCACCGGAGCGTGAGTGGTGTTCGGAAAAGCACCCCCCCAGGCACAGCTTACACCACCACCTTTAAGCAAGAACGGTAGAGAACCTTCAGATGGTGAAGGCAGAGCAACGCATAAGGGCGACTCATTCAACAAAAATTAACCGAGCAAATCAGAGTCAAGCATGAGTGCAGGGAAAAAGGAGCCGACTGACATATTTAAGGCACAGGAATCCAAGGTGGTGCCCCAAAGTAGACAAATGCAGCAGCACAGCAATGCCCATTCACCATTAAAAGAAAGTAAATATGTTCACACCACCACCCTTCGAGCACTACTCAATATTCTTTTAAGGTATCCCTGTAAAGGAGACCATGGCTACTAGGATATTTTATGGATGGTTTTAGTGAAGGCAAGATGGCAAGAGGCTAGGGGGTAGGCATGGGGGAAGGGCAGGCCAAGCGTGAGGTTTGGCCCCAGGCAGAGCAGCGCTGACACAGCTGGGGGAGGGGAGGGGTTAAGGCCTCTTGGCTGATATTGATTTTCTGGGAGCTGTGAGCACATCAGCTATTTCTATCCATTTCCTCTCCAGCCACACCACCCCCAATCCTCCCCCTCATCCCTCACAGTCCCCTGCATTCGACCACATCTGTCACGTTGTCTCCGCAGCCTCACCTTCCATAAGACACCAGACACCCTCCCCCCCACCCCCGACCCCATGCACGGTGCCGAGGTTAATCTGCCGGGTGGCAGCCATGGCCATCTCGATAAGCACGGAGGAGGGAAGTGATGAAACGGCCATTTCCTGTGGCAAAGGCACCACCCGGTCACTGGTCAAGTGGGGAACAGAAGCTCACCTTGAAGAAAAAGCACAGGAAAGGAGGGGGGAGGTGGTCAGTGTTTGCCCTTTGTGAGGAGGGGGTTTGGGGGGGGGGGGAGCTGTCCCTCAGGGTCTTCGGTGTCTCATTTACTAACGTGCATATTTCTGCAGCTTGCTCGAAGCAACAAGGACAAAAGCTGCTGTTGTTAGGAACAGCTGGCCAGAGCTGTGCGGAGGCGCGAAGGCCATGTCTGGGTTTTGGGGGTGTGCTGCATCTTCATAGGCCACCCAGAGGCAACGTACAGAGTCCTAAGTCCACTTGAGCAGAAAAACAATAGTCCAGCACTTCCGAAACACAGGCCACAAGGCCACCACAGATGCTAGTGGGCTTTAAACTCTTCTACATCAACTTCCATCACAAAACATCAAGGGAAGCAGCTCACCCATTTTGATGGCACTTTGGAATGGTCCAAGAAAATTAAAACATGACTTTCAGTGCTGTCTCAGTCAGCTCTGAAGACACATCTGCTGCATCCACGCACTCACACGGCACCTCTGACCTACTTAGTTCTGTTGAGGAGCATCAACTGCAGTTACTTGGCAAGCTGGGTTTTGACTTGTGCCAAAAGGGTCGAATTCTTGATGTAGAATCAAGCATGGAACAGAGGATGCTGGAAACAAGGCCAAGGTTGTACATGACATAAATCGATTCACTGATGCTGAACTATTTTCACAGAACTGTAAAGACACCAATCAACTCTTTTCTTACTTGAACAAAGCAGAAATAGACAACATTTCTTGAAAATATAGAGGGACAGTCCACAGCATTAAAAATGTTTTTGGTCAAACAGCTGAAATTGCCTGGACCCTAGTTTTCCCATTTCTGTTGTGCCATCCCTGTAAAACCAGCCTCTTTCCTTCTACAGAACCTGGCTTTGTGGAAACCCAAAACCACTGCTAAGTTTGCAAGAGTGGCCCAGTAGCTTAGAGTTAAGCTGGAGCACCATGTAGTGGAGGAGCCCTTGGTGTGGGAACCAGGCAGGCTCCCCAGGTGTGCAGGCCTTCCAGCTTTCCTTAAACCACTCAAATTCAGCATTATGACCAACACTTATATTGCTTCAATTACCATAATAGCGTTTAGGGCCTAAATGCTTCAGGAGGCTCAAACACAGTTGCTTACCCAAACTCCCTGTCTCCAAGCCACATTGTCCTCCACAAATAAGCTTCAATTATCAGTTCCAACAAGATGAATTCACCCATTAATTAGCAAACTGAAGCACTTGAGATTACCAAGGGTTAATGTTTGACACTCATTCCTGAAAATGGTGATAAAGTCGATAGAAACACTGTACAGAGGATTTTACTGGTACAAAATGCATGTTAATCATGATGACGTTTATTATAAAGGTTTTTATTTTTAATCATAGTTGAGACTGCAACATGCTCTGGACTCATCCTGCACTTGTTATCACTAAATGACAGACAAGCTAATCCAATGTTTTCATTTTTCACTTTGAGAAATTAGGAAGAACATTTTTGCAGACTGAAGAAAATTGAAACTGTAAGCACCCGACGACAGTTTATCACAATAGGAGGCAGACTGGTCTTTTTCGCGTGACATCAAATCTGTCACATTATTTGTGCTACAGAGCAGAGTGCCATGCTTATGTGGCTGTGATGTTAAGCATTTTTCAAAGCAAATCTGCATTCACCCTAGATTGGTTTACATCTGATGGAAACCATTCTGAAAAGTGATTATAGGTTCTCTGCTGACAAGTGGAAAGCTGAGCTACTACATTGTTACATTAAAACACTATGGCCTTATTACATGAAACAACTAATGAAAATGTAGCAATTTGCCTAACAGCCAACAGATTAACATGACAGAGCTTCAACAGAAAGTCAAGAATTAGAACTTGAGCACAATTACCCCAAATAAGAGCCCTCACCTTAACCCTACCACCCGCGCACACCACACGAGCTCAGAGTACCCTGGGACACACATGCAAACACTCTGCCCTCCTACCAGGTGCTCCTAGGAAACCACTGCAGCTGAAATAATTAAACACATCACTAACTGAATGTGCAGAACCTTGTACCAAAAGCTACAAAAAAAAGGAGGAAGGGTGAGGAAGCGACTGAAAGGCTGAGCAGAGAGAGGAGCGGCGCAGTTGTTGGCTGGCTCTACTGGAAGCTTGGTCCAGCTCGGCTCCCACTACAGAGCACAAACGCAGCCAAGGGAGGGGCGCCAACTCCAGAGGTCCACCTCCTTCCCACTCACTCATTTCCGGTTTCTCATACCCCTCCATTCCCCTCTCCCCTGCCTCCAGGGGAACAAATTTTGTTTGCCAAACACTATTCTCACACCCATCTTTCCCCTGGATGAGCCATCCCCCACACCCCGATCTCTGCTTCGGCATGCAGGATGACACGACAGCAGGGTCATGCTTTGCCCTGCGGAGGCAAGAACAGTGACGGCCACCAGCGTCACCCACCACCTCCAAGTCGCTCAAAACGGCAGGTTTTCCCTCATTTTGTTTCAAGTCTGCTGTCGGTCTAGCTGCCAGCTCTCCATCACCGGGTAGCCTCACTCCTGCCCCAGAGGATGCGGGTCACCATGCTGAAAACTGGCGTCAACATGACTATCATTCAAACATATCAAGGCCCGCTCAAGGACAGATGTGTTTCCAACATTATATCCATTTACAACTAACAGTAAGAAGCTGAAGACCAGAAGGCAACAAAAGCAGATGAAAAAGACCCACTCCTGGCACTCAAACCAAACCAAAGTGCATGTGCTCCCCATTGCCCAATTTGCAGATTCCTACTTGAGACAACGGCTATGGAAGAAGCATCACATTGGGTTACCGCTTTTTCAGGTCGCACTCAGGTGATTCAAATAATAGGGCTTTTGCTCACTGGGAAATTAAATAAGGATGGTTCCATTGAGCCCAGCAGCATGCAGCCAAGCCCGAGGCGCTCTCTATGAGAAGCCACAGCTCACAACCACCATCCATTCAAGCATCACTTACCCCTTTCAGCCGAGCCATTCTCCATCCTCCTCCAAGGACTCTTGTGCCTCCACCTGGACCCTGACCGGGGGGGGGGGGGGGGGGCCCAAAAAAAAGCCCCAACAATCCCAACTTCGGGGTGCCCCCCCCGGGAAAACCCCCCCAACGGGGAACCGACCCAATTTGC
>JAACJT020000042.1:5132649-5188539 GCA_009936485.2 Gymnarchus niloticus | reverse complement strand
CCCCAACAAAAAAAACCCCAACATCGCTGCTTTTTAACACCCCCCCATAAAAACCCCCTTTCAATTTCCCTTTTCCTGCCCCCCCCCCCCCCCCCCCCCCAAAGACCAAAACCTATTGTGAGATAATCCTGTTTAGTTGCATCTCATACACACTTGGTGCTATAGCACAAGAACCAGTAAGCACAGGCTTCTGATGCATCTTGACTGCACTTCCAAAAATGAGATTTAAGAAACAGCTACCAAGCATGAAATATTCAGAGCTCAGTTACAGTTTATACACAGGGGATTCGAGTTCAAGTCTTCAAGTCTCAGAAAATAAAGCTTTCACCCTGGCAGACCTGCAGCCTGTACATCCAGATTACAACCTTGAACCCAGCATTCTTCAGTCCTTTACAAGGTATGCATATTTATACAATTAGCACAAATGCACCCATTCTTAAAAAGCGCATACAGCTTACTTTCGCAAATGGGCATCCTTTACAGACACACTTTTACAAATCACTAGCACATGCATCTGAACATGCCTTCAATTCTATGTAGCATAGTTACTCATTCGAGGCCCCAATCTCCACCTGCTCATTCATATGGGCTCAGATGAGTAAAGCTAATCAAGCTTCATCGAAGCCGGCACCCCGCGTGCCTGCAGCCAAATGAACAAGACCCACCCCCACCTTCCTATAACCCAGACAGTGGTCTACAGAAGGACCCGCAAAAGTGGCCTAGGAAGGGGTCTCATGTTCACACAAGGGGCACGAGCTCACCTCCACTTCCCAATTCTCCAGACCTGCTGTGCTAGCATTTGCTCGTGTACTGCTCACTTTCAGCGGGGATAGAACAGCACAGAGAAATCATGCTGTGAGTGAGAATATTTTAAGAAGCCCGGCAATTATTAACAATAACGGTATTAAATAAACTGAGGTGGCTGCTAATCCACAGTCAGCCTGTACCCAGCTAACTGAACGTTCTTTGTAACATGATCGACATGTTCATATGAGCCTCGCCAAGCCTGCGAGTCCCCTACAGCTACATGTGGCCACACACTTGAGACAAGTCAGAAAGCCCCTCATCAAAAGGAGTATGGATACATTGAAACCCCAATACACTCACACAGACACTTGGGTGGAGAGATGCATTCGCGCAGAGTAGGCAGAGGGCAAGTCTGAAAAAGGGTCGGCCACAGTTGATATATAAGAGCTCAGGAACCATAGTAACATGCGTCACTACAAACTCAGACTGAAGACATGGTGGGCCGTCCCACCTGTCATGCTCTTCCAGACAGGTATTTCCAGTTATCACTTCAAGCCTTTGTTTGCTACTAGTCAATCACATAAGCTTCCTTGGAATTACACCACAACGCAAGCACCACAAAAAAAAGCCACCCTTTGTGACAGCTTTAAGCAACATGCTAAATACCTTTTTGGCACTTCAAAGCAGATGACACTTCCTGCACCCAAGAAGCTGCTATGCAAAATATTTCCATCATCATCCCAGAGGTTATTAGTGCAATTTTTAAATACACCTCAAAGATTGAGAGCTTGTTCATCGGTTGCAAACTGGGAGCAATGGAACATGGATGTGTCAAACAAAGCCAGTCTCCTTGTGAGAATTTGATGGCATCTGTATACAGGAAGGTTTTTGTTCAGGCTAATGTCTAATAAGAAAAAGGGACTATTTAATACCAAGAACACACAGGACAACCAGAGGCATCAGAAATAAACTGCAATTTGTTTCCAGTCCAGCAAATGGACAACATGCATGGTAAATATCGGATTTTGATGATCAATTCACCACCGCTGCAATGTTTAGTCTTACAGAAGATGATCGCCTCAATCCATAACACCAACTCAAGAGAAACATTTCAAAAAACTCACAGGCCCGAGCCAATGTTTAAAGACCAAATATTATGTTTCATAATAGATAACGACGGCAAAACATTTAAAATTCCATGTGTTTGGAGAATATTTTACTCAGACTCCAACCAAATACTGTATGTCAGTGTCAGAATATCCCCGATCTCAACATCAACAGGTACAGTATTACTGTTCGCCTCCGGTAAACCAGGTTTACTAATATTCCAATATAACATTCACATAAAACCACTCACACAAGCGCAAGAGTATACTCCAATATCAATTAAACTTGGAAAATTATTCCGTTCAGGATTTCAAAATAAATTTTTACTGTGAATTATGTTTCATAAGTAACGCAGATTTGGCGACATACCAATTCCATCCAGTCACCTATAATTTTTTCAAACATATAGGAACTTAATTTCCACTTACACGTTGACATGCTCAGAAAAAGTCGCCTTCGGTCTACATCTGAATTTAAGTCTTGATATTTCACAAGATCTCCAAAGAAAGAAACAGTCAACTGTAACCGTATAAGCAAACTTGAACATAATATGACCACTGGTCATTTACACAGACGTTAGCGAGTACTCGCTAAAAAATCATTTTGGCTGTTAGTCTCCTAACAAGAGAACACAATATAATGCCCAATTTCTGAGACATGAACATGGAACAGTTTTAAGGTTTGGTGTAGCAGGAGGGACGGCAGAGAACATAGGACTTGATTTGAGAGCTGCCGCCTCTAACTGGGGAAGATGCGTGTACTGAAAACGCAGCCTTGTATTTGGCTCAAACTGAGATTTCAAAAATAAAACAGCTCCACTCCGGTGAACGACATTACATTTTGGTAGAATTGCATTTCAAGCCAATTCACATCTGAGTAAACACGCAATTTGACTGGGACCTCAATTCCAACTGAACACCAAATGATCCTTAAATCGACAGAGAGAGACATATTGTTGAAGATCACTCATCAATTCAGAATGTGTGCTCTCAGCACCACCTGATGAAATGACTATACTCACTCATTATCAAAGTCTAATTCACTTCAGCTATGATTTTACGGGGCTGCCAACTGAACGAGAACATTTCCAGTTTAAAACAGCTCGGTACGCCTTAGGGAATGTTACTTTGGAGAAAATACTTCTCATGAAGTTTATAGTTTAGGGAGTCAGTTAAGCACATGCCCAAACTTGGAGCAGCTCTTTCGTCTTTGTTTCACCACGTCTAAGGTGGAGAAAACCTCCACAATGTGTGTGCGCGCGTCATTGAAAGCTAACGCTTCTATTAACGTAAATAACATTACCAGAACGTTACGGCAGTCTTACTTGAAATCAGGAGGAAGAGGTAGCACAGTTTAGGGATTCCTTTAAAAAAAATATGCCCTGTTGTTGCCAAAACTAAATCTGTTCGTCAGTAACGCGACATAAATCCAATTCCAAGTTCTAACGTGAGACAAACTAAAATGCAAATGGACCCTAAAGTAAACAGAAGGCAGCAAAAATAAAGGTGACGCTATGAGAACGGATCCCACATCAACATGGTCAATGTCTGTCGCCAAGATTGCCTGCCCTGGCTTCAGCGATTATAAACGGAAAAAGGGGGAAATGTAACCAAGAAGACACGCTCGCTATTCCCATCCCTTGTGAAAGGCTTACATAGGGTCTTGTCCTTCTAAGAATAGAAGAGCAACATCTATACATATGCATCCCAAGGATTAAAGTCCATCAAGCGGCATCCTCTCCTAGCTGTCACATGGGTCGTTCTTTCGTATAGCAAAGTAAAAGCAACTTTAATAGCAGAACATCTTCGTATGTCCATATTGTCATGCCAACCTGGTCAATGCACTCCCAAGGAGCAAATGACCTAATGATCGCTTCTATTAACCCTTTCTCCTGCCGAAGGGACCACGCCGATAACAGCCGTCATGAGGTCCCGGCCAGGATGAAGTAGAGGAGCACTCACCGGCACCGGGGTTTCGGTGAGCTCCTGCGTGTCTCGACGTGCCGATGGAGAGGTTACCTCCCGGGCTACGCTGGTTTTCTGTGGGACTTTGTGCTCCAAGCGGCCCGCAGCCTGAGCCATGCTGCTGCTGCTGCTGCTGCTGCGTGTGGCCACCGGCGAAGGCGCCGCTGGCGTTGGCACCGCCGTGCCCGGAGCCGGCGCTGTTGGCGCCGTACTGGTAAAATCCAGACCGCGACCGCGACCGAGTCCTCGGGGGCTCCATGGCCGGGAGGTGGGGGTGGGGAACGGAGGTGCCAAGGGGGGAGGTCGTAGGAGGGGACTGCGACGGAGAGGAGGACCCAGTCGTTAGGGGAAGCCTGCCGCCGTGGCCGTGGTTCCCAGTCGCTCTGCCCCCCTCCACTCCTCCACAATCGCTGTGCTCCTGAGGTCGGACCCCGGCGCCCTCACATGCGCTACTCCGTTTCGGGACGGGCTCGGGGGTGGCGGGCAGCTGGGAGTAAACGCGGGGCTCCTGTGTCGTCGGTTGACCCACGGCAGCGATTGGCATTGCCTTTCGGGGTTGTCCGGTCCTTCTCTCTTCGCACTTGAGAGGGTTGGATGAGGGGGAGGAAATAAAACAGAACGGGGGAGAAAAAAAAAAAGCTATAGTTAGTCACACGCAGCTAACAGCAAGTTTCCCAAGCAGCACCCGTTCAAACAAGTCGACGCTGTACTTTATCGCCTTTTGTTTTGGTGCCTCCCCCACCTTCCCCCGTGTCGCGTCGCCGCAGTCGGGCCGAAGCCGCCCTCGGTGCCCGCTGTCCCGTCTTATTACGAGGGCCCAATTTAACTTCACAAGCCGATGGCCCTTCCCCAGTCTAACGTCGGTATTTTAAGCGGAACCGCAGGTCCCACAGCCCGAACGAAACACGGAACGCAGCTAGCCGCTTAGCACCGTGACTTCCGTAAAAAAAAAAAAGCCCACCCGTGCTCTCGGCATCCCTACCACCCAAACTCGTCGGCCCCGGCACCCCACAGGACACGATTCGGAATCAAGCTGAGGAGATGCGGGTCTTCCAGCTGACGAGAAGACGCCTGGAAGTCCGAACCACACGGACGGGGTGTTAGCGGGGTATAGCTATGACAACACTCAAAGTTTCAAAGGCACTTCTCGGCGTTTTTAGCCCGCTGGTCTCCACCGCTTCGCTCGGCGTCCGTGTGGTAGTCCGTCGCTAAGGAGTGTCTCGAACAAACCTCACCGGTGAGCCGAAGCCGTTCGGGATTTTTAGCCTGGTTTAGCGGGCGCACTTAGCCTGGTCCCGACTCGTCGCTATCTAGCTAGCAGCTAGCGCTCCGTACAAACGGCGAGGAAACGTCGCCAAAAAAGAGGCTCGCGGGGTCTGAAGAAAAGTAGCTAACCTCTCAAGCACATAAAAAAAAAGGCGAAAGCCGTGTCTGAAGCGAGGAGATGCTTGTTGTGGGGAAAGTCCCCCCTCGCGAATTCGCGTCCGCCTTTTCTTCGCGATTTAAATCCCTGAAGGAGACAAGGCGACCCGGCCGTGCGTCGCGCCGCTCGGCGTCTCGCTGAAATGTGACTGAACATCAATGGAGCTTCACATCTCCACCGAGGCCAAGCCAGACGAGTCGAAGCCCGAGAGGCAAAGTTCACTCGGAATCCACCTAAACTCGTTCTTTTGTCCATATGCCGTCAGCTACTCGTCCGAGATACGACCGACTAAACAAAACTAAATACCTAAAATGTCTTTCAACGGATTATATCCATCTTTAAAAACAATTTTAATTCGACATATCGTACATACAAAAGACAAAGAGAATAGCGGAAATTTCAGCAACATTCAAGGTTTCTTTGCAATGCTTCAAAAATTTGTTATTGGTTTGCCACTGTAAACGTGCAAAATACCACGATAAACCGCTCGTTGTTTTCTTTCTATTATTCCAGTGTGAGTTTTGAACTTGTGCTTGTGAGTTGATTAGTTGGGTCTGAATAGCTTAGCGCACGGGACTGTGGATGAGAGAGAGAGAGAGTTGTAAATTATTTAATCATCCGGAATATTACCGTCCTATCTGTGGTGTCCGTGACATTGGCTGTATATGCCATTGTGTAACTATAGCGATAAGGATATGACTGTGTATATAATCGTGGTGTTTTTATTTGAGTTGGAACAAGTAAATACTGTTCAAACGACCAGGCAGCTAAATATTGAGCTTTTATGTTGTAATATCCACATCTGCCAGAATAGTTTACTAAATGTTCTTAAAGCAACAATAAAGTATAGATATTTACTCGAAAATTACGTCTAAATGCTTTCCGTGTCACAGTGCATTATAATGCACATTCCATAAACTGTTTTGATCTGTATGTGACACGAATTAACACTATAAGTGTTACATGAATAAAGCGTGGCATGAATATGTCGTCCAAACCAAATTTCTTCATAAATGTTTCGTATGAGACGCACGCAAAGCTGAGCGATGCTCTGATTAAGCGTCATTACGCTAGAATTTTGACGTAAATTCTTGGTCCTCGTCGCTTTCGCCTAAATGGACACTGAAGCTCTTTCAGGATTGATCCTGAGGATAGTAACCGGGTATATTTGCTGAGAAATACAAGAGAAAGTCGCAATTTGTGACAGGATACAGCTCTTAGGCTTCTCTTTCTGGACCCTTAAGATAACTATTAAGAGATTACATGGGTTATGTAATCTTTACGAGGAGGATAAACTGGATCAAAATGAATTTGAAGAGTAGGTAGACATGAGCCTTGATTCCTGCAACCCCGGGTCCTCCAGCTGCATTCTGTAGCCTGATGGCTGTCCTTGCAGTTATTTCCAGAGGCTAAGGGGTGTGCAATTACAGATTAATGGTAGATGTGTGCATATGTTCTGTTTACACTACATTCAAGATTGTTAGATACTGCGTGTCTTTTCTGAGCAGCACTCTACAAGCAGTCGATCAGGAAAGGAGGTTGGGAGAAATATAACGTAAATAAAGTTCGCCTTCATTTATATATTGCTTACGTTGAGATTTGCATTTTGTACAGACATTTTAAAATTGTTTAGGAACACACCTTTTAACAGCATGCGACGTAATACATTTAATAAAACCAGTTGTTTACGAGAATATACAGTAGCTCCAGAGTAGCTTACTGTAAAAACAGACAGAAAATCAGTCATCACAGACTATTCCAGTTTTTTGTCGGTATACGTATTTGATTATCTCCGTTTCTGTTTATTGTTCGGCGACTATCAAATTTTAGAAAGTGTGCTAATGCAACAGCGGGGCAGCATTTTCTTTCATGCATATGCCTGACTGACGATCATTGTGCATTGTGTATTTTTAAGGTAATAGAAATCATTTCTTTCAGCCACCTCCACCCACCAAAGGAAGACCTTAAGTTCAAAACAAACAAACAAATATAAAAACTATTTTGGCATTCTCTTGGTCATCCACTGAAGAAAAAAACGTAGATTCTGTTGAAAACAATAGTGTATCACTGATGTTTTTGCGTTGAATAATGTGCAAATAAAAATTTCCATATAAAGCGAGCACAGCATTCTGAGAGATGAATGAAAGACCTGTAAAACTAAAACTGTCTCCAGCTCCGCTCCAGCCAGAGATGATCCAGGTTACTACATGCGTTTGTGTGTTTCTCTCCAGAGCTGGCAATTCTAATAAAGAGAATTTCTAGATTTGTTGACTCAGACTCAAACCTGCCTTTTTCTTCTCTTCCTCTTGTTCTTGCACACATGCCCCCCCATCACCACTCCCCTTCCACACACACACACATGCACACACACACACTTTGATGGTATGCAAATCACAGCTTTTTTTCTCCAAGCCTTCACACTCACACTCATGCAGTGGCACCCAGTGAATTAATATGGGCAGGCGAGGAAGATCAATTTTTCACTCAGTGTGCCACTGATATTCATAAGATAAGGCTACAGATTCAGGGAGGCAGGGAGAGGAGACCGAGGGGTGTTAGTGGGTTATGGGTGGGGGATGGTGAGAAAGTCAGAAGGCTTTGAGGAAAAGGAGTTCGGGGTGGGAAGGGGGGTGTCTGCTGGCATGGACCCTTATTGGTTTGTTTAAATAGTGGGGGAGGGGCACCATACATACGCACACACCAGCTGTACTGAGAAAATGAGAGAGACAGAAACAAAGGGTGGAACTGTGAAATACCTGAGACAGACTTAGAAGCCTGATGGCAATGAAATAACAGCAGGGGAGTCGTGTGAAGCGCTACCCAGGTTTGTTAGTGGCTACTTTAAAAGCAGGTACCTAAACTGGCAGCTATTAATTTCATAACCCTCACTGGAGACCGCATCTGGGTAGCAATAAATATCATTGCATATGTAATATGATGGTATTATTCTTACAAAAAACTGCATTATATTTCTCTTAGATTGTTCTTTCATTGTTAAAATATGGTTTATAAATGTTTAATAAAGCAGACTTTAAATGTAACGATCTCCACTGCGTAGCTAATCAATTGCTTCTATCTGACATGGGCTTCCAGGAGGCTGGTCTGTGTGTTTTGATGTGGATGTGATGCCTCATTTGTGGAAGGGCAAGCTGGATGTAAGCGATGACATGCGAAGTCATCTCATGCCCAGATGTTACCTCCCCAGAGAGTATCGGCATGAAAACCAAGGAATGCCAGCCGCTAATAAACAACAGCGTCAGCAGCAACAGCAAACTGATCTTAGATTTGTTTTCCAAAACGTGTCATCTGTCCGCATGGAAACGAATAAAATCAAAGTCTTAATATCTGATTTTGATTAGGGTTCCTTCACTGATTTGTATTGCCTCTGCCTTTGGACGTACTATTTCTTTTAAGAAGATTACCTGTCAAGATGACCAGTCTCAGAAGTTTTACCATTGAGTTAATATAGCGATGCAGTAGATGTATAGCCACCTCACGGGTACCCATTTATTAATATTTTATTGTATTCTATTGCATGGGATCTCACAGAGGTGAGCATCTGATCCATTATTTAACATGCCAAATTATGCATGTTTAACTTCTCTGTCAAAGCAGACTTCTTTCCATGAAACAGTTAATCGGGAGAATGGCACAGAGAGAAATGAAAAATGTACTGGTCTGGTTCATTTGGCACTTTTTCTGTTACTGTCCAACGTAGTGCACATTCACATTCTCTATTATATTTTTCTGTAAGCTGTTTTTCACAATGATGTTTATTTTTCCATGCCTCTGATGAGTTTTCTGGTGGCGTAGCTGGCAGCTCTGCCTGTTTTGTTTTTCACCGAGAAGAGATTGATGCATTTCAGAAGACACTCTAAGCCCCCATTTCCCCTAACAAATATGAGTGGCCGTGGTATTATTATATGCACACTTCATATTAAAATGTTTTTCAGTGCTGAGATGGAAGCAGCCCACTAGATCACTGTATAACGCAGAAGACTGGAACTCTAGTCATTCTACTGGCAAGGATGGAGATAATTTGTGAGCAATCTGCAATCAAAAAGAACCAACATGAAGTTATCTTTTCGGGTAGGTTGAGACAGATGCTGGGTTGTAGCATGATGCCTTGTGAACCTGGCAGTCTGATATATGTACTCATTCTTGCAATAGATTCGGCTAGAAAATACTTGGAAGTAGCATATATGTACTGTGCTGTAGAGTTTGTACTTAATTGAAGTATAGTTTGCAAACAGCGGAACACATGTAGGAAGTGTTCCAGATAGGAGAACCTACGGCTCACTTTTCTCATTTGTATCTTTAAAGTGCTGGTCAATTTTATGGTCTACTTCTGATTTTCTTCTGGAGGCTGTGCCTCTATCACTCTGGTAGAGAGGTTTCTTTAAACCCGCCACCCTTTCTGTAAAATAAGTTTTTGATTTAAACTGGTCTCCATCTCGTTTCCATTTGTGGTCTGAGTTTGTGGGTTAGTACTAACTTTAAAATAGTCCTTCGGATTCATTTTTTTTTTAGGGTACCTTAGGATTTTGTATACTTGGATTATATGTCATGTCAATTGCTTCTGTTGAAGACACTCACAGGCAGACTTGTAATGCAGTGATGTATTCCTTGAACTGTGATGACCAAACTTAATTTGATTTTATTTATATTTCATATATAAAATAATTATAATATATATATATTATATTTATATTTACATTTTCGTTGCCTTATTTAATTAATTGCTGCACTGCATCATTTTTTTGTCTGCCATGTTTTATTTATTAAATATTCGGGATCCTTGTAGTTTATGCAGAAATATATAAGGTAATGAGTATTGTAGAGAATCTTGAGTCACTGTTCCAGCTAAAGACCATTAAGGCCATGTCATCTGCCTTTGTTGTGTTCTCAAGGAGGGGCAACCAATCCAAGAGAATAGTGTAGAATACATTGTATCAAAAAATGTAGTTAGCCAGCTGGTTTCTCCTCACGCAAAAGCCAGTCAATGCCAGCTACATTAAGTCAACAATCAGTGATATATGTATTACACCGACACCTGGAGGATTTACTGCAGCAAAAATGAGTTTTTTCCTTCCTTTGAAGAGGTTTGTTCATTCCATGTGCATTTTCATTTTGCAATAAATTCAGTGGGCTTTTAAATATGTGAGAATACTTTGCAGTAATAAAGAAAACACACCAAATGAATTTATTGGTTAAACCATTGGTAATAAAGAGATATAAAGGATTATACGTGACAAAAGTAATAAGAATAATATGTAATTCGGAGCATATAATAAAACGTTATAGCCCAGTTAGTCATTTGCAATCGGATTACAGACTTTATTTTTAACCAATTGTGTGTTATGTGAACTAAATTCAGTGTGGGGTTGTGTGGTAGGTTTTTATGCATTACCATAAAATATGTACTTTATACGTAAGTTTGGGGTAGCTTTGTGGGCTTTTATGTTTACTGTAAAATATGTATTTTATATGTTTGTAGTCAAATGTTTGTGTTGAGTTAATCGTGCTCCTATTGATGTTTATGGGTCTGGTATGTGCTCTGCATGTGTTTATTGATATTTATTTGTCTGTTGAAGAATATCACATGACATCTAGATGTCCATGGAATTTGTGCGTGTTTATGAGTGCTGTAAGGTAAATTTGTGTTTACATGACTTACAGGCCAGAGCTGGTTTTCTAGCCCATATGTTCCCATTGTGTTTCATTGTGAGTTCAATTTAAAGGGCTTGAAGTTGACCCAGAGGGACCAGAGACCACAGCCCACAAAAAAACATTTGTCAACATCACTCTAAATCTCAAGCTGTCAAAAAAAAAAGAAAACACAGTATAGAAGGGGAAAGAAAGATCGGATGAGGGGCTTTCAAAGTAGATGAAGCATTCATATTACATTTGCAGTTGTATGTACAATTTGATCTCTAAGGAAGACAGCTGTTTTTGTTAATCAGATACATTCTAATAACCCCCCACCTCTAATAATCCCTAAACATATGGGGTTTTCTGACCATTGACCTTTTTTTCCCCATAGTGACCCGAAGAATCTGGCTGGACAATATAGGCAAGGTACATATTGATTATTAAAGTTAAACTGTATTTATCATCTGAAAGCCAAACAGGAGCAGGTACAGTCAGAGTCAGTCTGTTTATGAAAATGTGCACCAAAGCACAATACTTTAAGCAAACTGTCAGTGATCTAGTTATATTACAGTCCGTTTTCACAATGACACAAAACTGTGTGGTATTTAAACTTTATTAATATTCTTCCCTGTCACACTTAAGATAAAAAGCTTGTGCGCGCCTGGAACATACAGACATCACAGAAAATCTTCACGTTGAAGTTCACAATAAATCTTTTTATGATAAGAGCCCTTTTAGTAATTTAATTACACAACTGCACCCCTCACCTCATGAATATTTAGCCGCCAGTAACCGCAGTCGCAAACCAAATTTATGCAGACAAGGTGATTTGCACCAAGGCTGCTTGTGAGCAGCCACCACCTCCGGCAAACTGCACACGGTATCGCTGAGGAGGGAAATATGAGAGCGAGCATGGATGGACATGGCTCCAAGCCCAAGGAACCAAGGAAAGAGAGGCGACGGAGGGGATGTTCCAGGCCAAGCTCTGTGAAGAGACCAGTCCCACATTATTAGAGCAGAGAGATCCTCTGGGAGAGTGAGGGAGAGATAGAGAGGAACAGAAGGAGAGAGAGGGAGAGTGCTGCACTTCAGACAGCTTCCATCTCCTCCAGCCAAACCGAAGCAGAGGGAATTGGCAGTGGAACATTGGCTTTAAATGGACGAAAAAAAAAGAAAACGAGAAAATGAAAAACGAGGAGTTAACATAATGAAAAAGGGAAAGAAATATGCCAAGAATGCAATGACAAGACCCAACACATTTCGGCCCTTGAGCCGCTCTCTCTGTCACGGGCATGCTTCCTTTGTTTCCGGAACGAAAAAGTGATTTCAGAAATGAAGCTGAGTTTAGGAGGGAAAGAGTGTTGGGCAGGGATGCACAGCTGTGGCAGACTTTTACTTGGAACAGACCGGCACATTTCAGGAACGGGACAAAACTGACCTCCTTTATATCATGGATGTTGTCATGGAGTCAACAGAATGTGTCTTTGGGGGTCTGTGTTCTCTTCTGTGGGGGAGTGTCTGACCTGCTGCCATCAGTACAATGGAAATGTCCAAATTCGACCCCCCCCCCCCACACTGGTCACTTATTTATAGAAACTGTTTAATGCACAAAGCAGATTTTCAGTCCGTGTTTTAAAAGAAGGCCAAGGATATTGATGATAAATGTTATCTTTTACAGCTGAGCTGAACTGGAGAAGGTACTGAGTCTGTTCGTGAAATTGCGTACCAAAGTTGATAAAAATGACAAATTCTCTGTGACTCATACAGTATCTTTTGAACTGAGCTACCGATATCCTTTTGCCAATTAATTTTTAATCCCTTTTTTTTATTTCCCCTTCATTTGAAGATTAAACGTCACAAAAGGCGGTCGCACAGTGCTCACTGTGAGACCCTTGGTGTGTATTGGATGAGGAGTCCCTCATCTGTGACTGTCCTGCCAACATGCCCACTCCGTGCCCAGCCTTTGGGCATCAGAGGACAGACGAGTGAGCCAAGCGAACAATTAAGCAGGTGCTAATGATGACGTTTCTCCCAAGTCACTGTGGGACTTTCCATCGAATGCCAACAAACTGTTGCCCCTCTCATATCACATAGCAACGTAGATACCCCTCCTCCAACCCAGATGCCTCTTCTCCAATTGTTTTATAGGACTATGTTTTTTTAAATTTGCAGTCAGTCACAGAATTTGTACTCCAACAGACAGTCACAGCTGCGCAATTGATATTTTCTGTGTATTCATTTACTTTTAATTCCAGCTGTTTACGTTG
This sequence comes from Gymnarchus niloticus, assembly GCA_009936485.2. NCBI lineage: Eukaryota > Metazoa > Chordata > Actinopteri > Osteoglossiformes > Gymnarchidae > Gymnarchus > Gymnarchus niloticus. The sequence goes on along the minus strand of JAACJT020000042.1, from coordinate 5,175,379 downwards.
GTGTCTATTTACAATATGAATTTTATGACCCATGATAATGCAAAAACTTGATGGGATTGTTATCTTATCAATCCATGTGCATTTGCAAACCACGCCAAATAAGTGGAGTCCTAGTACTGATCTATCCTAGAAAGAACAGGTCATGAGGTGGAATACATCCTGGACTGGGCACTAGCCCATTACAGAGCTCTCATACACATACACATACACACACACACACACACACACTTACAAATCAGGGACAATATAGAGTAACCAAGTCCCCTCAATAGCATGTCTACGGAACGTGGGCGGAAACTGGAGAACCCAGAGGAATCCCACGCAAACACCGGAAGAATATGGAAACTCCAGGAACAGAGAGAGAGCTAGAGTCAGATCTGAAACCACAAACCCTCCGAGGTGTGAGGTCACAACATAAAGGCAAAAGTGTGCAAAAAAAAAAAAAAAACACACAACACCAGATAAAACTGGGAAACATGACCACATTATGACAACTACATTACCAGCCATTGACAGGATCATGCACACGGATAGGTAGAAGTTTCCAGAAGTCAGGACTGGCTCAAAATTTATTCTCTTCTAGTGAGACTAAGCTGACTATTGAGGCAACAAGGATATGGGAAACGTGGGGGTTAGCTTTGAAGTTGAGCCGTTCCCTGCAAATTATTTTGATTAGACACATAGCTTCCCTGAGAGAGTTTTAATTATTAGCTGCCTCCTCTGCCTTCCTCCCACATCTGAGATCGGTTTCTGGCCTCTGACACTCCAGCATCTCCAGTCCTGCTTTAGCCTCGTTCTCTTTCTTGCGTTACATGGCAACGACAGCGTCTAAGTGAATGCATCGTCATAGTCACGACGCTGTCACGTTCGTCAGCGGAGGGCCGCCTCATTTCCCAGCCGCCTTCTGCTCGCCGTTACCCTCGGTGCAACTGCAGTTAATCGCGCTAATGAACGAGCCGTCGGTTTGTCCTTATTGCTGTCAATTACTATCAGTGGTCCCAGTCATTACAAGGTGACAGCCTCAAGTCACACAGGCAACGGTATACCAGGCTGATAAGATTTATGTTTGGTGTAATAAGGTCCTGGTGTGGTTCTGCCGTCCCACTCAACATGATGAAGGGCCGCCCTACACCAGCACTGGCATTGAAGGGGAATCTTGTTGCCAAGATGTTTCAGACTTTCCAAGAAGAACGCAGCAGAAGGTTAAGGAGCCCTCATAGTTCAAGAGTGCAAGGGAAGGACTGACGGCATTTACTTACCGAAACAACCATACCTCATGACTCTTGATGAGGTGATCCAGATTCTGTCCTTTGGCTGATGTTACACTGATATTTGCCCATATCATATTTGAACTCACACCCTCCTAGATACAATATTTTTAACCAAAATAATACAGTTTCCTTGAACTGTCAACAGTTTAGCTTTTATATTCTTTATTTTAAAGTGATTATCAGATACTTTTATTAAAGGACAAGGTTTCTCAGCTCAATTTATATAACTGAGCATCCTGCTAAAGGTATTTAAATTGTCATGCTTACAGCTGAAATTGCTGTATTTCCTGTTTATAAGTTCAGTTCTTTAATCACTCAGGAACATTAAGGCCCAAAAATCCAGACACTTCCTATAACAGTGGTGCTTGTACTGACGTCAACAGATGGAGACGTTAACTTCCGCTTTGAGTTTTGCCCAATCACAGTATAAAGGAGCTCATTTCAGATAAAGTGAGTTACGATGGAGACCTAGGTACAACCTCCAACTCTAGCTAACTTTTCTGAGGAATTACTGAGCCAGCTGGTTTTCCATAACGCTCAGGGTGCTCCCCCAGTGCCATGGGATCGAGATCCATGGGAACGACCGTCTGGACTTGAGCTCAGAGCAGGCCAGTCAGTTTAAGCTCAGAACATCAGAGGGAGATAAGGGGTCAATGTGATGAGCAGGTTTAAAATTTCACTCAGCTTTGTCCGGGCTCTGTTTTGTGTTCTCATTTTGCAATCTCCTGTGTTGAAAAAGGATTTAGCAGCATCCAGAACACCAGACAAAAAGCACACCCCCCCCCGGCAACAGCCCCCACTCTCCGGTGGCTCAGCTGCTGAAAAGCTGTGTGTGTTAAGAGCTTGGCAGCTCTGTTGCCGAAGCCCCCAACATGGGGTCCGCTGGGAGCTGCGGTTTTAGCTTTCCAGGGCTGCGTTCACAAACGTGCCAGTCAGCCCGCAGAAGGGGACGATGAATCACTGCTTCGGAGCCGGCGGGAGTGTGGGGGGGGGGGGGCACAGGGGCAGGGCAGGAAGCTGTCTAGAGGTACCCCGCACAGTCAGGGTAGAGCTGAGGCGGGAACACACAGGAAGGCCTCTGCAGCGTCCTGTTAGAAAGCGCCACACCACAGCTATGTCAGCTGGAACATTCGCACCCTTTCACCACACAGGCGAGCTCAATATTCCTCCAGTGGGTGTGGGAAACCGGGGTGGAGGAGCACAGCTATGAAAAGCAGAGGAAATAGTCAGCAGCAGGAACTCGGATGGTCGACTGTTATGGAAGAGAAAGGAGGTGACGAAGGCACCAGGGGAAGTGGAAGAACGGACAGACGGCAGTTTCCAAGTTAATGACTCAGAGCGGTAATACGCTTCTTGACGCTTAAGTAAGCTGCAGATCTAAAAGCCAGTGTGCATCCGGAGACCCACGCTGTGTATACGACAGTTGCTGTGTTGGGTCTGCCTTAAATAAACTGACTTTAATTGGCTATGAGCTGGGAATTACGGCCAGATGTAGGGTGGTGGTCCAGGATGCCAAGACCACACAGGCACAGGGGTTCACAGAGGCTGAGGGCGCAATGAGACAGTCACAGCTTTTAATGCCGATTTCAGCACCCGGTGAAGAGCATGCACCCCACCCCACTGATCTTGTTGGTCACAAAGATGGTAGCTTCATCATCTTTGTGATGATGTCTCTCAATTCACTTAGCTGTAACAGAAGTCAGCCTCCAGCAACTATAATTGCTAAAATAACATCCCAACACTTTAATAATCCTGTCCATAAAGGGTACATTTTCATCCCTTTTGCAAGGTTAAGTCAATGGGGCCCCCTTAAATAAGTCAGAGAACGTCCAACAACCTTCAAAACTGATTATCCTGGTCAGGATCAAAGAATGCCCTGGAGCCTCTCCCAGGTAGCATAGGACAGAAAAGCTGGGGTACACCCTGGGTGGGATGCCAGTCTACGGGTCACACATCCGTACACAAAGGCATGGAGATGCCAGTTAGCCTAACTGCATGTCTTTGGACTGCAAGAGGAAACTGGAGCACTTAGAGGAAGCCCACAAGACAGAGAAGAGTGGTAGATATTTTCAGTCCACAGTTACTATGCTATTTACTACAGTGCAAGCCAGAAATGGGAGGTCTGTAAATAACAAAGGTAAATATGCAAATGCATATGTATCCCTGTATCAGGTAAAACACCACACACCTCCGGAAAAGATCACGTTGAAAATCTAAGACCATGACATTCTCACATCACTCCATGGGCAAAGGTCTAAACAAAACATACAGTTGCCACGGAAACATCACGCAGGAGGACTAACGCAGGTCAACAGGCAGGAAGAGACCATTGCAGTGCTGCCAGGACGTGGGTGACGTCAGCACTCTCGGATGAACGGACATGGAACTTCGGGGTGATGCGAGAAGAGCGGTGCACTACGGAAAGTAGCGGTGGGAGAGAAATGCAAGTAGGGGCAGTTAGGTTCCATCCCTGAGATTTGCTTCCCTCTAAGACCAGAAAGATTGGTTAACAGTCCTCACCAAGTCCCACTCCTGTACCAGTACATGGACAGACCTGGACTGTTCAACAGAGACCAAGACAGGACTTTCTCCAAAGGAACCACAATGCATGACTCTGCTCTGGTGTGCAAAAGCCACACCGAAAAAGTACCGGCGGATTCACACAAGCACCGGGCAGATTTATAAATGGGGGAAGCATTGCTTTGTCCACTGAACAGATAGGTGGTGTGTTTGAGGAAACAACACACCTGACACCAGGGTGGAGAGCTGAATGATGTCAGTAAGGGGAGAGTGCTAGCGGTGGGGGGGGGACTGTCAGTATTGGGTTTCTGTCATTCAACGCCTGCAGAGACTCTAACAGGGTTTTCTTATCTGCTGGAAAAAAGGCAAGAAAGGGGCAGAAAGGAGGAGAGAGACATTTGAAATCTGAGCCATACCCAGCTGTTGGTTTGGCTTTTCTCTATCTTTGACTTTTCTCAGACTGTCTCTCTCCCTCTATCTGTACCTCTGACTTTCTCTGCAACATCGCCGTTTCTCAGTGAGATGTTACCCAATAAGTCATTTAGAAACATATTCAGACACAGAGCTACTATTTGTTGTGCTGTTTACAGCCCTATAAAGTGTAACATGCTGAATTTAAATAAAGAACAACAAAAATGCTTAAAGGTGTTGCATGTTTTGTCTCTATTGGACATGTCATTTGTTCCGGTTTCTCACGCATCAGCCGGTCTGTGATAAATTCGATAACTGAGAGATCATCGTCATCTCCACAGTAACTGTCCTGGTGAGGGTCGCTTGTTAACTGAGATATGTTTGATTGTTTTATGTCATTTATCGCTCTCTCACGTTGTCTTCCCAAACCCACCCAAAACCCATCAGAGCTGGGTTTTCTTTTCTCTTTCTTTCCCTCTATCTTCGAGTCACACACCACATCCTGCTTGACTTGGGTAACACTGACAGCAGCCATTTTGACAACGCAGCAGCCAACATCCTTCCTGTTGGCGCGACGGCAGATCCCTGCTTTTGCTCGCTGAACAAAGCCTCCGAATTAACACTCATCATGGTGGGCTATTGTCCCATTTGTGGAAAGCCTGTCTACTTTGGTAAGTCACCTCATAGCATTCCTTCGAAGCAGCCTTCATTTCTCTTAGCCATTTCTCAAGCTCTGCTGTCAATGCACTACTGATCTATGTAAATTACAGCATATTTTTCCATGCAATTTCATTTTAAACATGGTTTTAGCAAATATACTGCATATGGGCATAATCAACCTCCGACAATAAAGTACATGTTATGAGTTTCACAACAACTTTCCATTAATTAAGCTTTGTTTGGCTGTTACAAACTACTGATTCAGATGGCACATGTATTACTGATTATTAGCCACAGTTAGCTTTTAATGAAATGTTGCATCTTTGTTAATTAATAAAAAAAGTTTCCTTAATTTTCCCTGAAACATACTAAAGAATAGTAATAATTAGTAATATTCAGTTACTGAGTTATTTTGTACTTCTCTACTACCAGCCATACGAAGTGTTACAGTAAACAAGACAGATAGTGTTAGGATTCAAATAAATGTATTAATTTTAAGTAGCAATGAAAGAATAAAAACAACTTTTCAACGTGAATAAAAACTAAGTAATTCATAAGTGCCTGGCAAATGTCATGGCATGTCAGTCAAAGACCAGGACTGAGTCTAAAAATGACTATTTTGGAAAAATGAAAAGTAAATGTTTATAAATTAGGTCATTATAAGACACACCAACAGCCTAACAACGAGCATAGCTCTTTCACCCTTGAGCAAACAGACAACTGACTCTGGAAAACTCTCAGTTTCTCCAGCATTAATCAGCTAATAGTTCCCAATCAACTACTTATTACTGCTAGACAACCAATTATAATGCAGCATTTAGGTTAATACTGGCATATGGGTCAGAGTTGAAATGGGCCTTGGTAAATTGTTAACTCCAGACAAACTCTATCACCAGTTAATAATAGCTTATATATTGTTTATCATGTCATCTATCAGTATCAGACCCGATTATACTGCAACTCAAGCTGTATTCATATTGGTTCTGAGCCTGACTGGGAGTACAGCTCAGGCTCAGTAAATGTTGAGCCCTTGCTAACTGAAGGTCTAACATTCTGGTCTCAGATGCCTGGTATGGGCAGTTTCTCTGTGTCAGCGCTGTATGTGCCAGCATGCAAGTCGAGGCTGAAGTACTCTCTGGTGTGGACGGGGAGGAGGGTGGGAGTGTGAGAGAAAGAGAGGGAGGGGAGAGAGAGTGTGTGTTTGTGTGAGACTTAGCTCTGCCTTCAGCCACTGTCAAAATCTGAAGCAAGTCCCTGCAAAACAGGAAGTGGGTAAGGCAGGAGGAACATTCTGTTTACACAGCCCGGAAGACATTGGAATTGTGGATTTCTGCAGCTTAAATAAGTTAAAGGCACTTGTCTATATTATGTAAACAGTATAGTATAATAGTACATCTCCCTTTCCTACACATGACCAACTTAAACTGACTGACTTAAACCACCGACCCCACATACAGCCTCAAATAACTGTCCTACTTAAAACAGCAGATAACACAAGTCAGACTTGACCCGTTGCCGACCTGCTTTGCCCAGACTAGAACGAGTAGCCGTTCGTTACGCAGAGTGGAAACGAGACCGAGTACAAGATCGCTTGTAAAAACTAAGCCTGATATTGCAGTTTAACTATTAACAAACAAAAATGCAAGCTGTGTCACCTGCTGTCCATTGTCAACTTACAACGTGTAAGTAATGTAACCTGTAGCTATGCAGTAGTTTAATGCTGCTCACCTTCCCTCTCTCCTTGTCCAGCTGAGAAGAAACGTTCCCTGGGTAGGGACTACCACCAGCTTTGCCTGAAATGTCAGCAGTGCAAACGGCAGCTAACTCCTGGCCAGCATGCAGAGGTACTTAACCCCCCTCCCGAGCGGAGGTCAAGTCTCACTGTTCCTCTGAAGTGCCAGAAGCAGATCCGCGGAACAGGAGAGCTTGAAATGAAGCGCGGTGCGAAAGTCTCAGCCACTCCACATTTCGAGCGCTATAAATATGAACTTCGCAGATGTCCAATTAGCACGTTTTTTAATTGCATTGCAGAGCGACCGTTTAATTGTGCCGAGGATTTACACGGATTTCAATTCAAAGCATATTTTTCTGTGTGGAAGTATGGCATGTATCGCCGAGTTGTGTGAGCAGGAAACCGTGCAATAAGTTCAAACTTGAATCATGGACTGAAATGAAATCAGACGAATTTTAGCCAAAAAACCGAGGAAAATGCATTTTTAGCGTACTGGATGCGCTCACATGAAAGTCAGCATCATAAATGGAAATGATCATTATTTGTATCATTTGAAAAAGACTACAGCATGTATGAAAAATGATTACAGTATGTGTGTTTACAGTAGATATGTTAACAGAATGTAAGTTTAAAGTATTCCTGTTTACAGTCTGTATGATATGCTGGCATCTGTGTTTCAGCAAGATGAAAAGCCGTACTGCACAAACTGTTACATGAAGCACTTTGGCCCCAGAGGTAAGACCTCACCAGAACTGTGTTTGGTTATTCTATATCTGAGTCTACCTAAATATAGGGATGAACAACTCCTCTCATCTGGGCTCCGCTAACCCTGATCTAATTGGAAGAGGATGTGCAGTACGTTATACAGCTGATTAAGACCATCATCATCACGATCATCATCGACATGTTCCTACTGCTTTTCCCAGTGAGGGGTGTGGGCTGACTAAGATGTTTGGTCATTTATCAATTCAGAAAACAATCTCATGAGTGACAACTTGTGTAGCACTTTAAGTATAGGCTCATAGTCCAGTATAATGCACTAAATTACAGGCAAAGTGAAGTGTGGAACAGGCTGTGATGATGGCCGAACAGTTCAGAAATGATCATAGTAATGTTAGCTAAGGGTTGAGGGCACATCTCTGTGCCGGGGGGCAGTGAGGGAGGCAGGAAACCCTGAGGCCTGGCGGACTGTGGCGGTCTTTCCTCACTACGCTAGCAACCATCTGCCAGCCGGCTTCACCGTTGCTATGGACACTGTCATGGCTGGGAGAGACCCAGAGGAGGCTGTGGAATTAACAGCCCTGCTGATTGTCCATTGTAACAAATTTCAAATTGGGTTGTAGCTTTTTTTGAGAGCAGCACATTAGCTTTTTTTCAATAACACACGTCTCCTTGCTGGATATGTTGCAATTTTATATTAAATTTGAAATCTATTATAAAACATTCAACATAAAAAAAAAACTCAAGAAACAGAAATATATTTTTACAAAACAAAGCATTCAGAATGACCTATGGTAAATTCGTTAAAGAGTCTCTCCAGCCCAGAAGACCATGACACTTATTGAATCCTTCAGGTTGGAAAGGGATTCAAGGTTAGCATTCCTCTGTGCTTGCCCGACCTCGGTCCCTCACAAGGAAACACCAGTTTGTCCAACTGAGAAGTTATGGGAAACTGGTCTCTAAGTGGAATTTACATCTGAGTAATAGTGACAGATTAAAAAAAGAGTGAATTCAACAGAATTTTTAGGGTGCAAGCACGTTCCGTGGAGCTGGTGAAAAGGTATCCCAAAAATCCTATGTGTGACATTTTGCGTGGCCACAGGCCACACCCCAAGTGCCTGTGGCCCCCAACTGCCTATGGATGCTTCACTGCTTATGCCAGCACTGCTGCAGGAATCGTTCCAAGTGTCTATGTCCCCTAACTGCCTATGCCAGCATTGTATGCTACAACCCATGCTACCCATTCCAGCACTGTCTGCCCAAAGGCCACTCCCCAAGAGCCTATGCTCCCAACTGCCGATGCCAGCACTACCTACTGCTATACACAATGTCAACAGTGACAACATGCACTAACCACACATTGCTGGAATGTGTGTCATGGGTTGAAGCAGGCAGTGCCAGCATAGGCAGTTGGAAAGGCATAGGCATATGGAGTGTGGTTGAAGAAAGCAGTGCTGGATGGGTAAAATGGGTTGAAGCATGCAAAGCTGGCATAGGCAGTGAAGCACACAGTGCTGGTATAGGCAGTTGTTTAATGGTAAAAGCTGCTTTTGCTTTTTGCTTTGATCAATAGTGCGTGGTATCCCTGTTGGTATGTGTGCTTGAACCCACCTATAACCACTTGCGGTTAGAATTTTTACCTTGTATTTTGTAATCTAGGTTATGACGTTGGAATTTCTTTGATACTCATTCTGTCCCACAGTTAACAGGAGACCTGCATCAAATTGGCGGCAGAACGTAGCATCCTGACAGATCTTCAAGCCAACACATGATGCAGCAATTGTGTGCAGAAGTACCCAACACAAGCCAAATGTTCTTGCTACTGTACCTATAGCAGGGCAAGTCTCGTGTTGTAAAACTGTCACTTGAGATGGCAAGATTATAGTATGTAATAATTATTATGTTCAATCATCTTATTCTCACTCAGATTTCCTTGGAAACATTTGTCGAAAAAAACAATGACAGGTATAGGATGGATGACCTGTGTCAACCTATAGATCAACATTCATTTCCAAAACCCTATGGCATGAAACATTTAATTACATGATTCATTATGTGAAAGAAGGTAGACAGGTCTGTTGTCAGTCTCAACAAGACGAGTTAGGTGACCATGTTTACTTTTAACTTATTCCACCTATTCTTCATCCCACGTGTCTCCACATATTCCTGTATTGAGCTATTGCTTGGACAGCATCCCTGGACCAGAGATGCCTTGATATCGGACCTGAAAGTCCATGACACTAGGTGCATGCGTAACGTTTGTCTGTTTTCCCTTTCCCACCAAAACAGCAACTTTACATTTGGTTATTAAGAAGGCTTTTTGTTCCTAATCCCATTCATCCTGAAGAGAAAACCCCCTAATGAATTCTGGTCCATTCCTGTGTCATGTGGTTCTGTTCAGTGAGCAGACTAGGCTTTCCCACAGTGTTCTGAGCAATAAATAGATATGGAAAGAAAAAACAGACATTTCTGAAATTATGAACACTGAAGTCTCAAAGAAAGGGTTAATTGCAAAAGCAAATTAAAGCAAAAAAGCTACAAAGATGACAGCAATTAATCATTTTACCAATCTAATTAAAAGCGGCACATTTATTTCCAGGATAATAAACAATGTCGTGGTCTGATTAATTTCATGAGAGCATGTGCCATTTCTCAAGCTTGTTATCCACTCTGTATGGTTTCTTTTTAACTTCATTTAAATTAGCCAGTAACACAATATGATTTGCATTAAAGCACAGCTTTTTTCCAATACCAGCTTGTAGGTATTATAAATACAGGAATATGAGCATCAGCAGATCCTTTAATAGCAAGCCTAATTTGATTTAAAAAAAGACATTTAAAGCACTTTAAGGCAAAGCACCTATTTTAATCCTCTTAACAATACCCTTTAACATGACAGTGGTGACTGTCTATGTCAATATGGGGTGGGAAACGCCGTTAATATAACATGTAGCCCTATAAAAATTTTTCCACATCAGTCAAGGAAAAATTAGCTATTTGATCTTGTATGCAATATAATTGAAGGTCCTGCCCCTTTTGTACAAACGGCTTTGATTTCTGCTGAGTAGATCATTGTCACTAAAGCAGGCACATTCTCCTGGTCCAGGATGCATAGTGTGTTTGGCCCAGCTCGGCAGCAGGTGAGCCTGCTAGAGCACCACACTCTCTCCCCATGTAGCGGGGGGATAATGAGAACTGTATGTTAATGGGGGCTTTGATGGGACCACGTGCTGTGATGGGGGAAGGAGAAAGCACTCAGAGGGTGAGAAGAAAAAAAAAATGAGACCACAGCTTGTTAAAATGCCCTCTGAGTCCCCAAATGAGAAGTAGGTTCCTCATCAAAAAACTACGTCTGTTTCAAGGAGCTACAAACACACAAACACTTTGCATGTATTTCAAGGGAACATTTGGCATTGTCATACAGTGAAAGACTAAAAGGCGCTCATACAAATGTGTGGTCTAAGATTCATTGGTTATTTTTCATGTGCACAGACACACACATATACAGATCATGGCATATTACCTTTAAGTGGACAGTGGTATAGGCCTTGTGAGCATGCTCACACATGCACAAGCATGCACGGGATGCTGGCAGGCTGGCAATCCAGGCCTCTCCCTACTCGCTCAGAGCCATCGAGAATGAGGAAGTACTTTGGCAGCGCCGTGTCTTTCTCTTGCCAATAAAGCTTGATGGAATTTGAATCTGGATCAGAGTGGGGCAGACCTGGCAGCCCCATGCTGACTTACTGCTGGGTACCTGCTGAGGCTGGACAGCTCACTATCGGGCAAATGTGTGTGTGTGTCTGTGTGGTGTTGGGGGGTGGTCTGAGGCAATTATGATAAAACACAGAAACAGTCCTACACCCGGCTTGCAGTTTCCATTAGCTACTGGAGTTTAAACAGTGAGCAGAAAGAAATGGGAAACCAGAAAAAAGAAACAAAAGAAAAAAGAAAGGATGCTTTGGAAGATGACAAAAAGAGGCCTTGGAATACAACCCCACCCCCACCAGGATGTGTCAGGCAAGCTCTGTGACGCCAGTGGTCCCTGTCACATTTGCATGCGTTTGAAGCATCACAAGGACTCAGCATTAAAAGAAGATAGATGGGGAGCAGCACAAGTGGTTAAAGCCACGCGTTACAGCTATCGCCCCGACATATCGAATTGAAATCAGAAAAGTGAGGATCATCTAGCTCCCTCCCGTTAATGTTCTCCACGACAACACAATCTACTGTGGCATTGATGAGGGGGTCAGCCGTCACTCCGGCGTCTTTACACACGTGCAGGTTAATGCGAGCAAAGGAATGCACGCTTAAATAAATAAAAATGACGCGAAGAAATGAAAAGTACCCTATGCTGCGTCTGGTATTCCTGAGTTAAACATTAAATATGAATTTGTTATTCCGCGGAGAGTGGTTCTTATAATTGGGGAATTGACACGTAAAATAGTTATAGTTATCCAGTCTGCTTTACATATTGTAATGAGCAGTGAAATGACCCAAGGTTCTGATGTTCATTAGAGACCTCTGTGAACTGTTAGACAATGTAGCACGTTCCACGCCACTATGTTGATGGAATTCTATGAGTATAAGTTTTGCAGCCGTCAGTCGGGTGCCGTAGAAGACAGTGGTACCGGTACGTTACGATATTTTGATTGTTATTTTAGCTTATGCTATTTTATTTGATGATATTTTAGCACTACTGGCTAAAATGACAAGCAAAAGAATGCATTATAAGTCAAACATCGGTACAGTTTTAATCAAATGTATAATAATGACTACGAGCCTCTCGGAAGTGGGAGCAAGGTCGTACATTGCAAAAGAATAATTTAATACTCCGCTTTAACCTCAGAGGTGCATGTTAGCCCGTTAGCTAGCTCTAAACTCCACTTTCTGAAGGCGTCCTGTCAGTAGATAAGGAACATTTTCAGAGAAAAATACATTTAAACATTTGCAGGCTGCCATGTTCTTAAAGCCAGGTGCTAGGAAGAACCGACTACTTCACTTTTCTAGTAACAAACAGAACAAAATATCTCTGATCCAAAGCCATGCTCGATCATAACATCACTTATGAATAAGCCTGTGAACCTCATAGACTTTATTTCTGTCTTGTGATTACTATAACGATATAGCTCAGCTGTGGTAAACCTTGTACAGTTCTTCAATGCTTTTGATCTTACAGAATAGCGAGTACCGACGAACAGCTGTGCCCAGTGATCACTACCCGCTGTCCCAGGGAACCGGAAATACGTCACGAAGGGGGCGAGTCAAACGTTTAGAAATCGGAAGTGCGTCACGAAGGGGGAAATTCAAACTTTTAGAAATCTTGGAGCAGCGGCTGAGTTTGTGGATAAAGCGATTGTAGCTTTTAGACAACAGTTTCGGCTTTTCTTTTTCGTCAAGTAAACGGCAAGAAGAAAGCAGTATTAACAAGGTAACTCGTGCTATTGACATTATAATAATGCATAAGTAGCCAATTGTGTCGGTTATTTGTGCTTTTTTTTTGTTGTGGGATTTTAAATGTTAAAGTACTACATAATTTTAGAAACTCAAGAGTGTAAGAGGAATGTCCCCCTTCTGCCTGTGCTTTTCTACGCTTCTCTGTCGCCGCATGTAAGTTGCGGTCTTTGGTGAGGAAAATGTGACGTGCGAAGTGTCCTGAGTTGAAATGAGTGATAAAACATGCGACGATGAATATGGATGCTCTTTAACTTCCAGGCTGAACATTTACGCGTGATTCGGAAGATGCCTGTGGGTAGGAATGACGACCTTCTCAAATACTATGAGGTGTACGAAACCATCGGCTCGGGTACGGTATGGCCCCGAATTCCCACGTCTCTCCCAAACACACAGGTCATGCAGACTAATCTGCTAGATCTCCCCCTCTCCTTTCTTTTTCAGGTGGGTTTGCCAAGGTCAAGCTTGGCCGGCATATTCTTACTGGAGAAAAGGTTGCCATAAAAATAATGGATAAGAAGGAGCTTGGGGTATGTCTTTCTGTTTTCTGTGGACACAACCATCTTCCCATCTGCAACAACCTTTCCAGTATAGGGTCACAGTAAGCCAAGGAAACAGGAAGTTGACATGTCAGTCAGGTGCAGGGCACACATTCCTATGTACACTTAAACAGGATTGGAAATTGTGCGATTATTGTACCTGGTTGTATCTACTTTTGGGTATGACCTGAAACCTGTAGCTTGGGAATGGAATTTGAACCCAGAACCTTGCAGTTATGAGGTCACAGCTTTGCCCACCATTCCATGATAGTTTAACTTATCTGTGAAAAATTGTATCGTTAAACAGAATTTTGCTTGTAGATAATGCATTTCGGTACCAATGGTCATTTTGTTGAATTTTCCTTAACTTCCCGCTGTTCTTCAACTTCCAACGGCAGGATGACCTGCCACGAGTGAAGACAGAGATCGAAGCCATGAAGAACCTGAGTCACCAGCACGTGTGTCGTCTCTACCAGGTCATCGAGACGTCCACCAAGATCTTCATGGTGCTGGAGGTAATGCACCCTCGTGTGCCTGTTTGAGAAACCCCATGTCATTACCACAGGACCTACAACTTTGCTGAGCAGAAGATCACAGCTGCATTTATGCAAGATCATCTTATTTTATTTTTTCCACTTCATGATTTGTCTTGTGCCCAATCGTGTCCCCCACACCCCTGGTCTTGATGCAGTACTGTCCCGGAGGAGAGCTGTTTGATTACATCATCTCCAAGGACCGCCTTTCGGAAGAGGAGGCGCGCGTGTTCTTCCGACAGATCATCTCAGCCCTGGCCTATGTCCACAGCCAGGGCTACGCTCACAGAGACCTCAAGCCGGTGGGTGGAGCAACCCTACCCCCACGCGTCTGCGTCGGTATTCAGCATGTCTACAGTGTGTTAACATTCTGTCGCCCTCCAGGAGAACCTGCTGATTGACGGGGACCACAACTTAAAGCTGATTGACTTTGGGCTGTGTGCCAAACCTAAGGTATATCAGTCAGTCTGCCGTTTGCCTTTCTCTCATACCCTATGTTAACTGTAGCTAGGGTATTTTAATATACTCCTAAAAATCCTGACTCCATATATCGTCCTAACTCCTCCTAACCCAGAGCCCCCTACATCCCTTGTCTTTTTTTATTCCAGGCCCTTTCCTACTGTGGTATTCCTATATTGTTCCAAACTTTTGTCCCCTTTTCAATCTAGACCTCCATGTACATCTGTTTCTGCTTAATTACCGCTCCTTGTCTTCCTCTTCTGCTAATCTTACCACCCCGACCCCCGTTCCCATGTGTTGCAGGGAGGACTGGGGTACGAGCTGAAGACTTGCTGTGGCAGTCCTGCCTATGCAGCTCCGGAGCTCATCCAGGGCAAGGCTTACATTGGCTCGGAGGTAAGAGGACGCTCCATTTCAGCTAATGTCACACGGCATTGGTGCTGTTGGCCATTTCACATGCCCCGCTCCCCTTGGCCTGATACACACTGCGTCTTGAGATCACTTTGCCATGGCTGGGTGCTGTGGGTTGTCCTGAAGTGGAAGACCTGCGTGTAGCTCTTACCAGGGCTTGCCACAAAGTTTTGCAGTGTCGTGTATGAAGATTCCAGGTGATCTACTTTCTGTGTGCATTCGGCACACTATACAACTAGTTCATTTAGCCGCACCGCGTGCAGAGAACAACTTAGCCATAGCCTACAAATAAATACTAAATGTGCAGTGAGAATAAGCACACAAGTCCGGGTGCCAGAATTACAGGCTTGTGGTTTACGGTCTTCAAACTTGTACCCGGTTCTTAAGAGATTGTCCTTAAACCATCATGTAAGCAGCTAAACACACCACAGTGATGTGGCATGCCGTCTCCTCACTGTTTCCTTGCCTTCAGTTGTACACTAATCCTAATCGCCCTAGGCCGACGTGTGGAGCATGGGGGTGCTGCTGTTCGCCCTATTGTGTGGCTACCTGCCATTCAACGACGACAGCTGTGTGGCCCTCTACAAGAAGATCATGGTAAAGCGTCCCTCCAACTGGCTAGCAGGCTTGCAGCACGTGGTGATTCGATAGTTATATATCTACGCATTGTGTGTGTTTTTCAGAGGGGCAAATACAACAGTCCGAACTGGCTTTCTGCTGGCAGTGTCATGCTCCTCAGCCAGATGATGCAGGTAAAGTCTCTGCCCACCTGGTTCATCTTTGGCATTTATTCATTTAAATGAACTGCTTTGCATTATTATGTCCAACTACAAAAGCATCTCTTTTTCACTGTTTAAATTCTCTTTTACGCATCAAATGCGCCTTAGGTTTGCAGCATTTTAAAACATTGTTTTTGTGTTTGTCCTGCAGGTGGAGCCAAAGCATCGTCTAACTGTACGTCAGTTACTGGATCACCCCTGGGTAATGGAGGGATACAGCAGCCCAGTGGAGTGGCACAGTAAATACCCTGTAAGTGTCTACGCTTTCCTTTAGACAATTTTCCAGTGAAACAAGTGAAATAATATAACCTTAAGTGATAATGAGTGGGTTCAAGCACAAAGTGCTAACAGGGACAGCATGGACCCTGGACTAGCACAGAATGCAAAGAGGACAGCATGGGTTGAAGCATGCAGTACTGGCATGAGCAGTTGGGGGTGCATAGGCACTTGTGGAGTGGCTGCCGGGAAACAGGATTTTTGATAGAACTTTTGACCAGCTGAGGCCCACGAATCCCATAATACCACATTTGTCCAGATAGGTTGAAAAACATTGAACTAGTATGCAAAGCAGGTCTTGCAAATTTTCAGAAAAACTAAGCATCGGCACAAAGTGCTATAATTGACTTTTTGGTGGGGAATAAACCAAGGAACATGGCGAAAAAAGAATTCTGACGGGGCAAAAACGCAAAATGTTGTGCTGTGGCAGCAAAAATTGAGCAAATGGGCCCATTTTTGGGTCATGAATAGTTATAGGCATCTTGTGGCCAAACTTGGTGTTGCTGGGCCTTACGGACTGGGCATTGTGTTTCAAGGTGAAAAAAGTGCTTGGACCATGACTATAGGGATCTACATAGAATGTGCTTGAACCCTAAAAATGATCTGTGCAAGGAAGACCCATACTGGTTGTGGGGGAGGTTCTTATTTTTCCAATCTTCATATTGCACACTTTGGAGTTACCTGTACTTGGGTGCCAAGCCTTGGGTTGGCAGAGAGGAGCAGTAGAGATCCTGAAATGGTGTCTGCCTGTCTGTTTCAGCTGGGCCATATCGACGGGGACTGCATCACCGAGTTGGCAGTGAGGTTCAAGCGCTCCAAGTGGAGCATCATTCAGCTTGTGTCCGAGGTTTGTGAACAGCCTTGTCCTCCATGTGTCACCACTAGGTGTCAGCAGAACACAGAAAATGTACTCATTTTGTTTGCTTGTACCAGAATGCCTCTATAGTTTGTGATTTTTCCATTTAAAAAAAAAAAAAAAACCACAATGCTTCCTTTCATCATTTTTGTTAGGATTTCTTGCTCTTAGGGTTTTGCTATTTAAATTAGAACTTTGAATGTAGTTTCTGAAATGGGTGACTTTATTTTAAGCTGATTATTTGCTGATTGTAAATGTGTCACTTGCAGTGGAAATATGACCACATGACGGCAACCTACCTGTTGCTCATGTTGAAGAAGCAACAAGGGAAACCAATGCGACTCCGGCCGGAGGTGCCCATGCTAGATGTCCCCATCTCGCCTCCGCGGGAGCTCAAGGTGAAGGCTCCACCCACCCAGATCCCGCCCTTGTTGGGACCAACCCCTCCTCTATGATGTTATCCTTAGTGCTACAGTCTGATGTACTATAGCCTGTTATCAATATGTACCACTTTATAAATTGTGCCTGCAGGTACAGTTAACAAAAACTGACTTTGACACAGCCTTCAAAGCATCGGTCACTTCGACATATTACTGCTGTTATATCCCTAGTCCAAGAAGACCCTGAAGTTTGGTGAGGAGGACGATGAGACTTTGCGCAGTCCCCTGGTTCTGCTCTCCGTGGAGCCTCTCAGCGAGTGCCAGGAGAAGGACAGCTCCTGTGGGGTGTTCTCACCCAGGCCCCTGACAGAAATCCCAGTAAGTGTCCACACTCAGATATTCACCCTTAGCCTGTGTTGCCATCTGCCTGTCACTGGCTCTCAGGATGCTAAACATCTTGAGGGTTTGGTTCACTTTTTGGGCTCTCTCCTAAATCTCAAGAAACTATAGGATGTGAGCAACATCAGATAGGGT
Organism: Gymnarchus niloticus; assembly: GCA_009936485.2. Lineage (NCBI taxonomy): Eukaryota > Metazoa > Chordata > Actinopteri > Osteoglossiformes > Gymnarchidae > Gymnarchus > Gymnarchus niloticus. Next base: position 5,157,844 of record JAACJT020000042.1, on the reverse strand, counting down.
TTGTACATTTATACTATTTCCAAAAAAGTTGGAACACTTTCTAAAAATGCAATAAAAACTAAAATCTGTAATTTGGTATTTCACTTGAACCTTTATTTAACAGGCAAAAGGACAAAAATTTTCAGTATTTTCACATACGAACTTAATTTTATTTGTTAAACAAATTTAGAAATTGATGCCTACTCCAAAAAAAATTGGGACAAAGGCAAAGTAAGACTGAAAAGGGTAAGTAACATTCTGGAAGGTTCCTCAATTAGCAGGTGTGGGTTTGAAGATTGGATATAAAAGGAACATCCACCAAAGGCTCAGTCTTTGCAAGCAAAGATGGGTCGTGGCTCACCACTTTGTGCTGAACTTCGTGAGAATTATCTGTCAATCTGAGAAGATTCAGGGAGTCAAGAGAAATCTCTGTGCGTAAAGGCCAAGGGCGGAAACCGCTGCTGAATGTGCATGACATTCGAGCCCTTAGGTGGTATTGCATTAGAAACCGCCATGCTACTGTGACGGACATAGCCACATGGACTTGGGAGTACTTTGGGAAATCATTGTCGCTTAACACATTACGCTGCTGCATCAAGAAATGCTCCCTGAAACTGTATTATGCAAAGAGGAAGCCATATATCAATTTTGTGCAGAAACGCCGGCGAGTTCTGGGATGGAGCTCATCTGAGATGGACCGAAAGACAATGGAAACGTGTTCTGTGATCAGATGAGTCCACATTTCAGCCTGTTTTTGGGAAAAACGGACGTTGGATTCTACGTGCCAAAGATGAAAAAGACCATCCAGACTGTCATCAACGAAAGGTGCAAAAACCAGCATCTGTGATGGTATGGGAGTGCATCAGTGCCCATGGCATGGGGGATCTGTATATATGTGAAGGCACCATTGATGCAGAGGCTTGCATTGGAATTTGAGAGAGACATGCTCCCGTCAAGACAACGTCTTTTCCCAGGAACTCCATGTATATTTCAGCAGGACAATGCCAGGCCTTATTCGGCACAAATTTTAAAAGCGTGGCTTTGTAGACAGTCTGTGTGCTTGACTGGCCTGCCTGCAGTCCAGATTTTTTCCCTATTGAAAATGTCTGGCGCATCATGAAGAGGAGAATCAGACAACGGCGACCACAGGCTGTTGAGCAGCTCAAATCTTGTATACAGCAAGAATGGGCAAAAATTTCACTTGAAAAACTGCAACAATTAGTTTCTTCAGTTCCCAAACAATTAAGTATATTTAAAAGAAATGGGGATGTGACCCAGTGGTAAACTTGCCTCTGTCCCAACTTTTTTTGGAGTGTGTTGCAGGCACCAATTTCTAAATTTGTTTAAATAGAATTGTCTGTGAAAACACTGAATCTTTTCTTTGTCCTTTTGCCTGTTAAATAAAGGTTCAAGTGAAATACCAAATTATAGACTTGTTTTATTGCATTTTTAGAAAGTGTACCAACTTTTTTGGAAATGGTTTGTAGAATGTAAAGGAATTCTTTCATGCTTCCTTAAGAGTTCTGTTAGTTTGTATCCACAGTCGTTGTCCTTGCTAGTTATAGGGCTTAAGCACGTTCCGTGCAGAATCGGTTTTAGTCCTTGCTCTCTATTATTCCTTTTCTGCTGTGAAATGCAACGCCCAGCCCATAAGTCTCAGCAGCACTAAATTTGGCCACAATATGGTTATACCCACCCGCTACTCGGTTGCCAAAAATGGGCCCATTGCCTCCGGAGGGGGCTCCCCGGCCCCCATTTCAGTGTCTCCATAGCAATGTGATTGTGACATTGTAGGTTCTACAGGGTTCCGAACCAATCCTCACCCCCCATTTTAGTGTCTCCATATCAATGTGATTGTGACATTAGGTTCTAAAGTTCCGAACCCCTATCAAAACTTAATCTCTGCTAATTTGCATAATTCCATGGCTAGCCAATCAGAATTCAGTAGTTCACGCTCGGTTTTCTTGGGCAAATTTGCTGAATTTGCCTTGCATACTAGTTCAAGGATTTTCGTCCAATCTGTACATATTTGGTGTTGTAATTTTTGACCGAGTCTGCTGATTGTCACAAAAATCCCATGTATGCTATTTAGTGTGGCCTTAGGCTATGCTCAAAGTGCTAACTCCCCCACCTGTCTCTGGCAGTACTGCATGCTTCAGTCCATTATTACCAATCCAGCACTGCTTATGTCAACCTCCTAATCAACACTACTTGCATCAAAAGATATCCCAAAAATCCTTTGTGATAGTTTGCATGTCTACAGGCCATGCCCCAAGCACCTGTGCCCTCAATTGCCAATGTATGCTTCACTGCTTATGTCAGCACTACTGCAGGCCACATAGGCCGTTGCTCAATGGGCAAAGCTGATTTTTTTGCCTTTTCTTTAGCTAATGGTGCATAGTGTCCCTGTTGGTATGTGTGCTTGAACCCACTCATAACCGCTTGTGGTTATATTTAACCCTTGTGGTTTTCTGTGATACTTCGACTTGACCAAAAAGAAGCAGGTTGGCAAGCCGGAGCAGCTGAAGACAATGACGAACCGTAGTCCTACCCGGCCCAGGGATCGCATCAGCACTGACAAGCAGAAGCAGAACAAGGAGAACCTGACCTCCCTGGGGACCAACCCCAAGGATGGGAATATGTTTGCTCTTCCCGGCCCCCGGACCCCTGTGTCCTGCAAGAAAAACACGCGACTCGTCAAGGCTGTCCCTCCCACGCCGAGCACCTGTAAAGTCCCCTCACACAGTCCAAATGGTGAGTCTGTCCACAGACCACCATAACCCATAGACTCATCCTCCAGAGCAAGCTATGTGACCATCTGTGTTCTGCTGTGCCCTGTGTAGCCAGGGATACCAGTAAAAAATACTGAATATCAGTGTTGATATTTACAAAAATATACTAGTCGTGTGAATATAATGGGTTACTTCATAATTATTGGGCAGCATCTTATCTACTGTAGTAGCTTAATAGGCAAGGATTCCTCTACTCCTATGAGGCCAGTAGTGCATGTATTTCATTAGCAACTTAATCGCTGAATCTGATTGGTACAGCGTAGTGAATTGGTGGTCATGATTGGTGCGGGCTGACTTGTGGCATAATGGTCAATTGCTTCTTAAGCTCTGTTGCAGTTTTTCTAACTAGTCCTTTAGATTACATTTGCAAATAAATTGTAGTTCATAATAAACTCATTTAGCCTGCCACTTCCATTTAGACTAATTCGCATTTTACAAATTAGTATATGTTATGCTAGAGTTTGTAATTATCAACTTAATCAATGCTCAAACTGAGTTTTCCATTATGAACAGTGTAAGGCTAAAGTATACTGTTGAAGTCGTTAATTTTCTGTTTTAAAAACCAGTGGCTTTTCTAATATTGCCTTAGATAAAATGCCTTTTAAGGGCAGGGCACTCAAAGCTTGTGGCTGTATTTAACAGCATAACAGCCATTTTCAATTTGCTTTTTGCAAATTGGCTGTTTGTCTCCTGTGGGATAGGCTGCATTGAGTAATAGAGGGTTCAATATGCATTTGGCTCACAATCTCCAGGGTCTCCCATGATCCTCCAGTTGTGCTAGTCTACGCTTTGTTTTTAGAACCCTAAAAAAAATTCTTGGCGACTTATTGTTGGAGGTTTGGGGCAGTGAAATGGATCAAGTCTTGGTCCTTTTGAGTCTTGATTAAACACTGAATGGCTGGTCCGTCCCAAAGTGTGTGCTGATGTCATTGTTGGCGGTTTTGTTCACAGCCTGTGTCCTGAAGAGGGTGTGGCCCACGCCGGGCAGGGTAGGCAGATGTTTGCTAGCACTGCCTGTTGCATTTAGATTCCTCCCGACACCCACTCAAGTGTTTAATGTGGAGACCACCACTCCTCCACGAGTGGTGGTTTTAAACCCGTTACGATACGGTTACATCAGGCCTACAATTGTGTCTCCCCGGTGAGCTTAGTGGTTTGATTCTTGTGACCTGGCCATGTTTATCAGAGAAACTATAAACTTTAATCATGCTCGCTGTTTTTCCCCCATTAGCCCTAGCTTCAGTGCCTGCCGCGTTAACGTGTGGTTTTTTTTTTTTTTTTTTTTTCTTTGAAGTTGAGAGCTTCTCGTGGAAATTTCACACCTGCCGTCGAGCAAATGGTCTGTGAAATTCAGTGGGATGAGCCCACCCCAGGAAGGCAGATGCAGGGTCTTAAGCTGAGAGATGGCTTAATAAGATTCTGGATCAATACATGCTACGGGGAGAGAGGGGAAAACAACACAGGCTAGTATCTGTGTGTCCTGCCCCCGACGCCATTTCAAGTTTTGCTGGGTCATTTCTTTGTCGAGCAGACATCCCCATCCCTTTGCCACACATCTAATGCCTGTGTGTTGACACTCGTATCTGCAGCGAACCCTGGCAACGTCCATAAGGAGCCTCCCCAGTGCCTGGACCAGACCACCCAGCGGCAATTAGAGGTGGTTGCACTGAGCCCAGAGAGAAGGTATTGGGTTCTGGGCCTTAACCTCTCAACTTGTCCTGTAAAATAGACTTCCTCCATTTTATCTCAGGGTACTCTTGTTCAAAAAGCCCAAGTTAATCCAAAGGAATCTGAAATCTCAGGATTTCTATAAGTATCTGTGTCGTTCTGTGTAAATTTACATGTCCCTTTTGGTGTCTGTGTAGTGCCATTTGACACCAGTGTATTGACAGTCTTACCTTTGTGTGTGAGACTAGTGTGTCTTGCACCGTTGGTCTTCAGCATGTACCCCCCCCCCACACACACACACACAGGTCTCGGTCTCTGGACATGACTGTCATCCAGACTGACAGCGGGCAGAAGCGGAAAGGCGGCAGGGTTTTTGGCAGTTTGGAGCGAGGACTGGACAAGGTTATCACCATGCTGACTCCCAATAAAAGGAGAGGCTTGCGGGAAGGCCCACGAAGGATCAAGGTGAGGGTCGCGGGCAGTGTTCCATACCCCAGGTTACTAGTCTTGCAGATGTGTAGGTAGAGCAGTATCTTCATAATTCCTTGGCTGGGGGTTCGATTCCTGGCTCTCTCACTGTAGCTCCTTTTCCACCAACATGGTTTCCATGTCATGCCGGTTCCCAAACTCGTTTGTGTCCTTTTCCAACACAAATGAACTGAAGCCCTTGCTGAAAAATATGTTTAGGTATCAGCACCAAAACCTAGCTGGTCTGGAGCCCGTAACCTGTGATGTAAAGTCCCGAGGGGCAGGGCAAACACTGCTAGTGTTGTGATACTTCAAACATTAAAGTTTATGTATTTCTGACAATCTCTTTGAATTGGGTAAAGATGCTACTGTAGATTGTCTTTGGATTAGGGTGGCTCGATACCATGTTTTCATCAGTAAAAAAGATTGTTTTAAATATCAGCATATGCCAGTAGTTTAACTTTTAAGCTATTTTAATGCCATAAGTAATTTCACCATCTAAAAATGTTCAAATTCTGAAACAAACACTCCAGTCCCTTTAAAAGAAGGAATTGAAACAAAATGCCAGTCTGGCAATGTTTCGGGTTAGAACTGTATTTTCTGTTTACTTTTTTTCCCAGTGTTTTTTGGGTAGAATATCAGTCCGGCACATCACTATGTGAAAATACATTTCCTTGAGTCATTTACGCAGTTAAGAGTAATGCTTGGAAACACAGGCCAAGGTCCGCTCTGTTTGCTTTGTGTTGTCACTGGAGTCGGTCAGTGACCAGCATCATTTCTGTGGAAAAGTGGCAAGAGTTTCCAGGGGATTCCTCTAGCAGCCTAGAGTCAAGTGCTAGGTGAACTGATGCATCTAAATTGCCTGTATTGTGAGTGTATGTCTGCACCGTCCAGACTGCTGTGGCGTAGGCTCCAGATCTTCGCTGACCCTGTCGTCTTAGCTTGTGTGTTTGAAAATGGAGTTTCTGCCTCATGTAACACTGCTTTATTTTCTGTCCCTCAACTCACATTTAGTCTGTGTTTATCTGTTAAGAACTTTAATGGGTGAGAGTATGACGGTCAAGTGTGGTATGCCTAGAAGTGACTGTGACCGTAATGCGTATTGACCTGGCTGATGGTTGATTTCAGTCTGAGCTATTTTCCAGATGCTTGGTATAAATCCTCACTTCCACTGTCATTCTTACAGGCGCAGTATAACGTGACATTAACCAGCCAGGTGAACGCAGAGCAAGTCCTCAACCAGATCCTTGGCATCCTGCCTGAGAAGAATGTGGACTTTGTGCAGAAGGGGTGAGCTGCTCTGACGTGTAATGTGCTGTGAATATAGTGCCCCCTGTTGTGCTAAGCAGGGGTGCTTCACGTGCTGCGTGCAGCTGTTTTTTGTATGCTTTTGCCAGTCTTCTGAACAATCATTTTAAAAAATATTAGCCAAACCCCCACCACCCTCCAGGTCCCTAATTATGCTCTCCTCACCTGCTTGCAGCATCTTGTCTTTGGAATAGCCCCCTGCCCCCACGTCTTTCAGATCTGATCCATTGTGGCTCTTTATGTCCCCTCCCTGTGCTGGACATCACAGGAATTACAAGTTGACTTGCTCACATATGAAGTGTGTAAATCTTGGGAGGGTAATGACAGTCTTGGCTGGTTGTTCCTAGACAGTAATGTAATTTCTCTAGGACATGGCATTTGTTCCCTGCCTTGCACAGATACACGCTGAAATGCAGCACCCAGTCGGACTTCGGTAAGGTGACCATGCAGTTCGAGCTGGAGGTGTGCCTGCTGACCAAGCCAGAGGTGGTGGGCATCCGGCGGCAGAGGCTGAAGGGAGATGCCTGGGTCTACAAGCACCTCGTGGAGGACATCCTGTCCACCTGCAGAGTCTGACAGCCCTTGACCAGCAAGGTGGCTGCCAAGCACCGCCATGTTCTTAACGCTTCATCCGATATGCATTATTCATGGTCAAATGTCACAACTTGATGTTCTTTGTTCGTGCCTTTAGTTGTAATATTGTCGTTTTCTGTTTGTGTGTTGCCTTATCCTGTGATTTTCGTTTTGGTCTTTTTAAGATAGGCGCTCATCTATTGTGAAGAAAAATAAATTTCGGGTATTGAATCAGAGCTGGCGTTTGCCTTTTAATTTCCACTTTTCAGGTGAAAGGCACTTTACAGCTGCAGCTGGACTGCTGCCTGAGTTCGTTTTGTTGAAGCGTTCCAGGTTTGTTGCCTCCCCCTCCCTCAGGTGACATCTTCATTTGTATAAGGCTGCTTCTGTCTGCCTGTTTAAGTGGGATTTATGAGGGTCATTAATGGAAGTCTCTGCCATGCCTCCTGTAGTTAAACTTCATGTCTGGTAATATGGGCTTCATGTTAAATTACTGCCTCCTCCACCTACATTCAGATTTGAACAGGCAGCTTTTGTGGGAGCCATACGACTTTAATCCTATCATTGACGTGCAAAGCAAGGAGCAGGTTGGGAGAATAAGTGAACTGAAAATTAGTTTTGCTTTTGGTATCTTTCATAAGTTGCAGCGTTCTAAACTGCTATAAGAGGGAAGAGGCTTCTGTAAATTTTTTGGGATGGTGTCTTGGTGAGAAGAGGCCGGAGATGAGTTGGCTGTTAGCTTAGCATCTTGCTAGCAGTTTTATAAGGTGCTTGGTGTCTGAGTTTGCTGATGAACTGTTTTCTATTCAAGATGAACTGCAAAAACTGGAACTAAGTTGGTGGTATTCAGCGTGAGAGAACTGGGTCCTATCTCCTTAAGCGTCATCTAAGTCGTTTTATCAATGAGCCAGGATGGTGGTTCAACATTGCTGTAGCAGCTTGCTGATTTTGTTAATGTGTGGTCTGAGGAACGTTGGTAGTATTTCTGCTTGCAGTCTTAGTTTATAATCTACATAGCTTAAACACATCAGGCCAGGATTTTAGCCAGAGTACAGGTAGTTTCCTTATTCAGGTGAGTGGTAAAATGGTTTTAAAAAAAAAAAAAAAACCTGACGGACAGAGAGGTCAAAACATCACATGGTATGATGCTCATTTTTTTTTTTTTTAAAGCAAGGGATCTGCTGATAATTGATTTAAACCTCCAGTATCTCATTTGGGGACATGTTAAGTTTATTTTCTGAACTTTACTCTGCCTTTAAAACCCATTAAACCCATGTTCGTATTTTTCCAATTACTTGCAAAAAGTTGGTGTCGTTGAATGAACTTGGCCGGGAACATATCTGATGATTATCCATTTTTAGCCTTTAAGTAGCCCTTTGGCAGTTATGTGGTTAAGCGGCTTCTTTCCCCATCTGAATTTATGCTCAGGAATGTCATGTGTTCTGGGTCAGAGGTAAAATTTATAAAGATTTATTTCATTAGGAGGAACTCAATTAGCATAAAGACTGGAGCAACGCACTCAGGCATAGAATTAGAAACCTTAATTATGTTGTCAACATCTCCTCCTGCTCGCTGACGCCAACAGATTTGTCCCTTTGTAGTAATCTTTGATGACAAACATGTCACTTTCATGCAGTTTTGTGGAGTTAAGCAGTAATACATGTTAGATGCAATGCGGGGGAGTGCCAGGTTTAAGGGTCTGCCAAAAATGAGCAGGGCTGTTTTCTGTCATACCCCTGGCTTCTGCAATGCATCATGGGCCCTCAAACTCTTCTGTTGCAAAAGAACCTCATCTGAACTGGACCGTGTTATCCAACGTGTTAGTAATGGTCAGAACTATATTGCCTGCTTGCTGAGCACAAGGTAGTTTGTATCATGTCACTCTTTGTAGATTCTTTCTTGCGTCTTCATTATCTTTAGAAAGTTCCAGTATCAGATCCAAAGGCTTCGATCTCGAGCCATTTCTGAGTGACTTGTACCAACCAGAAGCCGATTATGCTTCAGAGAAACGCCTCTGTGTGTTTGATATAAAACATTGAAATTGCTTAGTGTAGAAAATAACAGAAGAACCCATGAATACCATGGCATGTCAGGCTTCAGCTCCACTCCATTTACTGAGACACAAGCAAATATGGATAATTTCATGCTGTGGTTAATGGCATTTTTATGTCTGGCTATTTAAAGCTATCGCAGGGGGGTTGGATGGGGAGGAATAACTTTACTGCTTTGAAGAAGAGAATGGTAGAATAAGCTATTAAGACTGGGGCTGATCAGATGGCAGCCTGAGAGAGCTGAAATGGAAAATCTAATGGCCATGATTTACTACTGCAGGCCTGATCCCTTAGGCAACGCCCCCTAGGCAATGCTCCTTTGGCCACTCCCTTATATGCCCCTTAGGCAATACCCCTTTGACAATGCCCCTTAGGTTGATGCCCTTTTGGCAATGCCAAGAGTAGAAAAGAGAGCAGGGTGAAATGGTATTTAGCTATTTTGTCACACAAAACTGGAACCACTTACCAGAGGAGCTCAGAAATACCCCACATGTCGCCATCTTTAAATCAAAACTAAAAACATTTCTATTTTCTAGTAGTAGTGTTGATCAGCAGTTTGTGAACTATTTTGTCCTCATTTCATTTTACTGTCTTTTTTGAACTGTTTTGCTACTTTTAATCTGTAAAGCACTTTGAATGATTAAAGGATTTGAAATGTGCTGTATAAAGCCACACCTTCTTATGCCCTTTAGGCAACACCCACTGGTGGGCAACACCCCTTCGGCGATGTCCCTGAAGCCACACCCTCAAATACCCTTTAGGCAACATCCACTTGTGGGCAACACCTCTTTGGCGATGTCCCTGAAGCCATACCTTCTAATACCCTTTAGGCAACATCCATTGGTGGGCAACACCCATTTGGCAATGCCTCTGAGGCCTCACCCTCGTTGGCCTCTTAGTTGACACCCTTTGGCAATGTTCCTTTGGCCACACTCCTTTGTCCTGAACGACCAATGGCACTTCCATCCACAGCCTGAGTTTTCCATCTAAACAGTCTGGCTAACACTTCCTCTTTCCCTAGATCAGTACAGTATATATATTTTTTGGCCTCTACATCATATCTGTCACACCTACTGAACAATTAATAGCTTTTTTGTTTGTTTCTTAGCTTTTTTGTTTTTCCACGATCTTTCACTCTTAAGACAGTCCATCATTTCTAAAATTTCAAAAATGCCCACCCTTAGTCACCCTCAGCTTTTCCTGTTCTTACGTCGTCAACACCAATGTGAGTGAAGTGATGAAGCTTTTTGAGCCTTTGTATGTCTTTAATGATCAGAGAAGTTACCTGGCAAGGCTGGGTCACCAGTAGTTGGTGTTGCCGTGCCAGGACAAAAGGCATTTCCCTATTGTGGATCTGTGTGGGTGAGAGTGGGGAGAGCAAAAGATCCCAGCCTAAAAGTCAGTATGCCAGCTGTAGACACAAAAGAACCAGTCAGTTAGTCGGGGGGGGGCCTCTGTGAGGGAGACAGTTTTCTCCATCCCTGCTGACAGCTTGAAGTCCCTTGTCCCTGCTTTAATTAGCCCTCGGACGAGTTTCTGTAGACAGGCTCATTCATCACAGGCCAGTACAGAGAGACAATCCCACAGGGAGAGGAAGAGGTATCGTCCTGGGGAGGTGGGGGGTGCTTATATACATCAGATCTACGGGGGAGGACAAAGGAGCAAACCGACAGTGAGAGAGGGAGGGACACTCGTGCACTTCGAGCCATTAATGAAGCTATTAGTTTAACAAACCGCATGCAGCCATGTCGACATCACGTGAAAGTGCCACGCCATCACCGCACAAGCAGAGAGAGAGAAATCAGGAATTAAGCATAAGGAAGAATGGCACTGCTACTTGTTAAATCTTCCTGTCTTTACGGGGGGCCTGCCTGATTTTTGTTAAATATTCTTTCTTTCCTCAGGTGAAGGTCACATGCTCAACTATTGATCAATAAGGTGTTTTTTCCAGTCTCTGCCAGCTGCTTATGTGAAATATCCCTAAGGACTGCACATACATACATTGGGTCATAGGCCAGTTAATCAAAGGTAAGAACAGATGAAACTATAATGAAATAGAGTGAATTGGGGCAGTCATGTAGAGTGGTGGAAATGTAGCCACCCCCCCACCCCCAAAAAGGAAGATTGCTTTCCCTACACCACAGAACAGGCTGCTACTTGCAAAGGCAAGGGTGTCAGAAACACTATCAGTCTATATATGTATCATGTGTTTACAGTAGACGTGGAACAAGTTGGTGGTGTGGCAGCATGTGACCAACCAGTGATTTTACAGGATATGAATTAATGGCCTGACATCCTGTCCAGAGTGTGCCCCCAGCCTCATGCTGCCAAGGGGAGGCTCCAGACCCTGTTCTGCCTACGAAGTTCGAAGATACAGTACATGGATGGATGGATGTTCCGTACATATAAAATGAGTGGCCCTGTGTGTTGATTGCCATTTTAGCCTTTGACAAACAAGAGACATTAACACAACATTGAAAGAATAAAGGCTGCTTTCCTGTCCACTGGAATTATTGAGAGCAGATGAAGAAAATATATCATATAAGCCATCTCACAAAAAAACAATGTCAACTTAAAAAAACTTACTTTTATTTTCGAGAACCGATAAAATCATGGCAAGTATTTACAAATAATTAATATTGTCTCACAGTACAGGTACATAAAACAAGTATTCACAAATGACACACTTCGGTGAAGTCCCACGTACATCGGACGTGTTCGAACTACAATCCGTTTCATTGCAGGTACGAGCCAAGAAGCCCCCAGCAAGCAGAATAATTCAAATAATAATTCAAATATGACTTATAAAACCCTGAAAATCAACCAGCAATAAGCTTTTACAAATCGCAATAATAATATTAACAATAACAATATAAATCTGAAAAATAACTCCAATATTAAAGTCACAATATCCAATGTGGAAAATTCCAAAAAAAAAAATAAATAAAAAAGGAAACGCAAGTGATTTGATATCTTTGGCAAACTGGCACTCCTGTAATTACATTCAAATATTTAGACAACACATGACACAATGAAAGAACACCAAGATTGTTTTCAACAAATTACTAGAACACTAGAAAGACTAGAAAATGTAAGAAAAACATACAGTTTTCTTAAGGAAGCATTTTATTCATTGAATATTGTTCATTTTTTCATTTTTGTCTCACTCCTTTGAAGGCATTTTAATATTTTCAGCTGTTTTCATTTTGTGTCTTCTTGAAACTAAGTATGACACTGAAAATCGGCATTTTAGACTTTGGTGGAGATGCTATGGATAGATATGTGTACTTATTTCTGTATTTATGGGATTCCTGTGAAAGCAAACGTCAGGCAGTTAATGCAACTGGTCTTTATCCATCACACAGCATTCTTTAAGCCTCTTTGCAGGAGGAAGAAGCAAACCATTTCACTACTGCAGTCAGAGAAGTGGTCGGTGGGAGGTAAACAACTCCACAACATACGGAGAAGGCAACTGGAAGGTGATAACTGAGACTAGCTAGTTTATTTCTGAGTTTCCCAAGAGACGATTAATCGTCACCTTCTCCCAGTCCTTACATGGAGGGTAAAAGTTGGCTAAGGATCATTCTTCTTAACAGCGAGTCAGTTCTACACCCAAAGTACAATGCAATTCCTATGGAGACCATTTTACTTGTTGCATGGCTCCAGATGATATACCCCAAAGAATTAGCCAAAAGGATAAAAATATTGACTGAAATTCCAGTATTAAGTCTATGGGCAATTAAGTGATAGTCATTTGTGCAACCAAAGCCATGTCAGAGAAAAATAAATACAAGTAAAACAATTCCCAGCAATCATATGTCATTTGGAGTTATAGCTTAGCATAATAGTTATGCTTTCAACGGGGTCAACCATGTCTGAAGTCTGGGTATGTGTGTTTGTGTGTGAGAGCATGAATGACAATGAGGCTCAAATCAGTGCCCGACCAGGAACCATCTCATTTGTTAATGGTTTCATCCATTTTTTATTTTGTTGTTTACCCTAGGCTACCCTAGGATAGGCTGACCAAAATCTTGGCCTATGCATCCATTTGAACGTACTGTCTGTTCAATAATTCACCTGATATTTTCATATTCTATGAACCCCAATGCAGCCTCCACGGCTCTGCATTTAAATATGTTTAATGCTCCATCTGCAAGTCTGAAATCGTATTTCTCAGGGGAACAGAGCAGTTTAGGGGAGGTCAGGGAATCCAATGGGAGAGACGGTCGTGTGAGTCGTAATCCCACTGTCAGGACGGGAGGGATGCCCCCAGGATCCAGAGAAGCGTATCTGATGGGATTATGGTGGGGGTGAAGGGGGCTTCATAGGGTAGTTCAGCTCCCTAGGGAGGCTTTCAAGTTCAGCGTTCCACAGAGGACACCAGGCGAGGTTCTAGTCACTCTCCGGTGGGCCTACTTCCTGGCTCAAATGACCCATATACATATACTGATAGGGGGTGGCATGGATGGCCTTAAACCTCCATGGTTTGGGGTTCAAATCATACCTCAACCTCTGTGTGCATGAAATTAGCATGTTCTCCCCAAATTGTGTGTTTCCTCACGTGCTCCAAAGACATGCAGTTAAGTGAATCAAAATGGGCTGGGCTGAGAGAGAGCACCCCTGCCTAGCACCTCAAACTGCCTGTGGTGGGCGGACCACCCTTGTGATCATGTAATGGATAAACAGTTGGAAGACAGATGATTTAAATAAGAAAGCAAAGAGAAAGCCAGAGATGGATGTTGGCTTCACACAAGGATGTGGCTGCTCTCCACAGTCATGAGCTGGAAGTCAACAAAATTTATATGGGAGCTTGCAACAAAGTCGGCTTTGAAGTGCAACCAAATGGCTGAGAATCTCCAGCCAAAAAGTCTGTATCACATGGCAAAGGAGCGTGCGTAATTATCCATGTTCCAAAAGCTTATTTTGATCAGGGTTGCAGAGCTGGGGTACCCCCTGGATACCATGTGCTAAATTATAATGAATTATTGTAATTATTGATTATAAATATTTTTTTCCAGACAGATTGTGTGTCAGCCATCATAAACATGCAAGCCAAAAACGATTAATCTCAGAAGGAACCAAGGGGCAATCAAAGGAGATTTGTCGCTATTTCAATGTGTTGCATAATCTGCAACATCGCTGTGGACACTCCAAAGCAGAATGTTTCTACAAGCGATGCAACTGCCACAAGCCTGTGGAAATTTCAGACCAGACCTCTGATTAGTAGGATCTTCGTCTAGTGATCGATGTAGAGTTGACAGGCTGTCAACAACGACAGACATGACACGACTCGCCTTGTTTGTTTTGTTCTATGCCCTCGTCTAACTACAGTCCTGCTCATGCGGGCTGGCTGTTAAATCGAAGCGACTTCATAAATTCCAAATCTCACAGAGTCTAAATAAAGGCACTGTCCTTGATTGTAGCTGGTGTACCTCAGGTTGATAATGCCTCTGGGGAAAGTTCACCTGCAACACTGCAGAGAGCTCTAAGGTTATTTTTTTTTTTTTTTTTTTTAGAGTTGCATCCAAGCAACTTTGGGTTAATAAAAATCACTCAAGCATTTACACAAGACAGATAAAGAAAAATACTGCTTTCGCTATTCGGCCCATTCCTGAAATCCCAAAATCAATGTAGAAATAAAATTTTATTCACTTTCCAGTAAAAATATGCTTGCAGGAGAGCAGTTAACGTTAGACTGTTGTGTGTCACATTTACCATGGTAGTATTTGTTTAAATGACATTAAATATGACACTACCAAGGATTTCACAAGAAGGAGAGAGTGAAGTTATTCAAAACACCAAGGCTTCGCTTAACAGAAGATATAAGTCATTGTCTTAAAAGCTCTGTCAGGGCCAGTCGCGACCTAATTCTATGTAACAACAGGAAACGGAATCTTTCATTTTAAACCAAGAAATCGATTTTCCTTATCCTATACACTCCACACTCATCTTACTTTGAGTAAGTACCAAGACAGTTATCCTAACTAGGATTTTTTTGGTCCAACCGCTGAAGAAGCCCTTTTCGTCTCTGTGCTTAACGTGAGTGACGACTTCATTCTCCCATCATCCTTCGCTTCTTCAAGCAACATCATGAGAATGGAACAAACTTCTGGAACCAAACAATTGTCAGGCCTAGTCCTGTGCCAGGGGTTAGCTACTAACGGACAAAAAAAAAAAAAAAAAAAAAAAAAAAAAAAAAAACAATTATCTATAAACAAAGGCTTAGTCAGCTCACTACTCTAATTATTATTTTTCGTTTATTAAACGTTTAAATATATTAACCTCTTTTTCCATAAATAAATTTCCTTCGACCAGAACTGCAAATCAATTATTTTACAGCTGTGTATAGAAAGACACACTCTACCCTGTTCATTGTCATACCTCATTTGGGGTACGTCAGGGTCAAAGCATCCTTACTGCGTAGTCAGACTACGTCCCATTATCTGTCAATACTCACTGTACACGTTTAAATACATTACTGTACACATAGACTTTATATACTTCACTAACTAGATCTTAAAAAGAATACGTTCACTGGCACAACACACTTGACACGCAGCCATTTTGTCCCTCGCGTTAGCACGTCGGCGTTTGCCGGCACGCTCCTAAAAGCGGGAGCTCATGTCACATGACAGCATACGTGTAAGCGCAGAGAACAGACGCTGTGCTTTCAGCTCAGCTGTTCTGATCACACAATCATGGGCAGTTTGCTGGCATTGCACTTTGGAATATCAGACAGGCGTGTTTGTTGAGTCGAGACTGCGCATTCAAGAATCCAAGTGAGCAACTTCTCCTGTATCTCATTCCCTTTAGGGACACTGACGGGGCTCTGACCTGAGTTACAGACTTCACAAAATGCCTAATTCAAGAAGGATGATTTCCCGTCATTTGCAATAAGCGAGAGTCCATCATTCACCATCCATCTCATCTTTAATCCCTTGTCTCATGAATGGAATTAGATTAACTACCAAAGTCTTGGTTCTTCACTGCATACATGTGTTTTGATTCTTCCTCAGCTGCAGTGCAGTGTTCAGAATAATGGCCACGTGAGAGCTGTCTCTTACTGCAGCGTTTCCTCTTTCAGTGCAGGCTCAGGGACAGAGTCCTTAGTGTCAAAGAGATGAGTGCAGTGATGTTATCCGGAACATTTCACAGACCTTATTAACCTCCCAGACAGGTTTATTGGTTTCTTCCTTCCACAGAAAAACAAGTTCAGAACAAACTATTTGTACTTCCTTTGCTTCAAACATCAGAGGTCTCAGTCCATTCGTTATTTTGTGAATATTTATTTTTGTTCTAACTGCTCACGTAATGATTCAATTTGCTCCATGAATTTTTCGACTTAGATTGGTAAATTGATAAAGTACATTTAACGACTTCAGCTCGCAGTGTACCACTTTTAATAAATACTATTTTTTTCCTCATTTAATTCAGCAACCAAAAGCTCCCTAACAGAGTCAAATGCACAAAGCTTTAAATCAAGCCCCTCGGTGTAAAGTGCTATAGGCCAATCGGAGAAGGAGATCCAGCCGTGGATGTGATCCAGCTGTGAAAAAGCTTGCACATCTGAATTTTTGCTGGCAAAAATTTGAGCATAGGTCCATCTGATTATAATCCCAGTTGCAAAACAAGAGCTTGGAAACAGCATCTGAAGTCTATGGTAGTTTTTTGAATTCCATCAAACGCAAGTTTGAGGAGGTTTTTGACCAATCATATCACTGTGCTCAGCATTCAGCTACAGACTATTTGATCAACACTTTTACATGGATGATAATTTGGCATTTTATTTGTTTGGGAGAAAAAGAGTAAGGCGTCCGTGAAGGCAGATTAGGAAATTCATGTCCTGGAAAAATTCTTTACATTTATTTGAAATTGCTCTACATACTGATCCATATACTGGAACGTATGACTGATGGGTACTTCCGCAAATATGAGTTTTCACATATATCCTAAAAGATCATCAAAAAGTAACTTTGAGGGGCATGCTGATTAATCAAAAAAGATTTTTTGTATGTAATGTCCAGCACTGGACGTGTTTTGCGTTTGAGTCACAATCGCCCCCTGGTGGAGCAGACTCAGTAGTACATTTCACCTGCTGCTTCCTGTCTGTGTTGTTATGTGTCTCCAAGTCTCTGCAGACACTTTCTGTCTCAGTGCAGCACTATGACAGTAGACTGTTGGAGGCTTGAATGGAGGTGTTTAGGCTCTTAGCCTCATCTCTGCTAGTGGCAAAGGTCTCATGTGATCAAGTCGCAAGAACAACACCAGCCTTCACCTCTCCCCATCCGGTGGGTGGTCACGTGTAGGACAAAACTGTTGTTTCCTATTCCTCCTTCCTTCTATTCACTCTCTCAGTCTTCATCTCTCTCTTTCTCTTTGGGTTTGGGGGTCAGTGGCGGTCATAGGCACCAGTGGTGGTCGCAGGACTAGGCCCCCTTGTGGCCGCACTGTAGTAGTATGGAGAGCCTGGGTCAGAAAGGAGACACGGGTTAATCCAGAGGAAGTCCAAGGCAAACCGAACCAAGCTGAGTTAATATAGAATATGTTATAGCAACATCCAGGATGCCAGCACCACCTGCCTGCATCCACACTTTACTCATATAAGCTTAGCAGCTGACACATGAAACTGATAAACATAAAACTAATACATATACTTGACAACACATCTATGTACAGTAAAAAGAATAATCATTTCTTGAAGCATGAAAGTCATAAAAGATCATAACAGATTTTTGAGAAATCCTTGTAAGACCATCTATCCACATTCTATGACTGGGTAAAGGTTTTAAATAAAAGGTTTTAAAAATAGAGAAGTTGTAGATAGTTGTATTCAAATAAAATCTTAGTGGGACCAATAAAAACAAAGGAAATTCTAGTACCAGAACTACAAACAGAGATAAGCGTATGAAACACTGCAGCAGAATTGTGAATGAGGCACATAATTAAACTTCACACACTCTGCCTGGACTAAAAATAATTATCACTATTCATCATTGCCACTTTTATCAGCAAGGAGACCACCGTCACCCCAGAGTGACCCTCCCTACCTCTGATTTACAGAGGTAAGAAGTGTGTGAACAACAGCTGCACAAAGAGGTCAGATATCTGGTTCATGGGTGTCCATTGCTGTGCCTGTCATGCACTTTTGGTCTATTTGCCTCAGAAACTGTCACCGTAGCCGTCTCCAGTTTCAGCCCTTCAATACTAAAGGTGAAAATGGGCATAAAATGGAATGCAGAGTCACATTTGGATGGTGGGGGCCAACTCTTTCTGTGAGGCAAAATGAAAATGGCTTTCTGTTGGGTCACCTCTCTCAAGCAGGCCCTTCGAGGGAGGAAGAGCTTTCAGCAGCGCTGGTGAATCCCGCTGGAGAACTGATGAAAATTCCACGTGATGAAAATATGACAGCCTACAGAATAGTTTTTCCTTCTTTAGAGTGAACTTGAGTGAATGCGAGAGAGGGAAAGTCAGACAGAGAAAGTGGGAAGTCATAGGGAAGAATGCACTCAGTTGTGGAGTAGGTACAAGATAGGTGAGAGGCATGGAAATCAATAAAAATAGCTTGGGAAAAATGAGAGTGTTGACTGTAACGCTCGAGTGGTCGTACGTCCGGGCCCCCCCCTTAGCTGTCAGCGTGTGGACTGTTCCATCAAGTCTAAGGTGGGAGGAGGGCAAGCAAACAAGGGCAGGCATAAAAGGAGGAGCCAGTGAAGTGAATGTGGTGGAGGGGAGAGGAGAAGTAAAAGAATGTGAGATGTCCTGATAGATGGAGGAGGAGGAAGAGGCAGGTTCATGCGGGCGGGGGTTGTGGGGTTAGGGGGGTGATTCACAAAACATCTGTTATCCTGTTAAATTCAGCCCAATTTTGAAAAAAATTCACAAAGAACTTCACTTCAGGTCCATCAGTTATCAGAGCTGATCATCTACAGCAGCACATCTGTTCTGTGAAAAACCAGGAAAGCGGGAGGTGATGAAACACATTTACCGTGAGCGCTTACATCACGCCCAGGAGGCTGAGACTCGTCCAATCATGGCCTAACTGTACACGTCCTCTCGATTTATGAATGTGAGAGCAATGTGAGGGCAGACACGGTGCTCAGAACATGCCACCTTACATACAGGTGGGGGGATACTCCATGCATATTCACAACGAACCCGGGTGACAGCTAAGGGTCAACCCACTTAGCAGCATCTATGGGAAAGCTAAAATGCCCTCCAGACAGACCGCCGTTTATCTTTTCAATTTGCCGCAGTAATGTACGGCAAATGACACCGTCCATTGCTCTCCGTTGACTGCAGTCCAAAGTCTTTGGCTTTTTATTCGAAGTCTATAGTCTCAGCAGGCGATGCGTTACGCACATTAATAATTTATTAGCTCGCATTCATATGTATGCAAAGCAAAACAGTCCTTCAGAAATCAGTCTGATAATGCTGAGCACCCACGTTATATTGCTGCACCTGGGACACCTACCAGGAAATGTATTATTTAGAATAGCTATGGCATATCTGTGGTTTTTTACCATTTACATTTATTTATTTAGCTGACACTTTTGTCCAAAGCCGCACACAGCGACGCAGATACATAACAAGCATACAGCAGTTAAGGAGCTACACAAGATTTAAGTACAACTAGTGCAAGTGATCTACTTGATAAGTGATCTATGCAAAACTTTCGTAGAAAGGAGCATAGACCAGGGGCAGTCAATGACGGGGAAGGTCAGTCGTTAAATGAGTTAGTATGACATCCACTGCAGCCCTGAGACTGGGTGAGAGAAGCAGTCCCATTTTTTGACACTTACCTAATAGGCTGTGGTTGGGGAAGCTCCAAGACTCGTTGTACGTGGGGTATTGAGCATGGGAATAGGGGCCATTGGAGAAGTCGCCACCTGGAAGAGGTAATATAGCAAAGCCACGTGTTACCGGAGAATGTCGCCTGCAGTGGAAATCTGAATTGCTAAGCAGCCTCAACTGTGCATGCGCTTGTATGGTCTTACACTCCTAGTTTGATGTTGAAACTTGTTCAGAACAGGGGTGTCATTGTGTCCATCGTCTTTCTTCATCTGTCCTCATATGCCTTAGTCAATCTGTGAAAGGACCGCCAGCCCATCTTCTGCTTTGCATTTTCAGAAGGAATACACTTTCTCCTCTCTCAGTTTCTAACAAAGGTCCGCTTCATACCCCGGCCCCCCCCCCGTCTATGGTGCTCCTTCTCCCCCCGCAGACAGTTACGAGTGCCAGCCCCCTGTTATAAGCCTGCCAACTCATTGTGCCTCAGTAACTGTAGTCGAGAGGGAGAAACGGTCAGACATTGAGTGAGTGAAGGATGCAGCCAGAGCATAGTGAAAAGGGGCTGAGAAATGATGGAGAAGCAGCAATGTTCTCCAAAGAAAGAAAACAGACAGGAGGAAACTGCCCAAAGATACCTAGGACCTCCAGAAGCACTTGATAAAGCACACCAGCAAAGCCTTTCCCCTTTTGAGATGACACATTACAGCTCGTAACCCCAATAAATACCCCCATCCGCATAACCATGACTAAAGTCAACATCCTGTACTCGACATTGACTCCCTCATTGTCTGTTGCCACACTCCTACACTTTGAAGAACACCAGCCCACTGCTGCAAACGTTGACTGCAGAGGTACCAGTGTTTCCAGAAGAGACCAGTGTGGCTCTTCTCCTGCAGGTTTTCCTCTGATACCTCCACCTTGCACAACGGAGTAATCAGATTTCAATGAACGAGCCACCAAACAAAGTCTGGGTCGAATCTTTGGTGGAATGAAAAACTAAAAGACCAGCCTGTATCCACTCCAGAAGCAGGTTGCCTGATAAAAACAATACACCTGAAACTTGATTGTGGACCCAAATCAAGAACTTTCCAGTATTTGAGCAACATTTGGCTCGGAAAACAAACCGCGCTTCTCTACAAGACCCCGAACCACTGCAGCACGTCTTGTCCCTATGCAAACAGCATTAGAAGCATACAGAGAAGAAGCAAATCATTTAACGTCCCAAAAGAAGGACTCTGATGCCCTCAGTATTCTTCAATGGTCAGTGGTCTACTTAGGGGCAGCACCCTAAGCCATTCGGGAACCATGGCGAGCATTTAAGGAAAGAAAGAGAAAAAGATGACGAGACATTCAACTCCTGAGATGTCAAGGACACAAATCATAAAAAGACACAATCCCGACTCTAAAAAGTCAAAAGACAACACTGAATCTTTCAGCGGCACATGCATATATCTTGCGTATGGTGTAGGTCAAATAATAGATGACAGACAGACATGCGTCTCCATGTAGCACGAGGAACCGATTCACAGATGAGGGAAGCGGCCATGATTTACCCCTTGAATATTCAATGGTCTTTTATTTTTCCCTGCTCTGTATAATGGAAGCATGCCCATGGGGGTGGGCGGCCAGTCGACCGTGGACCACCAGAATCTTTTTCTTTCTCCTTGTTGAGTTTTTGGTTCAACTGCTTTGTTGTCGTCTGGCCTTTTTCCTTTTTCATCAAGGTACATCATAATGACTGAATAAAGAATGCTTATACTGTATTTAAAAATGTAGTATTGAGACACTCAGTACCACACGCTCCTTTTAAGTGCCAACTGCGCTGAGAAAGGCACTATAAAAATACATTGAATATAGTACTTCAAGGATAACCTTCCGCTTACATGTCCATTAAAATTACAGATTTTATATACGATTGTGAACTGCATAAGTAGTTATGGAGGATGGATGCATTGGGCGGGGATGATCTGTTGTTTTTCAGATCAAATCAACAGTGTGAACACGTTTTGGGCCTGACCAGTAGAATGCTGAGATATATTCAAACATTCTTCAGTTTCAGTTAAAAGGCATCTTTGGGCAGCCTGCTTGGTATTAATGTACGGTCCTTAAATGTTCAGGAAGGAGAACGCATTGAAGCTCTTCAATGGGCACTTGACAGCTCCCACTGATTTCCAATTTCTACCTGACATGTGAAATATACAGGAGCTGTGAGTTCTCTGAAAACAATAATGCGTTGTTTTTGAAGCAAGACACACATTTCAGGTGCTTCTCAACTTTCCCATGCAGTAAAATGGAAAATGACAGCTCTTTACAAATATAGCCCAACAAGTCATGCTTTAAATCAGGGTTAACATATTTGTGAATTAACATTACATTACGAGATGATTAATGCTAATGAATAACAGCTCACCTAATTGTGTTTTTTTTTGGACCACGGGAGGAAAGTGGAGTACCCAAAGGAGACCTACACAAAACTGGGAGGACATTCAAACTCCACCCACAGACAGTGGGGGGCGGGATTTGAACCCTCTGCCTTTTCCCCTTAGCTTCCTGGGATATGCTTCAGGCTCTTCACAACCCTGTACTGGACACGTGGTTGGAAGATGAAAGGATGGAATAAAGAATACTTATACCATATTTTAAAATGTAGTATTCAGACATTCAGGATGTTACTTTTCATGTCAGATAGTAGCATTTATGCTAATAGATTGGCTGTCAGTGTGGTCTCACTTTAGCTAGGGCTAATTTGTGTTTTTTAGTGTGGTAAAACGAACACTTCTAACAGGCAGAACATGGAAATATTAAGCAAGTGTTTAGCACATTTGAAAACTGCCCGGAAATGATTTTCTTTGACTGCAACAATCATAGTGGTGTTGCTCAAAGATTCATTCTGGATGGTAAAGATGATGCCATCTTCTATTCTCTGAGAAATCTATCGCCATCCCTTCAGACATAGTATGAGTCTACAAAAGCCAGCAATACTGATTATTTAGCATGGGGACACTTTCAGCAAGAGTAAATTAATTGTAAAATTATACATTGCAAATTATATAGCAAATTGTAATAGTATATGTTGCTGAGAAATTGAAACTTTGCTGTATGGTTAGTGATAACGGCTGATAATTAATGTTTGTAATACTCGCATAATTTCACGACGTATGCTTATAATCGTCATACATTTTAGAAAATATCACACCTTCTACAGAGTGAATTTCATGCCAGACCTTTTTCGAATATATGAATATAAAACGACTCAGTTATTTTCCTACTTCATCTCTTTAGTATAAAATGGCAAGCTTTATGTCAGCTGATACCTCTGTACGAGAACGATTCAAAACTACAAAAATGATGCACCTAGCCACTACGACTCTTTGTGGCAAATTACACAATGAGATGTTATTGTTCAAACATGCTGAGGAAGGCTAACCTTCCGCTGATTCGGTTTTACAAAGCAGTCATTGAGTCTCTTCTCAGCTCATCCATAACAGTGCGGTTTGGTTCAGTGACTAAACATGACAAAAACAGGCTACAACGAATAATCAGGTCTGCCAAAAATATCATTGGTGTCAGTCTGACCACCTTACAGGACCTGGCAGGAAAAATCATCACCAACCCCTCTCATCCGGGCCACCACCTCTTTGAACTTCTTCCATCGGCCAGGCATTGTAGATTAATACACACCGAAACAAGCAGATATAACAATAGTTTTTCCCCACAGGTCATCAAGCTCACAAATAGTTAATTCAGCTTAACCAGGCTGGGCAACCCCACTACCAGGCCTCCCAAGGTCTTGCAATACTGTCAACATATTTTTAATACTAGTTTTTCAGTATACATATTCACATTCTCTGTCTTGATTTTTATCTCAGGTCTGTGATTAACAGTTGTGTGTATATCGATTATGTACCTGGAAAGTCATCAAAACCGCCGTCAAATTCCTCGCATGCATGCATACTTGGCCAATAAATGAGATTCTGATTCTAATGTTTGCATCATATACACGCTGGAAACATTTTATGTGTTAACTTTTTTAAAAGAGGCACGGTAAATGGACAGGACAATGTGAAGGCAAAGGTAATCTGGTGTCTGAAAGGTATAGTTTAGACAGTCATGTAACCACAAAGAAACCATCCATGCCGAGACGGTCATATGACCATGAAGGATTGAATATGACCATTTTGTTTGTGTGTCTACCCATCAACCCCCTCCATTTGCCCGGCTCCTTACTCTCACACCTTCAATCCCAGAATAAGTAACATCCACGTGATTGTCACAAGTCCGCCGCATCTCTAAACAACACCAACCCCAGGTACACGTGCGTGTCAGACGCAAAGGTCATCCAGAGGTGCGATGAGAGTAAGCCTTCTCCACATCCGAATCCACTTTAAGAGGAAAGATAAGCAGCTGGAAAATGAAGGACTGGTGGAGGAGACAGCATTAACCACCAGCATCAAACAGACTCCAGCCCCTCGAACTTTAGACTGTTCCTCCACCCTAACTTCAGTTCCTAATCAACTGAGTGCTCACGTCTACTCTTACATTTCTCGTTTCATGCTTACACTTGCTCAGAACCATAAAGTAATACAGGCTCTATTGTCTGCTGGTGTGTTATTCCAGTTATTACTTGTGTAATCCGATATTTAAAATACGTGAATTTCTAAATCTAATCATGTCATAAGGTGATGAACCAAATTCATCATGTATAGGGATTAAAGTATAGCTGTGATAAATGATCCCAGCCTTCTGTATCTTCTCCAAAGTGAATCATACCTTTGGTCACAAGACCCGTTCTGCTGAAAGGCTTTAATGTGTGAGATCATCTGAAATGTTTGGGCCACACGTTCAAAGGATGTCTCAAAAGATGTGCACTTAAAAAAAAAAAAACATGGGAAGGCTTAGGACCTATAAAACAAATTAACAGATGGAAATGACCTAATAGAGGCCATGAGATATTCTTCCCTGAAATATTGTATTGTGGTGGCTGACATCTTCATGGCTGTGGGTTTAATTCCTGTTTCTGGCTATGGTATGCTGGTCTGCTCACATAGTCTGTCCACACACGTACAAGAAATGCCTCAAGACCCATCTTTACCGGGAATGCCTGGCCAAACCCATTCGTTAACTAGCTTATTCCATCATCGACCATAACTTGCTAATGGTTTGTTTAGTCAGAACCTAGTCCTCAAGCTGTTTGATTTGAATAGCTGGGTATGTTTTTACGATATTTTTGATGTATTGTGTAACGCCTGCAATTGTGACTCTTCCCTGACTGTATGCTCATATTAGTTGCATTTATATCAAAATTGACTCCATGACAGCTGTACATTTGTCATATATGCAGTATCTGCCTCGCTGTATGTCACTTTACCTGCTTCTGTGAAATAATTTAATAAATGTTAAATAAATCACGCATTTAGTTGAATAGTTATCTCAAATTTATTTACCTATTGTGTACTGTATGCTTTAAGCAGTGATGGCAATGTAATTTCTCTGATGGAAAAGAAACCACTTCCTGTTCTCGTGACCTGTTGCGCAACGGTTCGGAATGTTTAAGGTCAGGTGCTGGCC
>JAACJT020000042.1:5093309-5131367 GCA_009936485.2 Gymnarchus niloticus | reverse complement strand
GCTTGTGTGTATTACCTCAATAAACCTGAATTATATAACCAGCAATATGATCTTTGAGTCCTCATATAGAATTTCTACCACATTTCTGTGCATCAAAAAATAATGTATGACAAAAAAAAGACAAAGACATCCGACACAACGAGAGCGACTGAAGATGTCTTTTCTATCAGTAAAATGTTTGTATGCATAATATTTGATAATCAGCTAACTGAAGCATGATCATACATTAGTCGAGAAATAATACAGATGGACTGTGAATAAAGAAAAGCAGTGTCAAATTAACCTCTTCATTATTAGTGTTGTCATTTCTAAGCAACATCTTGACAAATAATGAAAATGAAAAATGTGCTTTTCACGGCATATCGGTGTAAAGAAAAAAAAATGTAAAAATCTGATCAATAACCGGCCAGGCCTTCACGAGTCCTTTCAAACACAATAAGCAGCATAGTTATGAAATATGTATACAATACATAAGATAGCTATGGGACCTAATGACATCTCTGGCACACATTTAGTGAAGACTCACAAACAAGTATTAATTCAGTTTGAAAAAGAATCTTCGTAGCTTACTCATGAGAGGTTTCCCCTGAAGTTAATTACCTATTAATAATTCAGCTGAGCTATCGGCACTAACCTTCCAGAGTTTAAATATTCTCCTGAGCCTGAACTAAATGTTTGTAGGTACTGCATCCTTCCTGCAGAGTGCTGGAAAATAGCATTCTTACATTTTTAATTGTAAAGTCAGGTAAACTCACCAGCTACCATGCCAGTTAGAGATGGGGTGGTGTAGCTGCCTTGTCCAGCAGGGGGCACATGAGGGGGATACCCTGGCAGGGTGGTGCTCGCCAGATCTCGACCTGCAGGCACACGGCACATCCATCAACAAGATGCTCCAGTAAATAAAGCATAGGGCTGCCGTTCTGGTCTGATTGGAGGTATCGAATTCAAAGTGTCGTATTTTAAAGCAGTGGTTCTCAAGCCAGTCCTCAGGCACCCCCAGCCAGTCAATATTTTTGTTATATTCCACCACCTACACCTGAACTTACCTGTCATTTGTTGATAGTGTCCCTGATTACCTTACTTAGATGTGCAGATGGTGAACAACGACAACAAAATGTTGAGGACTGGCTTGAGAACCACTGTTACAAAATAAATCTTTTCTGTTAGCTGGCAATTGTGGAGCTAAGCCTAAGAGCCTACAAAACAGAGAAAGATCCATTTAAAAATGTACAAAACTGAAATGTTCAAGAGAATTGGGTGAGCAACCACAGAAACAGAGCAGGCTGTATCCACCATTTAATGCCAGCGATGTACATTAAACAGTGAACAACAACAAACACTTTTTAAGCTCATAAAATATATTACTTCTACCTTATTGCATCTCAAGCTATTAAACCATGGATCAATAACTGCAGTCCAGCAACCACTCAGGAGAACAACGTTTAGGGCACGTTTTAATTAGCTCCTGGTTTACACCGGAAACCTCGAGTGAGGAGATTTGCTGTTGTAGCACTCAGAGCAATTGCCGGCATTCTCAGGGCAAGGAGCAGGCCAGCTCAGCCCAGGGACCGCACCTGAGACTCATCGTAGGCAGGAGCTTGTAACCTCAGCTCTGATATCATGTTAAGTCTATATTACCTAGGGGTAAATGTATCTGGTCGGACTCTATACAATGACCCCAGGGTCAGGAGTTCTTCACACATCTCTGGATCATTAGTCCTCCGGCATCCCATTCTGTGTCCGTTTTCTAAATCCTTTTAGTCCCTTATCTTTCTTACTCAGTCCTCTCTCTGTCGTATCTCCCAGTACCCCCTGTGCCCTCCCTGTCCCCCCAGACACCATCTCCATACCCTCCCTCCACACCCCCCTCCCTCCAGCTGGTTTCGTTGGCCGCCTGTCAGCAACGCTTGGAATTACAGCTGCATTAGGCTACACAACAGCCCGTTGCGGTAAATCATAAGCTTTTCTAGACGTAGGATGGAAGATAAAAGCGGGGAGATATTGATCATTAAAGAGCGCCCGGATGCTTGCAGAACGGGCTTCGTCTTAGGGACGGGAGTTCATTGGACCGTGCCTGAAGCACGGGCGGAGTCATGGACTGAGAAAGATTGTGGAAGCTGGATGACAGAGCTGGACAGAAGAAGAATGGAGAGTTAGGGCTTAGAGGCACTTCATGCCAGAGGTGGGAGAACTTCAACTTTAACCCCTGCTCCATAATACAATAAATTAAACAAGATTCAAGAGCTCAAGGTATAAAAGTTGCAGCATTAAAGACAGAATCCTGTAGGCACCTCTGAGATGTTGCTAATATTTAAGCATATTTAAGCATTTATAGTCATAATAATGTTTTTTTGTCCAGTTTGTCTTCTCAGTGTTTAGTTGCTTGCCCATGGTGACCCTCCACCTAGACAGAGATGGGGCAGCGAGCATCTCTCTGACTGAGTCCCCTTGTCATAGCCTTCTCCCCTTTCATTTTTGCGAGTTACATTGCAAAACAGAACCCTGCTGTTGACAAGCAACTCATGGTCATCCAATAAGTCAGTAAGTCTAGTCAAGCTACCCTAGCTGATTAGTCCCTCTCTCTCTTGCCAGCAACAATTTGTTCCACAACCAAAAGGTGGCGGTAAAGAGCAAAGATACAGCTCAAATTCAAATAATGACATGGGGGGGGAGAGGGACATGGTGGCTCAGTGGCTTGCATGTGCTTCATGAATTTCCTTGGATACTCCACTCTCCTCCCAATAACATGCATCGAGGGCTAACTGGCATGTCTAAATTTTCCATAGTGTGTGACTGTGCCCTGTGGTGGATGGGCACCCCATTTGGGGTGTCCCCCACCTTGTGTTGAGCTACCTGGGATAGGCTCCAGGAACCACCCTAACCCTGAATAGGATAAAGTGATTTGAAAAATGGATGTGCATGAGTGCATCCTGCCTCCAGGAGAAACACACCTCTGTTTTTTATATATATATATATATGACTTAGAGCTGTGTACACAAACACCTCATTTTTAGGAATGGCACATACGATACGTACAAAGACAGCAGCAGACCAGTGGGGTTAGGGTAGAATGCAGTAGGGGGATCACTTCTGGGGTACAACAGAGATATATCCCTCCTGTGTTATAGGAATGGAGATCAGGAAGAAATGGGTGGTATTTTCACAGAGATGACAAATGACAGCTGACAACTTTTTTCTCCATCCTGCTTATGTTTATGGGGGTCAACACAAGAAAAAAAATAATAAAAATCACACAACTTGGTGATTTTCCTCATTTTGAGTTCTAAAGTATCTGTGTCCCTCAAATTATTCTCGTTAAAGTCAGCATCAGGCAAATACAAAAAGACAAAGTAAATGACACATGAATTATGTGGGAATTTACTTCCCAAAACTAAATTTGGATCAGGTGGGTCTCAAAAATGAACTTTCAACATCCAGCACGGACTCTCCCTGCGGAAATCCTGCATGGAACACCTTTGCCACTAGAGGATGCTGCTGAGCCACCAAACTCAGCAGGGCTCAACAAAAGTTCAAAGAAGGTTCTTTAAAGTTATTCTCTCTGTACTTCCAACAGTACTGTACAGTATTCAAACTGCACTTGTAGTCTGAAAAATTGCAGAATGCATTTCATTTTCTATCAGTGGATGATTATAGTCATGATTTTTGTTGGAAACTGCTATTACAACCATATCTCCACTATATAACAGTTTACAACAGAGGCAAAATTATTATTTATAATAATAATAATAATAATAATAATAACCATTATTGTTTATTATTACAGATTAATATAACAAGGCCTGACATGGTGTCATCCCCAGAAGCATTTTGTAAGCTGTCCCCTCCTAAGCACCCCACACCCAATCTGTTCTTCTAATCACAATCCCCCCCCCCAAGTCCCACCTCAGCTGCCTATAATAGCACTCGTCAGGCCAGTGACACGTTCCTGTCTTAATCATTTTCCCCATTAGGGATCTTGAGCGTGTGGCTACTGTCAGGAGGACGGGTGTGAGCGAGAGATGTTCATAAAAACATGGCACCCTCTCAGAGAGCCAAGATAGCATGTCATCTACATACAATGTCAGCCACCATGTTCATGCTGTGTATTATTTGTAATCTTTGGCTCAGAATGGAGGATATTATTTCATTACCAGCACTGAGCATTAACTACTAGTGCTGGTGGGTACTGAGTGAGCCTGATCAAAGCCAGCTCCTCAATGGAATCTGCTCACCTGAGTCTTTACGACAGATTTCAGCCTCTTGAACTTCAGACTGGTATTGTTACATTGTGTTTTCACTCCATACAGACAGTCACGGATGATGACCAAATAGCTATTCCTCTCAGAGTATTAGAATGATGACATTATCAGTGGCCCTGAAACACTGGAACAAAATGTCCAGTCACCAGTGGCTTCACCGAAGGCTCCAGATGCCCCTACCCTGCTCACCTGGCACCAGTGGGTACGGCTGAGGTCCGGCAACACCGGCACCCAGCTCTGTCTGTCCCGCGTTGGCGAGACCGCTCTTCATTTCGCCCAGTCCGCCTGACAAAGTGGCCATGGTGGAGTAGTCTGCCGTCTGTAGGGGAGAAGAGGATGAGGAGCAGGGAGAACCAGCAGGATATCACAGGAATGCATTTTCCATGTTGGCCAGAAGGTGCCCCAAAAGATGGTTGCAATAAGCATGAGGACAGGAGATGTGGATGAAACGACAGACACTTTGAAATGAGAAGTTTACAGCCAGGTGATCTGCCGTCTGGATTTCACTGGATTTATACAGTCACAGCTGAAAACAAACCACCAGGTTATTCTTTCTAATTGGTGGTGACTGGTAATTATATTGGTATTAGCCAAATAACCTTCAAAGTGCTGTTTCCAGGCTTCAAAGTGAATGCTGTGATTGCAAATATATTCATATGCAATTTTCATTCAGAAATGAAGAGATGAACTACAAGATAGAGTTGAGCGAAGGTGAGAAGGAACGAAGCCCAGCCTTGGTGCTCGAAGCGGTGTATGACTTTATAGATTAGGAATCCAGAAGTGTCTGGAAGGTGGCTGGTTCAAATCCTGTGCTCCAGGGAGTAACAGCATCACACGAGCAAAGTCCTGAACTCAGGAAGCTACTCCAGAGGTGCTGGGTAAATAACTAGCCCTGAGCTCGGGCCTCAAAGCATTGCTTTCACATCTGTGTCAAGCAAGAAAGGATAAGTGGAAATCAAAGAACTCCTGTTCGCTGGCTCGTGATTAGGCTCTCTGGAAGAGTCAGTGTGGGTTGGGGAGAGTGACTATACTGTTCTCTGGCCAGTGGAGGTTAGGGTCATATCCCACAAGTGCATAGAGCCTAACATAGCCCCACCCCCAACAATCAGCTCAATGGCTTGTGAATAAGACTGACTACGGCTTGGATATACAGCGTACCCCCCCCAATCAGGCCCACTTTACCTCTGGATCAGTAAGTACGTACACTTTCCCTGGCTCTTGGTCCCTCATTTTGACGTCGGCATGCAAATGTGAGAGCTGCGGGCCGTAATTGGAGATCACGAAGTTTAGCCAGGACCCTGACAGCCCCTTAAGCAAGACGGATTGTTTTCATCGCTCCCCGCGAGCGCGGTCAATTTCAGAATTCATAGGCCATCAGCGTTGATCGAAACGGCGGGACGCAGCTGCGGCGGTGGAACCGGGGGAGTGTGTGCCGGAGAGAGAGTGAGGATGAAGACCGGCGAGAAGGACAGAGAGCATGAGTTGCAATTTCGTCTTGGTGACCCACAGGCACCGAAGCTTACCTGCCTCTTCGAGTTCTTTTACAGACTTGTAAGTCCACGTTTCCCTTCGTTTCACAGCTGCCAAGCATTACGTGGGACAGGGGTGGTCTCTAATAGCGATGGAGCAACGGGGACTGGCTCAAATGGCGCTCCCCAGTGTCTCTTCCGTAACAGATGAGGCTTTAATTGTGCAGCACCAGAATGGGTTTGGCTCGACAAAGACACCCCGATCTGATTTACATAACAATATTCCCCGCCCCAAAGCTGGACCCAGCCCACACCCCTCCCCACCCCGCCCAGGAAACAGCATCTCTCGTAAAGCTGGGAGCTGGGGTAATACACTCATATAAATCCCCGCTTTGCCAATGCTGACAGCTGTGGGCTGAGGGGAAAAAAACTGACCTGCGTCTGTTTTAGGGGGTCCTGTCACTGACAGCAAGTATGGCATCAGCAGTGTGACCGCACGCTCACATGCACACAGTCTCAAAGACATGGTCACATCAACACGCATTCACAATCTTAAACGCACTTCGAGCCCTTGAGGAGGATACTGTTTTAAACACATGGATGCATTCGCCCCACAAATACCCTTCGACCCTAAGTTCCCTTCTGAATATTTCAAGAACGTATTTTCAACCAATGGAGATTGCAGACTTCCGTGAATGGGATGTTTTTGGGAGCATGAAGAAGAAGAGGTCAGATGAATTGAAAAAGCAAAAAGTATTTTGGGAAGCACTACGCACAATTCAGGTCTAAGGGCACATGCATCGTCTAGACAAAAGCCTGCATCATCAATTGTCTCCTCATGCAAGCATTCAAGGCACACACCCCACCCACCCAAAGGTCTCCAGTTTGACCTTTAACCCCAAAGAAAATAAGGGGAGGTGAAGTAGAACGGGGAGGATAGGGTTCACTCCCATCCCAGCTGCCATCTCC
Organism: Gymnarchus niloticus; assembly: GCA_009936485.2. Lineage (NCBI taxonomy): Eukaryota > Metazoa > Chordata > Actinopteri > Osteoglossiformes > Gymnarchidae > Gymnarchus > Gymnarchus niloticus. The sequence goes on along the minus strand of JAACJT020000042.1, from coordinate 5,124,670 downwards.
ATCTCTCTCTCTGTGCCCTGCCCCCATGACCACGCACACATGCACGTGCGCACACACACACACACACACACACACTCATTGACCTGTCTATCTCCCCTCAGTTGTGCCACTGCTCTGGCAGCAGTTCAATGGCTAATTAGCTAACAATTAGACCCGAAACTCAAACACGGGGGGGGGGGGGGGATGTATCACATGCATAATTTACTGCCATTGAAAGGAAAATTTAAATAAACAGCTTGACAACTGGCCACTGTTTCATGGGCTCTCCTGTGAAGTCAAAAAGACTAATTAACGGACTGGTGTGGCTTAATCGGCACCCCCCCACCCCCATGGGGGGCAGCGAGTGGTGCAGCAGCAGGGTACCGAACAGAGGGAATATTGCGATAGCTGGCACGTACATGACGGAGATTGCAAATGCGAAGCAAGGTTCCAACATGCGTGACTGTGTGTTTTGTGTGTTTACATCGACTGGAGTGCAGGTGGAATGGAGTAGGGTCTGTTTGCATCAGAACTGCTTGCTCTCAAGCCCGAGAGCTCTGAGCTGCAAGTCCTCAAAGCCGAGAACTCTGAGCTGTGCATTCTCAAAGCCGAGAACTCTGAGCTCCACGTTCTCGAGGCCAAGAACTCTGAGCTGTGCATTCTCAAGGCTGAGAACGCTGAGCTGTGCATTCTCAAGGCTGAAAACTTTAAATTCATATCCAGATGGGATACATTCAGTTGTAAATGGGGGTGTTCAGGTTTAAGAAGGGAGTGCTCAAGAATACGATGAGCTGTTCAGGATAGACTAAACAAACCTATTCCTTTACAGAAGTAAGATCTGTGTTCAGGCCTGGTAAGGATGTGTTCAAGGAAGAATAGGAGCTGATCACTTCAGAGCTGAGTGTGTTAAAATCTGGGATCTATGTTCAGACCTAAGTGGGGTGTGTTCAGGTTGGAGCAGAGTGCATTCAGGTCTGAGAAAGGTGTCTCAAGGGCAGCACAGGGCGCGTACAGGGCACAGCAGGCCAGCCAGCAGGTGAACAAACACAGACGAGCAAATATCCTCTTACCTGCTGGGGCTTTCGGGGCTCTAGGGAGGGGATGAGATCAGGGAAAAGCTGCTTCTCAAACAGTGGCTCCAATACCTCTAACTGCTGCGGTGTGAAAAGCTCTCCTCTCATTTGCTTCCTTAGGAAGTCCCGCCCCGGATGTGAGATGCCATTGGCCAGTGTCGACTCTTGCAAGGCTGAAGTAGAAACAAGGGGTGTTCAGTGAGACAGAGGTGGAATCAGACTTAGAACTGTGTGGAGAACATATTACAGGAGGGCTGGATGGATTAATGTATATCAGCTGGCAAACAAAAGTGCTATTTGCTACTGCAAGTGTATATGACTGAATATGTACATGTTTTATATAGCTAATGCTGCATGTATAGCCTTCATCTTCCAAATGATTAGGCAGTGCAGCATTGCAGCATTCTGTAGATATTAAAATAGCATGCGTATGTATAAAGATTCCAGGATTCGATTTTCCTGCCTTTTTCTGGCTAGTTATTCATGTGCATTGATAAATTGTAGAAGATGTATTTGCCGAGAGAATAATGGTCAAATGATCACAAAAGATATGAAGCTTAATCAATGTCTTAAAAATTCATACATAAACTGCTTACTTAGTTCTGTACTTAATGTAGCATGCATTTGAAAATGAACTAGTTTGCCATTAAAGTTTTTATTAGATAAGACTGATGATGAGGAATCATTATATCGTATTTTTTTCTTTTGTTAAGAGATACAAGGGTGTAATTGACACAGAACACAACACTTAAAACCTGCTTCCTTTTTACTTTTTACTCAAACTGTTTTGGCAATTACATAAACTCTAGCTCAGCAGCTTACAAGATCAAGGGATAGTCGTACATGTACGGATGTATGGTGTATAATCTAGATGACAACCCACTTTATTTAAAGGATGTAGGAATTTCCCAGAAGAGAAGAGTGAACACTTAAAGGGTTAAGACATTATCGCTCTGGAAGTGCAATCGCTGAAGCCCCCAGGAGGAGTTAACAGACAAATCAGTGAGAGAAAACGATAGAAACAAACTTCCCCACAAAGAACCAATTCATTGGGCCAAACCACTCTCAAAAGATCATTTCAGTGTCCAGGAATACAGACCTTATCCATCTGATGTTACACAGTGCTGGCCTAAAAACACTTTCCATTAAAATTACATCTCCACACACACACACACACACACACACACACACACACACACACACACGGTTGAACCAGGCCTAGACCCAGACAGAAAGCAGGTGGGAAATAAGGAGACTAGGACTCTGTGATCTCTACGATAAGACACCCAGCAGACATTAAGGGGGTGTACATGCATGTGTGAGAGAGATACTGTGTGTGTGGGGGGGAGATACTATGTGTTCTCCTACCCTGGTGATGGACCAATTTCACAAGCCCCAGCCACAATGATAAAGCCAGTGAAAACTGGTGGACATTAACTGTTTGAGCCCATTGCCTGCCAGTTAATCCCACTGCCCACTCTGGCTTGATGGAATTCAATTGATCAATCATGTTACGCTGATGGTGCTATTTCAGGAAAGGTATTGCTTCCTTCACCTCTGCACAGTCTCCCTTCCAGAGGTCCTAGGAGGTCCTTGGTACACAGGCTGGCTCGTCTCATGGGCTTTTTCCCGGGGGATTCGATGTTTCTTCCTCTCAATAAGGGCTGGACTTTATAAGTCTTCTTGGGTCTATGGTGAGCTCAGTGTGTTTTTTCCACAGGAGCCCACTCTAAGTATCACTCCAGCGCACGTATTGATCGGACAGAGAAGCCCTGTTTCTAGAACGGCGTGGAGGCCTTCAACCGGTGCCTCACATGGGATGTTGCTTTGGTGACTGGTATAGCTATGTGAGAAGGATATCGGTGGAGAAACCTGCCTCCGCTGTAATGTTGCATTACAGTCGAGATCAGAGTCGACAAGGGTGCATCACAAACTGTACAGGCTATCCGAATAAAATATATCCTTCAAAAAAACCCACACTCCTTTAAGAAGCTGAAAGATTATTCTGGAATTTTGTTCACAGACTCTACTGGCTGTCTGTAGGAAATACATATAAAAATCCTTCAAAAAACCCACACTTGATCTCTAGGCAGCACAAAGATCATTCCAGAATTCCGCCCACACTGTCGCGATTACATTATCATCTCTGGCTCAGAAATATGAACAAATGGGTTTTCAAGTTGCTGTTGGAAGTTCAAACCATCTGGCTGAAGTCGGCCTGCTTTCCCATGGTATACGCTGGGGTTACCGCTTCGCACAGAACACAGAGACCGCCGGGCGAGAGGAAGCAGCGAAGCATCCCGCCTTTTCTCTGTGTAAGTTCAAAACAAAATGACAATAGAAGCAGATCGTTCCCACCGCGGCCCGCCGCTTTCACACTGCATTGCTGTCCGGAAACGAAAGGCTTTCGAGAAAACAAACAGGGTCGAACGATTTGGGTGGGTGCGGTGGTGCCTGCGGTGGGGGTCGCGAGCCTCTATGCCGCTATCGCGGATTAGCATAGCGAGCAGGGCTCACGTCGCGACGCCTCACCGCCATCAGAAACCTCAGTAATTCTCGCCCCTGGGTGATCAAAGAGCCGAGGCTCAGTGAGGACCAGGGGCCTCACTTAACATTTGACCCCCCCCATGGCCCCCATCCCCAACACCCTCTCCCTTCCTCTACCCTTTTCTGGACCTCTAAGCTGTTCTCTTGAGGAGAGGGGGGTGTGAAAGGAAATTTTACATTTCTAATAGAGGGTCAACCTTTAGTGCTACTGTGGCTCACGGGGTAATGCCATTGCCTTCTAACTCCTGGGCTGAGGGTTTGAATCACACCTCTGCACTATGTGAATAGAGTTTGCATGTTCCCCCTGTGTAACATTGATTTCTTCCTGTAGTCCAAAGACATGAAGTTAAGCTAGGTGGTGTTTCTAAATTACCCATAGTGTCCAGTTGTGTGTTCCCTGTGACCGACTGGGAAAGGCTCTGCCCACACCCAGGATACGTGTTCAGTAAATGGATGGTTACTGGCTTTTGCGGCACTAAATTAATGTCAAGAAACAGCTTCAGCTATGAGTCATCTTAATATGAAGGAGAATTAACAGGAAAACCTAGTAAGCAGATTAACGGAACAGTAATCATATGACACAGCACCCCCATCAGCACTATCCTCTTAGTGAATCCCCATCTATTACCTGACAGTTCTGATCTGTACAGTACGTTGCTGTCCACTCCATGCCCAGCCCAGCAGCTACTGTCACTGTGCATATTTGTTACCATTTACAGTGTTTCACAGTGAAGTCAAGCTAACCTCCACAACACTACCTGACACTACCAATTTAATAACAGTTAGAGGTTTTACTAAAGGATTTACAGTTTTTATAAACATGCATTGTAGCCCTGGTCATGGAGCTTCTCTGTGGTTCATTGACACAATGAGAGAAGACACCTCACCGCGCAACTGAGTCGATTAAAAATCAAAATCCATTTAGGGCCGCAATGTTTCACCCGTGTGCCGCTACCAGGCGTCTGTGACATCAATTAAAGTGGCAGGCGGTTAATTGCTCCTGATTAACAATGTGCTCAATTAAATTGATGGTCTCTAGTGATGTCATGGAACATGGAAGGGGCTGTATGGACAAGAGGGCAGAACCCCGTCTCAGAAATCAAAGCAGAACCCTGTGAAAATGCTCAGAAGCCAGTAAAGAGCTCAGTAGTAATACTCAGAAGCCAGTAAAGAACCCTATAATAATACCCAGGACAGAACTCTGTCACGAGACTCAGAAGCCAGGACAGACGATAATTATCTTCACAGCTGGAAACAACATGAAATATGTGGTCTGTTTTTTAATGTTAATGTATTAGATAGAAACAGGTGGATAGAGGAGCAAAGGCTGAGAGTGTGGAGGAAGCTGACGGGCCCACAGCAGCACAGCTGCCCCCCAAGCTTCCCTCACGGGCCCACATCATCCGCCTCCGTGATCGCTGACCGCCACGAACACTTTACATACACCGACACAGAGGCAAGGGTCTGTTTCCTGTTTACTATGCAGGGTCTGCCTGAGGGACCAAGAGTGATGGGTTCACAAGAGGAGGATGAAGTAGGAACTGATACTTCAGGGAGTCCCCTGGGGCCTGAGGTGCAAAATAGCACATCAGCATATCTCAACCAAAGCTCCCTTGACTGGGGGGCAGCTATGAAGGTGCAAAGACCACCGCTGTCACAGTCATTAACATTGGGGTGCGAGAGGAAAACAACCAGCCGCATTTTGGAAGTCGACAGAGAATTTCTGTAAAAATAAAGACTGGGTTTGACAATCTGAAGTAGTAATACTAAGGCCACCCCTCACGGCAGATGCGTGGACCTACCTTCCTCCCTTTTGCGCTTGTTGGCGTCAGCGGCGGAGCTAATTCCCAGAATGCCGCTGATGGAGTAGGAGGAGCCTGCCGCGTCGCTGGTCACTGCAGACACCTGAGTCACCGTCGCTGTGGAGACTAAGCGGACACAAAGACGTGCTTGTACATGCCTGCAAAATCTGCCTCCGTTTCATTTGTAACATATTCATATAACGAACACAATCAACATGCGGACCCACGATCACAGCCTTCACCAAGACACAAGATCTGGCACATTTCCTACAGAAATCTGACAAGTTTTTACAGTAATGAGCTTTCAAAGGAGCTACCCAAAGACACGCTGTGTCTTTATTAGTCCAATCACAACTGTAAACTAAATTTTAAAGCATGTCTCAAGTCACATAAAATACTAGGGTATGATATGGTCATTTGAAGTCACATGACGATAACGTAGACACTGGGTCACCCCATCCTGTCTGTCATATGGTCAGAATGTGGCCAGAATCACAGAACCTCCTTTCGAATAACTGTATTGAGTAGAGATCCACAAGTCCCTTCATGACAGAAAAAACACATTCATCCCTGCTTACTGTCTAAATCGGCCATGTCCTTTCCTTCCCTGATTTATTTCCTCAATTACCTGATTTTAGCGAATAAATCTCAGGTAACAAGGTAGCACCAGCCCCCCCTCTCCCTCGATGCCTCCGTTCTCTCGACACGAGTGCTTTGTCTAGAATTTTAAATTTCAATTTTCCATCTCACCCCGAAAGCTATCTATCCTGGTAATCCCGAAAAGTATGAAACTCACTAAGCCACACGTGTGAAATTAATTTAGATAAAGGACCGATTTGTGATTATGAAGATGGCTGCAGGGAAATCCACAGAGGCCCGCTCTCTTCCACCCCATGTCTGCATAATGCCACCTCTACAGGTTCACCCAGCGATGCATCAACAACGGCACAGAGATACCCAGCAGCATCAGTTGCCACTCTGCTCATGACAAACAGCTTTTATGTTTTCTTCTGCTTATAACGACACTGTAAAACACTGTAATTTTTACTGTAGTTAATGGTACATCATTCTATAACCAGTACAAATGTCTCCATGTCATCAATGAGCTGAGTGCTCTGAGGGGACACAGCTATGAACCAGGCATTATCTATCACCTGTGCCTTTGATGACATCGATAAAGACTGTGTACTGTCCCTTACCTGTGTTGTGAGAGCCTGGCTGGCTAGGAGGCTGTTGCACTTTAGTCCGGATGATCCTGCAGGGTCAGACAGAGGGACAGAGATGACCTCACCAGACCTCAGAGGGACAGCAGATGTGACAACCCTGCTCATTATACTGTGTCTCTCTGAGCTGTTCACACCTTCACATCCATCTCTATTCATTCTGCCATTACATTTGTATTGAATCCATGTCAGCGTAAATCTACCGAACTGTGTACAGATCAGCAATGGATACAATTTCCACAACACTAGAGGAAGCTCTAATTTTTTTTTTTATTTGATTATTTCACAATGCAACTGATACTTGCAAAAGCATAATAAGAAAAATGCATCCAAAGCACATCAAGAAAAAACTTTGTATTTCATGGCGCTGTAAACACCTAACAGACAGGCACCTATTTTTATGTTTTGGAGTCTAGTTTTCTATATTTTGTCTCCAGTCTTTTACGTCTTGGATTTACATATTTGTTCTCAAAAAAACAACGGGTGAATTATGTTTAGGAAACAATTTTTTCTCTTTTTTTCTGTTGCTTATTTATTTTCAGGCATGTTTGTTTTTTTTTTTTGCATTGATTTCTTTATTCTATATTTTGTTCTGCATTCCAGCCCCATAATACCTGCAGTGCTGAAGCTTAAACAGCCGTGAAAAAAGGTGTCCTGAGGTAAGTCGGATTTGCAGGCGGCACGTTCCTTGGACAAATTTTGCTGCAGACCAACCTGGTTCCCCGTACCTGTTGATGGAGCTGACACTGGGCACTGTGTCATTGTCACACACTCTCTCTGCCAGCAGCCGGTCCCTGATCTCCCACGCAAACATGGTAGGGTTTTGCCGTTTGTAGTCCGCGATTTTGTCGACGACTTTGGGTGTAGCAACTTTCGGTTTAGATCCTCCGATGACTCCCGGCCGGATGCTGCCAGTCTCATAGTATCTACAGGAGTGCAATGGGGAAACTGGGATAAGACCATCTAACCAACCGGTTCCACCGGACTCCTTCCGCAGCATGGAGATGCTGGTCACATGTGGCTTCTACTTCTAGAATAATTACTTCTAAAATACTCCTAAAGGCCAAGCAATATTGAAAAAATACTGCCAGCTTTGCTGTGAGGACTGGGGGGGTTTCCATATCCCAGGACACAACGAGCAGGAAGGAAGAAAAGCAGCAGACAGTTACTGAATGGTGCTTGGACACATGCCAAGGAAATCTTCAGCCATGGTGCCAAGCCCCTCCCCCATCAGCCCCACCCTCATTTGACAGTCCACAGAAGACTGGTACCCAAATGGCTATTGACCCCCTGTCTGCAAGCCCACCCAGACCTCACACACACCTGCAGCCACAACTGCATATAAACCACACATGTGCTTTCCCTGGCATGAACACCCAAACTCACACTGATATACACAATCAGGGACAATGACAGAGCAGTGAAACGCACCTGCACGCACAAAACACTGGGTTCCTGAGACACACAAATGAACACACTGGAATTAACACACATCCTGTCTCGCATCCCTCCGCATGTACCCAAAACATGCAGTCCTACGCTGACACAAACACATTTAACTAGCTGAGCTAATGTGAAATTTAGCATTTCAACTAGATCTCCATAAGTCTGAATGTTTAGAATTTGCACCTGTGTCCAAAAGCACCTGCAGAAATGCACCTGCAGAAAGCCATTACTAGCCGCTCACAGATCTGAGAAGGCCAGAGCAGTCAACATCAGTAGTGATTCAGGAGATTCTAAGCCAAAGATCTAGATACAGAGCGTGAAGTTCCAAAAGGAAGGTTTTTTTTCTCTTCAGTTCTTAAAGGTGGCTACGCTATGAATCATAAAAAAGTGATGACCTTACGCTAAATTGTGCCCCGCAGCGGAAATATTTAATTTTGCATCCGGCGATTTATCTCGACTACGGCTTAGCCGCCAACCCATGCTTTTATGCCCTCCGATCACCCCAACGACAAATTCAAATGGCCAGGCTGTTCCGTTTTCCCGTCAGGGGCAATTGTGAGGGTGTTTGGCGTAGATATGAAGGTATCCTGAGACATCTGCAGCGGTGAAGAAAGCATCCGGGGGGGGGGGGGACTCACCTGCCCAGGATCTTGCTGACACAGCCGTGGCTGACGCGGAGCTGCCGTGAGATGTCGCAGGGCCGCACGCCCTGGTGCGCCAACTCCACGATGCGCTGTCGCACAACGTCCGGCAGGGGGCGCCCATTCACAAACACCCCACCCAGCTGGTTGACCCCACCGTGTCCTGTAGCCAGGAACGTAGAGGGTTTATGTAAGTATCAGGTAAGCTGTCAGGATTGACATTGGCGTGCTACAACATTGTAAGTTTCTACAGTTAACACCCAAGAGGCTTTAACTTCGAAGAAAGTAATAAAGAAACCTCCTAATGTCCTGTTAGAATTATACAATTCATAAATATTCAAAACTATTTAGCAAGACCACCAACAATGCTTTTTGTGAGAATTAATTGCATTATGCAAATACGCCATAATTGCCTTACAATTAATAAAGCACCTTTGTTAGCCGATCAGAGATAAAAGAAAGAGCAGAGGAACACCTGACTTTTTCTCTTGCTTGAGACAACGGCAATGAATAACAATCTAATATCGCTATCCCTTGAGATCAAACCATTTAGCTCCACTTCCACCTCAGTCACCGTTTCTGGTGATTGACTTTCAGATGCCAGGGTACTGCCCCTAGTGGTCATGTGTGACACGCCTGGTATCATCATGCCTGGTAACCTTAGATAATGTACCTATTTCGACCTACCATGGCACGTTGACAGAAATATCAACAAATGCAAGCAAAAGACATTGCGTTTTTCGGTGTATAAGCATTTCTTGGCACTTCGTTTAACCCAGCAAATAATGATCTGAAGGAAATTGCTCCATCCAATTAAACTACAACTTTGATAAAATGCATGAAGCAAAATTTATGGTCAAGTCTTCGGGTTAAATGGTATTTAAACACAACCTGGCTAGTTTTACAAAAAACATCCAGATCAGTTTAATACTTTATACTTTACTGCACATTTTTGGTTAACGGATACATAAAGATCACGGATAGTAGAAAGAAGAATATGGATGCCAAAATGAACATATTTAAAAATAAAACAAGCGTCAGCCCATCAATTTTTACATCATTGCTTAAGTCTTATAGTGCTTTCGTGGTTTTAAAATCCTGAAGCATCATCTGGAACGTGTCACTTAAAGGGGCCTCAGTTGCTGTTAGTTGGAGAGCGCGCATTCATCTAACAGCAAGAGAGAGGTCTCCAAGAAGATATTGCAAAAACATCGATCAACATCAACTGCAGACATCGATTTCTTCAGCAGATACAACTGCTTAAGAGACTTAGAAAGGTGCAGCTGTTAACACCTCCAGGCCTACATAAATACGCTCAGTGAAGACAAGGTGTAGAGGTACTCCTGGCTTTCTTCGTCCAAGACCTTCCACACTGCATGATTGAAGACATGCCGGTCAAAAATCACTGTTAATTTTCTTACTGTAGTTACAACAGCCTGCCTCCTCAGAAACAACTTTGCAAAATATCGGGTTTTTTTGGGGGGGTTTTTTTGCACCGCTAAGCAGAAATACAAACATAACGCATTTGATGTTCTGCAGACTTAAACCGACATCTACGAAATCACGAAGATCTCAGTGATCTTATTAAAGCACTGGAGAACTCTAATTCAATAGCTCACCAATGACTATCTATAGTTTGCTCGTGGGCAAACTGGTGCATAAACTTTAAACGCGGAAGGTGAATCAGTAAATTAGACATCTGAATGGTTTCACTGCCTATCAGGCACAGTAGTGCGTTTCAGAATTTCTGCGCTCGCTTGCATGCGCATAACCATTGCTGGTATGGAGGTATTAAACTGACTGTAGGTTTTGCGTGGTAATAACTTAGTCACTTAGTATAGACCTGTTTAAATAACGATTAACACAAACCAACTGTGGTCATCACAGCGAATTTTGGGAAAGCAGAAAATAAGCTTGCTTAGAATTGTACATTTTGAAAGACGAGTGGTTCCTATAGACTTTTGCTCTGGAGAACATTAATGTGAAACATCTGGACAGACGAAGAACTTTTGCCCCCCTGGGTCCAACGCAGATCTGCAGACCGTGATGTGCCTAATATTCTACAATGTGATTATTCATAAGTGCAAAGCTTAAGAGAACATTTATGAGTTCTTTCGCCTATATATCTCGCTTGCGCTGCTCTGCATCATGCAAATGTTCGTTTACTTAAATACTCGTAGACTCATATTCTATAAAGAAATGGCGATCGGAATTATCATCTATACAAAGGGCGACTTACTTGGCTAAAGCTTGCGCGGATATAACATTGTTCGAGTAAGCCGTTTCCTACTTCTTAACAAAATACTAAATTTGGTGCTATGCCATGAAGACTTCTGGCAGCTAAACATTTTCATCTATGCGAAATGATATTATCATTTCCTCTTTTGTTGTTAATTAAGGCAACAGAGTGTGGAAAATGTGAATCAGTGAGGAAAATGGACAGTTTCACTCAAGCTTAATTAGTTTTACTGTTTAATTGTTCATTAAAGTGTAACATCACACACAATATTTTGAGATCATATGTCTGCAGAAAAAGCATTGTATAATAAACTGTAAACGTAACGCGGGGGGGGAATAACAGCATTGACAATGAAAATTAATTAAGCATTGCAATACAAACTGAAGGTTACACGACGGGCTTGCATCGATATCATGATACAATATGCTTCAACGACACAAACCAACTAACAAAAAACATTTTCGACAACTTTCACTCACTTTATATGCATGCCATAACAACAAGGCATAGCTACACTGTTTATTTAAATATATACACACAGAATAAATTGTGTTTTGATTTATCACAACAGACAGGCCTACATTATATTCACTTGTGATAAAAAAAAACGTTGCGTTGGAAGACACCCATATATAGCTAACGTACATAGCCTGTTATCTCAGAGACAAATAAAATACACAGAATAAAAGCAAAGACTTAAATAATCATTCTTAATAGTTTTAAATTTGTAGTCTCGTAAAAACTTCACCTCTTAAATTTAAGATTTGATGCATTGAAATTCACCACCACCAAAAACATTAACAGCAACAATATCCCTATACTGAATAAAATAGTTTATTATTTCTCCACTTTTACAGCCATATAAACAAATAAATATTAGTAGAATTAATAATAATGTAAGAACACAAGAAAAAGCTGGAGTATCATTTAAACAGGGAAGTCAATCAGCGTCGCCACTCACAGTAACACTAGAGTCCCTAAATCACCATAAATTAAGTAGGTTTTACTTAGACTCCCGATTTCGCTCTTATACAGGGAGATCCTGAGAAAATGTATATTATTTTAGAAATTCCAGAATCAGATTGCAACGTAATATAGCCTACAATTTGCACTCAGCGGAAAGGGTCTTTCACTTTCTCGTTTTAAAAGGCAAGCAAAAACAGTTTGAATTAGGCCTTAATGACCTAACTAGACAATATTTGTTACATAAAATAATTTCATAATCAGTTATAAATTGTGATATTGTATTTTTACCGATGACACGAACATGTTAAATGTTTTATATTGAATATAAAATGTAATTATTTTCCAGGTTCGGTATTTTTAAGTTTTTAAATATTAACGTAGTCAACATTAAAACATTTAAATCCGATTTTGTCACTAATTATAAATCGTCCTCAAAACTTCAACTCAAAGAGATATACTCAGTTTGCAGTAGATCCAATTAAAAAATACAGCTTTTCATCAGTTTAGATTATGAATTACAAGATATTCCTATTAATTATTCATTTTAATATTTACTTAAATTTTCGAGGCATTTCGTGTTTCTTATGTGAAAGTGAAATTACAAGGATGTCTTCGCTGAAACCCAGACACGCTGCTCAGTTTCCAGCGCAAATCAAGCGTGTAGTTTTGCGTCACATTGAATAAGAGTGACAGGTCTTTCCAATCTGTTGATAAATTTACTATTTCAAAGAGCGTGTTATCAGTGTTTTCGTTGTTTTTGCTGTCTCCGGCTTTACCACAGCCAACTGGATAACACAGGAAGGGAATGGAATTATTGACAGCATTTTGAATCCGTGTCGAATTCAAAATTTAACTCGCGGTGAGGGTATTGTGGGTACTTTTGTCGTTAATAAATCTGTCAAAGCAAATTTTCCCTCGGTTTCAGAAGCGAGCGAAAATATAACACGATTATTGAATAGGCCACAATTACATTTTGACAATTTGTCTACATTGTATAATTTAACAAGTTACATTTTAACATGTTACTGTAAAACATAATAATACCCAACATCATCATATTACATTTATTTTAAATAGACCACTGTATTTCCCACCATTTCAAAAATAGGGTAGTAAATTCGTGAAACGAACGCTAACACGAATTAAACTAACGTTTTATTTTAGTATATCTGCCATAAGTGGTGAGAAATAAATTGAATTGCAATACAATAAACGGCTAAGAAACAAACGCGACTGCCGATGACAGCATTGCGAAACCGAAGAGGCCTTTTCGACTTTAATTCTAAGGTTAATCATCAAACACATGCAGGGCTCGCCTCGTCTCGACGGACAACTCCGGCTTTTAGCCAAAAAACTATTTAGGGCTTAAGGAGGGCGGCGCGCCGCTGCTTTTCAAGCAGCAGAAGTGTTGCTGATGACAGTTATTTGTGGACCAGTGTTGTTCATAATATAGTTTTTACAGGAACTGATGCTTGTTTCACTTGAACATTGAGTCAAGTTCATTTTCTTTCATGCTCTGATGCACCTGGTGGTTCATCACTTTTTCACAGTAAACCTGCTCCCTCCTTCTAAACTGCATGAAAAGCAAAACTGAGAAGACGTCAGCAGCTGTTTTCGGTCGGAATCCATACTGCAAGCGTCCCTCAAGTCGCATTTCACACGCGATATAAGGACAAAAACAGCTCGTCCGAACTATTCTGTCGTTAGTAAAGTTTCAAAGCGCTTTCGGTGTCACACACAAAGGGTCTATCACGTCGTTTTCACGCCATGTGATATCATTTCGTCTCACGACCAAGTTGAATCCATTAAACCTAAAGCCATGCATCGAATGAAGATCAATTGCATAAATCAAAGAGATCACTTACTGTGCATCGCTGCAAACGGATCGTGCTTACAGTGTATTTCCATTAGTGCCGACCGGCCCCTATACAGTAGACCGCAAATCCCCCGGGTCAGCTGGTAAGGCTGCTTTCAAAATTCAGCAAATAGCCAAACAAGTAAGAATATATCGGTTTATAAATATATATTTATATAGATATGCATAAAGAAAATCTTGCAAAAATATTTCAAATTTCCAAAAATTGCAAAACGTTATCTACATTTCACTCTGGCAAGTGAAAACTCCTCTGTAAATTTCTGCTGTTTGTTCAAGTCATCCAACAGAAGGGAAAAAAATAACGCTTTTTTTCTCTGACTTCAATAAAAAAAAAAGAAAGTAACTAATTTTGGGGCTCTGTTTTCCTGATATTGCTTATGCTTATTCCAACCGGATAGAGGCAGGCAGCCAAAGGTGACCGATCGGCCAAAAAAAAAAAAAGAAAACTACATCAGTATGCTGGCCCAGATGGCTCTTTTTTCTGTCTCTTTGCGGCGCTTTTCCACCTTTCCAGTTTTCTCCTTACACACAGGCTTCAGTGACTCTGTTCCACGTCTAAACAATTCAGAGTGAAAGACAAAAAAGCATAGATGCACCGTCGAAATTTCAAAAATGTAGAGATATATATAACAGTCACACAAAATAACCATAAAAAAAAAAACTAAATAACAATTAGAAGCATTTGTTTCTCAGGTAAACTGCAAAACTGGAATCCAGCCCGGAGGAGCTGTGCAAGTCAAACTTGAAAATTTCTTTCCAGTTTTCAAACATCAAATCCGCCAAACTGCGTGCCTATAGCTTGCTGAGGAATGTTAAACTGCCTATTGAACACCCGTAAATTTCAGGGTTTACCACTCGCAAAAATATTCCCGCGGTGAAGTACAATAGCGCTGTAGTTTGTGTGGCTGCGCCTCAAGGCATAGCCACAACCAAAGCGAACACGACATATTTCAGAACCTGATTTCATGTGGACAGCGCCACTGGCTTAGCTTCTGAGCCCACTACTGAGCCTGTAATATCTTGCTATTGAACGCGCCCTGCCAATCACCAAGAAGCGCGATAGTAGGAGCCAACGTGAAACAAGCACTAATAGACTCGGGCGGAGCCAAACTTGATTGGTTACTGCAAGTCTCGTGAGAGAGTTGTGTTGTATATAAATTATTCATTGACAAACGAAGGTCGGGTATGGTGGCGGATTTGGGGCAAATGATCCGATTTCAGCGGCAAGCCAGTCTGTGGCCCATTTTTAGCGCAATCATTACACTTCTAAGTTGTATATAATTCCAAAATATTACTCAATACCATTCTTATTGAATAATATTAACAGATTGGTAGAAAACTAAGAACTAAAAATGTACCCAGTGGCGCGGTTTTGGAGTAATTATTTGCAGACTTTCATATACAACCACATGCTCAGTGCAGCTGAAACGTATGAGCACATTCAATAAATAATCGTCAGTCAAAAAGCAAAAATACGAGTCACAATTTTAATAATAACACAAAATAATGTAATTAAAAAATATAATTGATTAAACAAATTTTGATTAAACATTTTAAATTTCTATTCTCAAAAATCAACTTTCTTTATTTCTATATTCTTTTCTTTGTATGTCTGAAATGGAAAAAATAAATTAATATATAAACTATAGTCAATAAACATAGAAACTGGGAATATTACGATAATGATTAGAACAACAGCAATAATAATAATAATATTAATAATGATAATAGTAACTACTACTACTAATAATAATAATAACAATAATATACTGGATAGAATATCTGATTTGACAGTAATCCTCGTGCCGTACAATGCTTATTATTTTGCCTTGACTTACATTTCTAAAAACCTTTAAAATTAGACTATTAAAATTATTTTTTATGCAACTTCAAACGAACAAGATATCTTGCAACATAATTTGTAATGTGTTTAATATTTTTAGGAAAATATTTAGGATTTTTTTTCACCCAATGTAAATAGCGTCTGTAGAAATCCATAGACATGAAACAATCAGTTCCATCTATTGCTGGTTTCTTGATTAGCAGAATATTTGTAATTTGTGTTTTTTCCATACTTTGAGAGTTGATTTAACACTGAGTCAAATTTTGAGACAAAATGTAAAAGGTCGCGTATACACTTCCCTTCATAAGATATGAAAATGAGGAATAGTTCAGTTTTTTCATCTGCTGTCGACCGATACAATGTAATAATTGAGTTTTACAGAAGCAGAGAGGCCGTTGGACTGTGTCCACGTGTAAACACATCTATGAACAAGAAATTGAATTCGTATTTTGTTTCTTTCCATCTTTTTAGGCTGCACGAGTTCTGAAACGTGTGGGCCACCCTAAAGGCCACAGTGACACCACTAGGGGGCGAACGCGTCTGGTCTTCAGTTACTAAATACACGTATGATATTAAAATGACGTTATTGCTGGGACTGAGAGAACGAACGGCAGTGGATCGTCGTCTTTATTTTGTTTTATAGTAGAATAACTGTAAACATTCTGCTGCGACTTCTCAGATCTTAAATTCGATTTAAATGCACACAATGCCCACCGTATCGTTCCCGCCAATCCCCCAAAAATTACAGCAGCTATACCCTAAAGCCACTCTAACAAAAACACAGCCTCAAATCTTTATATCATTACTAACGGCATTTATACGACTTTATAAAACGAAAAAATGTCATTACTACACTGTAACAGGAAAACTTATTTCGGTAAATGTATCCGATATATGAAGGAAATAAGAAACTACAATTCTGCATAATTCTTCCCCGGTACATTATGTTAAAAGAAAAAGAGAATATATAGTATACGAAATGCTTTTAACCGTAGAGTTAACTGTATTTGTGTTGGTATTAAGATAAAATAAGTAAATCTATACATAGGTTTGAATAATAATGGATAATAAGTATGATAATTTTTCTTCGCCGGAAGATTATTTATAACCTTACAATAACGTTTATTTGATAATACACAATACAAGGTAATTTACCATTATTTGTTACATAGAAATAATTAATAAATTAATGAATACTAAAATAGTTAACATGCATTGAAAATATTACATTTATGAAACCGCACCCAAAAACAACTGGATTTCAGCTGAAATGGTCTACAACAAATAAGGCTAAAGATGATGGTGAGGTATTAACGTCTCGATATTGTATAGATGTTTTAATGAAATAATTCTTTAGCCCGATTACTCTTAATTAGATTAGTGCAAACTACTTTCTGCAAATTTCTGCAAATACCAAAATAAAAAATACGATCAAAAACAGAACGGGCCCGCATCTTAAATATAGCAATTAGTGGGTGACTGTTGGGTCTGTTTTTACCAGCTAACTCAACTGTTTAAATGGTTTTTGCTGAAAGTTACCATTTTCCAGTTTTCGGAAATTAAAAGAGAAAATGAAACGTCAACTAGCAATGCTCAGTGGCTGTAATATTCTTACGGAAAGCAATAGAAATATTAATAAAGTATGCCAAGTCTATGTTGGGTTTTATTACATGCTTTATAATTGTAAAAATAATGAGGTACTCGCATATATATTATTCGGGAATGCGTTTTCTTTCTAATATTTAAAAACATACTTTTCGAGGTAATGAAATTTAAAGTTTAATCTTTAAAATATAAAATACACATGGACCCCTAACATACAGATATAAAACCCCTAAATATATATTTTTCCCAATAATTTTACAAAACGTTTACAAATTGTTTTTCGTCTGCAGACAAAACACGCATCTTAATGAAGACGAAAGCTACAAAGTAAAGAATTTGTTTGCAGAAGGCATAATATTTATTTGCCCAAATCCCAGCGCCTACAGTTAATTTTTCTTCTATGGAGATTTGACCCCAGTGCCTGAAGCCTACTAACTATAAACAACACCGGCTGTCGCTAGAGAATGTAGGTGTAATCGTTCGTTGTAAAATGGAGTGGGTCCGACATTCCGAACAAGGGCTGTAAGTATACAATTCTATGAATTATTTCACGGGTCACAGAATGCTAAGGGCGATGGCTCAAAATACAGCACTGGAAGCAAAGGGGTCCTGTCCATCACTATTGAGTCTTGGTAAGGCCGATCTCCGCACACGCTGGACCCTGACCTCTGGCACTCCGGTATTAAGAAATTGTAATTGATGCCTTAGATTGATTCATTGGTTTAATTTTACTTACATGTATGTTTAATCGAAGTGCGGAATTAATTATAGTATCCTTAAGATTTCTGTTGAAGACAAACGCTTCTGCTAAGCAAGCATGACGATTATCAGTATTTGATTGTACTCTTAGTAGAAATAAACCTCGCGTAAGATTTTGCTCGAGAGTGAGCAAACAATTCTAGTCCAGCTGGAGGTCAGCAAGCGTAAGGGGTCAAGAAAACCTGGTAAAATATGGATTGCCGTGGTACGACTGAAGATCATTTATTTGGTTGGTAATTTGCATCCACGCAAAGACTAATGGTTTACTGTCATTTAAGGTATGTAGCTATTACTAAACAGATCACCGTCCAATATAAAGTCTAGCAAAGCACACACAATACTTGTGCCAAAAAATGAAGGATGTAACTCGCTTCCAGTGCCTGACAGAAAAAACACGGAAACTGTATACCCCACTGTGTGACTCAATGGTGCGTTTGAATGTCCTCTAATTATTAGCGCTGCCGTTTAAACGAAGGGATCCTCGTCCGCCTGGAGACCGGCCGAGAAACCTGTTGCGTATAAACCCCGAGGACCCGGAAACTAGTTTATACTCTTGACAATAATGATTTCGGCCTAAGTGAGAAAATGTATGAATATCAGCTTTGACTTGTATGGAATCTAGCAAGAGTAACGTAAATATGGCGCCGTATTAAAAAAAAAAACAAAAAAAAAAACATATATGCACGCACAAGTATATTTGTGTGTGTTCTTAAACACACGTTATTTAACTCTTTATATAGGCAACGATTATCGATTAAAATTATGATACTGTTTGTGGTCATTGCATATGGTAGTAGCAGTAGTATAGTAATAGTAGTAATAGTTATAATAATAATAAAAATAAGAAGAAAAAGAAAAAGATTTATCTATTTGACTGTTACCATACTAATGATCTGTCTTTACTTTCTTTTTTTACACGTGTGTTGTGGAAATAAGTAACAAATATTTACGTGCAATATTCATACTAAGGGACGTTTGGGAAATGTTTAGAAATTTCCCGCCGGTTTTCGTCCAGACTGATCCGCCTTCTGTCCATGTTCCTATAACGTTAGAGCGGGCTACAACATCTATCACAGTCAATCATTTTAAAAAAGTGAAGGAAAGTGCTACTTGAAGCAGATTTCTTTTGTCACTTTCATTAGAAAAATCAATCAACCGTTCAATGCACCTGACTGTCAGATCGATAGAAGGAAGCCACGCTGAAATAACTTCGATAGTAATAGTTAAAAAAAAAAAAAAAGTTGAACAAAACTTTCACACCCGTTTGCGGCAAAGGAATTAACAAACCATTGCGCACTTCCAATTTATCTGCTTAAAACCATCGGTAAACACGCGAGAACACATAATGGCGCGATGGAAACATACAAATTTCAGCCCAAACGCATAACCACACTGCTTTCCCTATAACGGTGTACTATCTGTCCATTGATGATTATAATAAACCAGACAACAAAATACGCACAGCAGCCAGACGCGATGTCAATTACGGCTACCACCAACTATATATATAATGAATTAATATTTGCTGGGGTCTTTGAGAATCGCTTTAAAATATTTAACTTATCGATTCCCCGTTAATGTTGATTAAATCTCGAAATAATTATATCTTTAACATATCTTTAGTGAACCACAAGTGCGTTCCCTGCGCAGGGAGTGCGATTATCACCCCCTCCTGACTCGTGTAGCGGTGTATTGTAAAGTATAAGGAGTTTCCTACCTGATCTTCCTTGCCTATCCGACTTGTTCCTTTGGTCTGTTTCCATGCTAGTGAGAGGAATTGATAGGGATAAGTAGAAAAAAGGAACAATTTTTTTTTTTCAACTCTGGCTTTTGGCAAGTTATAGATTGAAATAATTCGAATCTTCCGCTCCCTGTCGCGCTGTTGCAAGTGTTCACTGAGCTGAAACTAAACGTTTTACGTGGAAAAAAAGGCTCAGAAAAAAGCGTGAAATGATTAGAAAACTGAAGAACTGCTAGCGACGTGCGCTCATGTCCTACTCCGCTTTAGGAAAGGCTGTGCCCTCTCGTCAGACACGGCCATCGTCCCCGTATAGTTTCACATGTCTTACTGGGCAGGAATTCACTAAACTTACTTTCTGTTTTTTTTTTTTGTGTTTCCTTTACTCACATGTGCTATTGGTCCACAGTTGGTGGGGTTTTCTGCTATGTGTGGCAATAAACAAAAAAAAAAAAAGTGTGAATCAAATTAAGTTACACGACTTGTGTGTTATGTTTGCTCAATGGAGAAATTGTACTGAGGTAACTGGGATTCTATGACCTGACTTTAATTATTCCTTTTAGTGCTTAAATGAAAAGTGGGAAATCCATCACATAATAACACACTGAGAATGCCCACAATAAACGGGCAGTGGGATTTTAATTAAAGTTTTTTTTTTTCGAAGCTAGACTCAATATACAAAAAAAGTATCTCCACACTTTAAATGGAAAGGAACCCCAGGAATATGAAATTACGTTTCCCAGAAAGTTCCAACGGTGTTTAGAATATAATGTTCCGCCGCTGTGGACTGACTTCATTCTTTCGGTTTGAATTCCGCCACTTTCAGGAAAGTACCCTACACCACAAGGCCTCTATGAATAAAGCTATAGTATCAATAGACATTTCCCCCTACTTAACCAGTACGTTTGCGTGTTATCAGTCAAGCAAGTGTGTAGTACTCATCGGAAATAGCATACTTTTAGTTTGCAAGTGATTTCCCTAATAATGACTTCTTTACGTATAATATTACTGCAGGCCTAAAATATTATGTTTTTCTTGCACCCTAAAAGACAGCATTCACATTTAAGAATTATCTCAGTTCTTTCTTATAGTCGAAACTGGGAAAAAGTGGAACTTAGATGGTATCATTAAATGATCTCCCTATTGATCTGATCACAATAGCCATCCAAAAATATAACACAATTTGAAATCTATACATTATAGAGTTATAGAACGTACACGCTCACAATGGTGAGCGGAACAGCAGACCTGGACAAGCTATTCTCTTCATTTTGTTGCTGTGTCCCACACCCGACCTGACCCTGAGACCAAGATAAAACATATAGTGTATACAGATGTGTTCTGCTGTTTCAGGCTTGTTGATATAGGTTGTATAGTGACGATGTAAAAGCGGGCTCACCGTTGCAGTATGTTCTGACGGGCTCAAATATGGCTGTTTCGTTTACGATCCAAAGTTAATTATTATTTTAGGTTCCGATCAAACGATTTTTTAGGTTAAGCTAGGGGCCTAGGCCTACAATGCATGGCCATTCTCCGTGTCTGGCTGATCTGAACGCGAGCTCCGTGTTATTATTAGCTTACCTATCTGACAGTGCAATAGTTCCAGCTTGCATTAGCATACGCGAGCAATACTGTATGGTCAAGCTTAGGCGTTAAACAGTGCATAAATCTATATTTATAATTCAACTATTCGCTTTTCAAATGGTTTTACGAAACAGTTTACTGTTAAGAGTACTATCAATTAATGATACTGTTAATGGTTTTGGTAGTCTAATGTCTATGATGTTTAGATGCATGCATAACTCCTGTCCATTCCTCGATCAACAGTTATCACCTAAATTCGCAGGTGAATAGAAAATTTCAGTTGTACTTTTTAACAAATACTCACTCTTTTGAAAAGTTGCTGCAAAAGTCAATCACTTAAAGCACATAAACACATATTTTATCCTAGCCATCACTCTTATGCAATTGCCTCTTCTTATTAAACCTGCAGAGCATCTGTGCCAACGACTTGATTTTTTTCATAACATGTATTCAGTAGGTGACTCCTAGGTTTGTAAACTAATTCGTCTTTCTTCACTCTCTTACCCAATCCTGGTTAGGGGTGACCCAGAAAGCCTATGTGAATAGGCAGGACACAACTTGGGCAAGATGCCAGTCCATCCATGTAAATTATTTTTCATTATTTCAAATGCATTTTTATTAATAGTGACGTGGAGACGTGTGAAGTTTATTTGAAAGTTCTAGGTTATTTCATATAGAACTCTCACGCGGGGCACACGTTAAGTCGAAACGATTATGTCCGACTTTACTGACTCGTATTTTATGTATAACAGATACATTAGCCTGTGTATTGGCATTTAGTTAAACTAACAGGCCGGTTGTAGCAGACTGGTTGACAATATTTGTCTCACCGCTGAGACACTAAATCCGTGACCCTTGAAGTACAGTGTAACTGTAGACATACCATTATACTTTATCTCGCCATTATTCCGGTAATATCTCAAAACATGGCTAGATTGTTCGTGAAATTACCATGACTTTACCGTTGAGATTTTACTGAAATTTATCGAAGTTCCAGTGATATATATTTTACAAGGCATGCGATTTTAAAACTAAGATGCCTACAGATTTTTTATTTAATTTAATAAGTAATTTACTTGCAATGACCGGTCTTTCTCAAAATATTTACTGCTTAACAATTTAATCGATTCGGCTGTTATCTCGCAGTGAATAAAGCCTGTACTGTGCAACCAAAATATTCAAGTCTATAACGTATAATACAACTGTTTAAAAAACATTTTGATTAAAACCCGGAATATAAATTCAAGTTAATTTTAATAAATTGCTCAGCAAGACACGTGAATAAGTTATGCGTAAGATTTGAACAAATAATGTGAAATGCTGCTCGTTGTTCGTTTATGTACGTCGTCCCAACAACACAAATGTGCAAATCAAAACAATATATTGCAATGCCGAATATTGTGGCCCAGTGTCGTATAGCGAGAAGAGTATATAGCCTATATGGAAACAGCCGTTTCGGATAGTACATATATTTTTTTCTTGTAAGCTAATTCACACAAATTACTATACCATTGTGCAATGTTGTCCTCACGACAAATAACAAATAACAGTCCAGCAATTAATTTTTGGAAAGTTGGTATAAGGTCCTGTTAAATGAGTTCTGCGACCCTCACTGGCCAAGTGGAACTGGAAATAATGACAAGGAAAGCGAGTAATTATCTCGTAATCAAACAAACAAACACAGAAAACAGACATTTCCTTAACAGTAACTCTTCCGCTTAAAACCAATTAAATGAAATGATTGGGATCCCATTAAAGCGTCAAAGAATCTTTTCATGGAAACCGCAAATGTTAAAGGTTATAACTTTATTATAAGAAAAATAAATTAATAATAAATCAATGCTTTAATTTTAGGCGACTTGTCTTCCTACATCAATACTGTACTGAAATAAACTTCGTATATGTCACGATTAAAATAAAAACATATCTACCTTCAGTCATCGCAGCCTTAAAATACACATGCCTTATAAAAAAAGCTATGACAGTTTTAAATCGTCCGTAATTACATGTAATAATGCTATACTTGTAAAGATAGATTAATGGGGTTAATCGTGGAGAAGAAGCAGCTGTGACCGATCTATTTATTTCAATGCAATACCTATAGGACGTGGTTGTTTGTTCTATCGAACATTTTCGGTTGATTTACGTTTTATTGCGAAAATATGTTGAATAATGGCAATGCCGGACAATTTTCTAAAAATCTGACTCCACTTCATTGAATTAGTATCTTTTTAAATTAAGGGCCATGCAAATAATATAAAGATGTTTACGCCCGATTCATTTGACACATGCATTCAATCTCCACATAACACACAATCAATATACTCAATACACAATTAACGCAATATAAATCCACAAAGTGGATGGATTTGCTTGAGTGGTGCTGAGGACAGTACTACAAAGCAATATTTCATTTTTAGATAATGAGTTCTGACCAGTATTACATTGATCAAAATATAAACTTAAAATTAAAGTAAATTTATAAGACACCGAGCTTAGCGAATAAGGGCTTAAACGTTTTAAGGACAATGAAAAATACATATTCTAAAGTGTTATATTGCGTGTCATATCTATGTTGCTTCATTTCCATTCGGCTGTAATAAACCAATAAATGAAAATATAAAATAATATAAACTGCAGAATATACTATCGAAAATATCAGTCGTGTAGCTTCCAGCAAATTTGTGCACGCTGGGGTTCCCCTGTACAAATACCAAAGTAAATTTTCTATAAACCATATAATATTCGTTTGATAAATTAAAAGTGCAACTGTTAGTGCAATATTCGTTTTATAAGGTGTCGTACCTGTAAACTAGGTCAAATTAAAAAAGAAAAGTACAACGCATCCTAGCTGACCCTTCAAACGATAACATCCACCTGATTAGTGGATGGCATAGCGGGTGGCAGTGACATTAAGTATGAATGAACAGCGCAGTCGCGTATGAAAGTTCCACACTTTGAATCTCTACTCCAGTTTAACTGAAAGGCACAAATATTTACGAAGGAAACCAAATTCTGGTGAGAGCCTCAGTACGTAAGTGAACGAGTCATTCCAATTTGATCAAATTCAATTACAAAGTATATTTCATCAAAATAGTTCGGTTCTTCAGAGCAACTGCTGGCTTAACTTTTAAACATATTCGCACGGTATATTACTGTATATAGCAATGAATAAAAATGACTATTTTAAAGGGCTAAATTGTGTAATATTACCACATATATAAAACAGTACTCGTTCACATTGACTATGTTCAAAGCAGTGCTTGCTGAGTTTTCAACAAAAATGCATTCTGAGTAAAGTGGCAGTTACTTGTGTGAAGCCCTTCAAGACCACGGTACTTATTAAAAGTGAAATACAAATAAAATTGCGCTTAAAATAATTAAATTGAAACATTTATTCATGGCTCTGCTTTCTTCTCCTTGTTTATCTCAAAGCCTGTTTGCAAAATGTCTTTTTCTGTAAAAGATTCATTTTACCATATTTGAAGACTTTATGAGTACTTCTCATCCTGGGCCCAAATCTGCTTTAAAGTGCCATGAAAAATTTCTGTGAATTGTCAGTGCTAGTCTGGGGCTTTTTTTCTTTGAAATGTGAGTCGAGTGGCTGCACTCAGAAAGAGATTACTTGAAAAGGGAACTTAACTGTTCCATTCCAAATAGAAACAGATATAATCCAGCTTACAATCATACATAAAATGGAAAGGAATCAAAGTTCAAATCTCAATTTCTGTGAAGAAACAGAACATTCCAGGCTCCATCCACTTTTACAAGCAAAGTTTATATTCAGCCTTGGTCATGCTGATGAGAATGCAACCTTTACACTAAAAATATTTCTAATGCATGCAGAGCTTCACATTCATTGCATCACTTTAGGAGTTTCACGTTCATGAGCATCACATTCATTCCATCATCTTGGGAGCTTCACATTCATTCCATCATCTTGGGAGCTTCACATCCACTTTTGATTGTCCTGTCATTTTCTAAGTGGTACAGTCAGTGAACATTATGATATCAGTGGAGAAGTAACACAGCAGCCTCTTGCAAATACATACTGCCCAGCAGCATCAAGGCATACAAGAACACCTATATAGCTATATAGTGTGCACTATTTTTGGCCAAAAAACAATATTTACCTTGTCAGATTTTCCACATTGAATTTGCTTGACTTCTTCTGTAGGTTGCATTAAATGTGGAAAAGCTGAAGAAAAAAATGCATCAAAAATGATTCTTTCAATATCTCACACATGAGGCATGAAAAGAATAAATAACAGTTTGAATATTTGAATAATTAGGCATGATTTCGGTCAACCACACTGAGTTCAACTCACACTAACTTTGATCTGAGTGAAGCATACAAACAGATTCAAAAAACACCACACAAATGTGATATTTATTTACACTGGGTAAAACTGTTGTCATCTGACAGTGTGTAAAAGATTTCAAACCAAATTTCAAAACTCTGGATTTCTACTGGACCACTCCAGAGCTGTCTTATCCAAACAGAAAAGGTTTCAGAATGGTAGTAAATTTTATTCTGAAAAGGACAAGATACAATATCATCTAGTAAGTCCTAAAGATCCCCAAAACTGTCTTGTTCACTCTCTCTTTTTAAGCGGTCAACAATACTCACTCAGCCATTAGAAATATACTAGGTGAGATGGGATAGAGATAGTAATGGGGATCTTTGGCTCTAGCAAAAGCTTAGCAGCTACAAGTACAACTTCTGTGTGGAATCGTAGAGTTCAACTGGTCAATATCAGGCTGTGTCCAACAAGTTGATGGGTAACTGAGTCACGTAGTAAGGCAATGATAACATTAAAAAATCCACAAGAAAAAGACACATTCCTGTTTATAGAATAGTCAGGTTGAAACCTGAGATCTATCAAGATGTTATGGTATATAATGAAAGAGAAAACTAGTTATGTAGCTGAAACAGCTCTAAACACAGATATATATATATATACTCACCGACCACTTCATTAGTTATACCTTGCTAGTACAAGGTTGGACCTCTTATTTTTTGGTGGTGTAGATTCAACAAGGTGCTTGATACATTCCTCAGAGGTTTTGGTCCATATTGACATGATAAAATCATGCAGTTGCTGCAGATTTGTCCGCTGCATCTTCCTGATGTGAATCTCCTGTTCCACCACATCCCAAAGGTGCTCTATTGGATTGAGATCTATTGACTGTGGAGGCCATTTGAATACGGCAAACTCATTGTCATGTTCAAGAAATCAGTCTGAGATGATATGAGCTTTGTGACATGGTGCCTTATCCTGTTGGAAGTAGCCATTAAAAGATGGGTACACTGTGGTCATAAAGGGATGGGCTTGGTCAGCAACAATACTCAGGTAGGCTGTGGTGTTTAAATAATGCTCAGTTGGTACTAAGAGGCCCAGAGTGTGTCAAGAAAATATCCCCCACACAATTACACCACCAGCAGCAGCCTAATTTGTAGCCTGATTTGTTGATACAAGGCAAGATGGATTCATGTTGTTTAAACCAAAATTAACCTTACCATCTAAATGTCACAGAAAAAATTGAGACTCATCAGACCAAGCAACATTTTTCCAATCTTCCATTGTCCAATTCTGGTGAGTCTGTGCCCACTGTAGTCTCAGTTTTGTGTTCTTAGCTGACAGGAATGGCATTTGGTGTGGTCTTTTGCTGCTGTAGCCCATCGGCTTCAAGGTTTGGCATGTTGTGTGTTCAGAGATGCTCTTCTGCATATCTTGGTTCTATAGAGTGGCTATTTGACTTAGTATTACCTTTCTATCAGCTCGAACCAGTCTGGCCATTCTTCTCTGACCTCTGCCATCAACAAGGCATTTTTGTCCAGAGAACCTCTGCTCATTAGATGTTATTTCTTTTTCAGACCATTTTCTGTAAACCCTAGAGATGGTTGTGCATGAAAATCTCAGTATATCAGCAGTTTCTGAATACTCAAACCAGCCCAACTGGCACCAACAACCATGTTCAAAGTCACTTAAATCACCTTTCTTTCCCATTATGATGCTTTGTTTGAACTTCAGCAGGTCCTCTTTACTATTGCTACATGTCCAACTGCATTGAGTTTCTGCCACGTGATTGGCTGATTAAATATCTACTTTTACAAACAGTTGAGCAGGTGTACCTAATGAACTGACCAGTGAGTATATATATACACATATATGTATATATATACACATATATACACATATATATATACAGGACTGTGCAAAAGTCTTAGGCAGGCAAAGAAATAGTTTGAAGCCATTAATATGGACAGTATGTGTGTATTTTCACAGAAAAACGCACAATTTAACATTAGAATACATACAAATAAACAGTAATACAATAATAAGTCAAAATAATTTCTTCCGTTCTTCAAAATGTTACTGATATCTTTGTGTATGGCTAGAAGAACATAGCTTTAGTTTCCAACACTCTTCTCGAGAGCACCACAGCCAAGGGTCGTGTTTGTTACATTTCACCAATAGCTCATTTAACTAGTAGACTTCATGAGGTATTGATTAATCATACAAGGCATCCTTGTAGTTGAGTTCAACATATGCATGGGTATATCAGATAGTGACTGCAAATTCTGTGGAGGCTTGATGAGATTTTTTTATCTGTGTAAACTAACACACTTTGACAGACATAAAGTCATAGTTTTACATGAGGATACACATAATTCAAACATCATTTTCCTTGCCTACCTAGCACGATGGCTGATTGGGTATTAAGGGATTCACTTCTGCCCCTGCTCTTTCAGTGTGGAGTCTGCATATTTTTACCATTTTGTGTGGATTATGTCCTGTTCCTCGAGTTACCACCAGCAGTCCATAGGCTTGCAGTTAGACAAACTGGAGACTCTAAATTACATTAAACATAGGGTAGGACTCTCTCTCTCTCTCTTTCTTTCTGTGTGTGTGTGTGTGTGCCCTGCTATGGACTGGTACCCCATTCAGGGTTTCCCCTGCTTTTTGACCAGTGCTGCCTGGGACCCTGTCTTGGATAAAACAGATGGAAGAATGGACAATTTTATATATCTAATATTTGGTGACCATAATATGCGGTCATGTTGCAAAAATATGCGGAAAACCTGAATGGGGCATACATTTTTTGAGCACTGTATAGGCCCACCTGTTTATAAAATAACTCAAGTTTATGATACATTTATTTTTTATTAAACATATTAAAACATATTATGTAATTCAGGCAGATGTGTCGGCTAAAATCTCATATAATAACACTTGAACGTGCCTGATTTACGAAACCTCATGCTGCCTACACAAGAAACGAAATCACTCTCGAAACGCAGGGAAAGAAATATCGATGTTACAGTCGTCCATTCAATCACAGCACATTCCTGGCTGTAAAACTCCGGAAACATTTTGTCGGTCATCCAAGCGGCTCAACAAATTCTTGGTCTTGTAGGATAGAAAGTAGGAAATTCAGGTGAGTAATTCTTATTAGGGTAAAAGGGGAAACGTTATACCGCATTGCTGTAGATGTTCAAACACTTTATGCGTGCCGTTTTGTAGTATTTTATTTGTCGTTTTAAACATTTTGTTTACATCCTGCCGGCCGCTGTGCATTCGTGGTAACACGTGCGTGTAGCCTGTTTCCGTCACGAGACATGCTAACTAGCTAACATTACCGAAGATCCTCTGATGTACTTGGAAGTAACTTTTCACCTTTACATTTTTTCTCTTTACTACACATGTTATAATGAAATGTAGCCACTTGCTCCGTCTCGTGATAAACTTGTTTTTAACGCCGAATGCGAAAGCATTTAAATAAAAGTAACTCAGTCGAGCTTTTGAAATGGATAAGAAGATGAGCTGTTTAGGGGGCCTCTCATTCCTTTGCTAGGCTGTCTGTAAGTGTAAACCACGCACAGCTTGCTAATGGGCCGAGACCGGGCCATAAGTTGGATACACACCTTGTTTCGTTGCCAGGCCTCATTCCGTTCCTTGGTCACGTTTTGTATAAAACATGCCGCTCGGTTAGCGAGTGGCCTCGTTTACTGGCAGTTCCGTACAGTTTGTAGTGGTCGTGGGTGACAGCCGAGTTCACTTTAAATGTGTGTGTTGCATATCGCTGTGAACTGGACAGTACAACATGATTGTTGCCAGTTAGTAAGCATTTGAAGTAAACCGGTGTGTATTGACGCTTTAGTGCGGTGTGGTAAGTGTGTCGGTATCCTGGGCTTATGCATGTAGGGACTGTGCCAGTTCTAACTTCACATTTTGAGGTAGAGGTGCCGGGTTCAGCTTTATGAACCTGGTCGTGTGCAAGTCGACCTAAACTAAAGGATCCCTCACATTGCTGGAGTGGATGGTATTGAAACGCCGGCTAAACACGGTTTTGTGCCCTTCATTTTTCATTGTATTCCCCAGCTTCCTCCCGTTCCCCGGTTGCTGGCTTGTGACAGCCTTCTTAAGGTCCTCCCAGCTGGCCTTGGTGTCATTTGTTGCCTGCCATCATGCCACAGACACGCTGGACTGACCTGGGCGATGGTCTGTTCCCTCAAGATCTAATGCTTTTGGGTGTTGTGGGGAGCTCGAGTTTGTACTGAACTGTACATGAGTGATGGGATGTGATCCCTGGTGGATTGGTGCTGTTTTTTTGCACTGTAACCTGGCTGTGTGGTCACCCTGTGGGCTCTGAGCAAATAGATGGCAGACCCTCTCTTAGCAGACTTCTCAAAATATTAAATGTGTGTAAAATGTTAGGAGTTTTGTAATTGGAAAAACCACTGAATTATCTGAACACTGAAAGCAAGTAGGTGTTCGCAAGTCAGTGCAGAATACGTGTCATGCATATCATAACAAATAAACACGTGCTGAAATTATTTTATGGCCTGTCCAGGTGGGAAAATATGATCGTGTTGAACTGTGTTCACAGGCTGTCGGTCAGCATGTACTCCGAGTTCCAGGAGAGGGGGGAGTATGAGGACGAGCTGTATAAGGATGAAGATGATTCCAGCAGCTGCGAGGTGGACAGTGAGCTAGAGTTCAGGCTTTACAGCCAGCTGCACTATTCCAGCGGCTCGGGGCAGGCGGAGAACTGGCAGGAGCAGCCAGAGGACCTGGAGGGGAGGCTGGAGAGCCAGCAGGCGGTAATCGTTATCGATTCTGACCCAGAAGTCATCACTCTGTCAGACAACACTGAAGACGACGAGGGGGTCTGCATCTCGAAAGGCAAGAGGCCACAGTTGCCAGACTCTGCCAATGGGAGGCGTCTGTTCCCTCAGTCTACCCCCCAAGTGGTTACAGGGGGCAGAGTCTCGGGGGCGGACTCGGTCATCAGCCTGGAGTCAGACTCGGACTCCACCCTGGGCTCGGACAGCGTGGAGAACTGGATGATTCTGGGCCAGAGCAAACTGGACGGGGACTGCAGCATACAGCTCAACCTGGACGGCACAGGGAATGGCAGCGCTGCAGGTACCCTGTGTGGGGGTCCTTGGGAGCAGGAGGGGGGCGCTGGAGAGTGCGCTGGCATTCACCACGTCTAGTTTGATTCCACACTTGAGTATATAAACTAAATGAATATGATATTGCATGAGATAACATGGTATAATATATCATTCAATAAAATGCTAGCCCCAGTTGGATAACCATGTAAATAAATGGGACGCAGGTATTCAGGTGAATATGCAATTCATCAGTAATGGGAGACTTCGGTTTAAAAAACAAACGAAACCCTTTGAGAGTCTGATCGTGGACACGGCGGCAGGTCTGGCTGTGTTTGGGCTGCCTTCCCTTACTTTCTGATCTGTGGATGGGTGTGTGGGTGTCCCCCCCCGTCCTATGCCTTTGGAATCTTGTCTGCGGGCATGCGTGGTGTGAACACGCTGACAGTGGGATGATGGGTAATCTGCACTTCCCTTGAAATGTTAATAAGTGGGCAGCAGACGCATCACGTGAATGAATATAAAATGTACCCCCTTCCCCCCCCCCAGTCCAAATCTCCCTAGATCTAGACATTAGGGTAACTTGCTGTCTTGGAGAATGCTTCATCCGTCCAGCCTTTTTTTATCCAGCCTGCCC
>JAACJT020000042.1:5065389-5093209 GCA_009936485.2 Gymnarchus niloticus | reverse complement strand
CCCCCCCCCCACACACACACACTAGAACCCTCCTCAGTTTCCCTTTGTTCGTTCACTTTGTGCTCCGATTTAAATTTTGGGTCTCCAGGCTGGGATTTCTGCAAGAGTGGCCATGCTTACATGGTCATCTATGGTGGGGAGGCTGCGGTTTGGGCTTTTCTCGACCCGCCTTTGTGTCGGGGGGCCTGCAGTTGCCCCCTTGTCTGGCCTCTGTGTGATCTCTGGAGCCTGCCTTCACGCCCTGCTGCCGGTGGTCGTGGGGGGGGTAAGCTAAGTAAGCTAATCGGGCCAAACTGGGGCAGACAGGGTGAGTGTAAAAAGGCAGTTTAACTAGGCTAGAGGGAGCGAATGGTAGTTTAATTAGGACTGAAGAGAGGGTTGGCTGGCGAAGCTGCCCTCTGTGATGTCTCCAAATCCTGGCCTAGTTAGCACTCCGGCAAAAGGCTACCGAAGAAAACTAATTGCTTTTGTGGATGGCTTCAATGCGGCTGTTCAGGTGCCACAGGGGAGTAGAGGGAACTTGTTTGTGGGGTCATGCTGACCTTTCAGGTGATGACCAGCGTGGCGCAAGGTCTTCTACTCCTGCAGCAGTTGTTATCCTGTGGTCCTGGATGACCAGTCTGCAGCTCTGCTCGCTGCTTTCCTCAGCCTCCATCCTGTGGTTTAATTCATTCTGTAGTAATGGATCTTCTGCTGTTTAATGGGTGTTTCATTCAATTGGTACACAGTTTGTTCCTTTTCCTGTTTTAGCCAATCCTGTAAAAGTTGAGCTGCTGCAATTGGTTCACTCCCTGTTGCTTCCTGCAAAGCTTTGTCACTGTATTGCTATCGTATCTATGAGTAGCCCTTGTCTGTACTTAGTGATGTAATGCAAATCACCCTTTGTTATGGTCAGCCTCTGAGCAACCTGCCAGAGTGCTTTGAGAGGTTCCTATTCGTTTTTGTTCTGCCTGTAGTAGCTTGACCTGGCCTTGTGTTGTTTGACCCTGCTGAAGTAAGATTTGTGTCCCATCCCTATTCACGTCAACCTAACTGCTATGAAAATAGTGAGATGTGTGATGGAAAACATAGATTTTGGTGAAAATAGCGAGACTTCGTAATGCATCTTCTCTTTCCCTTGTAGTCTGGTTCTTGGTCTTCATTAGCCATTTTTGAGCCCTGCTGGCAGTGTGACACTGAGGTCATATACAGTTGAGTTTCCTACAGTTCTGGATACCAACAGAGACTTTGGAAGGGCCTCTGATAGCCACGGTGCCGCCTCAGCCTCCCCAGGTAGCTAAGGCTTATTCAACAACGTTATTACATGCTGCAGCTACTTTTTTTTTTTTTTGTTTGAGCACATGACAACCTGTGAGATTTACATTTTATGGCCTAAAATCAGTGAGTCTCACTTGATCCCTCTGTGTCCCTATAATGCAGTTAGTGTGTTAGGTGCTCGATTAATAGGAATTATTTTCTCAGTCCTGATTTCACTAAAGGCACCAACTTAATGGACTGTAGTGACCCCGCAGCGAACTTTTCTTTAGTGCTGATTTTGGACAGACAGCCCCACGTAACACAACGTTGTCTACACTTAGGCCTGTACTTTAACCGAAGGAGAGTCATTCTGTAGTACAGCAGCATCCAGCTGGCAATCTTTACCTGTGCTATAGAATGAGTGGCATAAATCCAATCTGATCAGAAGCAGCAGGGCAGTTGGTAAGCCAGGAATGTGGAAAAATAAAATTTCACCCACTCGTAACTTTTTTTGGAGTTTAAGTCATCCATTGCACGTAGGCGCACACACACGCATACACACTGGTCCAGGAAATATTGTTTCGTGTCCTCGTGCCACATTTGCTCATTTGTGAGATGTTGACATTGTTTTATTAAATAACTTTTGGAATTAGAATTGAAATAGTACTGGGTCATTTCATTATATTTGCTTTCTCTAGGTTTTCTTGTGCGCAAGGGACAGTGATAAATGAAGCAGTGTGTTTACATGGATTAATTTTGCCGTGGAAATTCAGAGGACCGAAGCTAGATAGTATGGTGATCTAAACTAAACAAGAAGAGGAAGCTTGCAGAAGATGGTGTGAACTAACAGCTTTGTGGACCATTATCCTGTCCTGTAATGTTCTTGAAATGCTGACGGTGATCGACATGGTGACCCCCGTCATGCTGGTAGCGCCCTCGTTATTTTGATGTCCCAGTGAGTTTTCCTCAGTGTCCTGCTGTGGTTAATTTACAGATCATTTTGGAGTAGCATTTCTGTACGTGGAGAGCTTCATCGTTATTGTGAACGGTGGCTGGCTGTGTGTTGGTACCTACGTGGGGGTCTCCCAGAGGGGGGCTTGGAGTAGGGAAGTTTTAGAATGTGGGCTGTGGTTCTGTAGGAGGTCGGTTTGGTCTGCGGGGGGGAACAATAGTAAGGGAAAAGAACTAAAACCCCCCTAAATTCAGCGGACCCCCCTGGTAATGTTGCTGTCTGGGTTCTGGGTGGTAGTATAGCTGGCCCCCGCCATCCCAGAGAGAAAAATGGGTTTCCACTGTAAGCCTCACTGGCCTTTTTGTTTTTTTTTTTTTTGGGTATGGGGGTGGATTTGAGATTTAACTCCGGCTCTAGCTCCCCCCCCAACACACACTCTTTGTCCCACTCTCTTCTGTCTTGGTGGGTATGTACTTAACTTTGTGGGGAGCCTGAGTCTTCATTCTTTCAGTTGTGGGGTAGCAGCTGGTATGGGGAGAGAGAAAGAGAGACAGTGCCTGCGAGTGAGACCTGTAGGCAGGGGTCTATTTGGTAACCAGGTAGGTCCACACCTCACCCTATCAGTCGAGAAATTTAGCTGGCCAGGCTGGAGGGTTAGTAGGTGGCTAACTCCCAGGAGGAGGAGGTGCTGGGGTTCTCCCACCCTGCTCCGAGCGGGTTGTGACTCTGAACAGGCCCCTCATGTCTGCACCTGACGATTCTACCGCATGATGTCTCGGTGAAAGCTGTCCCACCTTCCGGATGCCATCGTACCATTTAAGCTCGCTCTCCTCTCTTTAACGGTAGGTCTGTGGGTTTTTGGATCACTGTTGTACGATGTGGATTTCTGAAGAGATCCGTAGATGTCTTTTAACCTGTCAGCTTGCCATTCAGTATGGCAGTACCAGTGGGCCTGATGTTTAGACAGTCCCTTAACTAGCCATGTTAAAATTTTAGCCTGCATCGGGCTGATCTTAGATGCCACATGCCTAACTGTTAGTCATTTAGCAAAAGTTTAACAGGTGTGTTTGCATGAAAGGGAGTGTGATCTCTTCACAAGATTGTGTTTGGTAAAGAGCTACAGAGCTCTTTGAGAAATTAATATTTTCTCATTAGTATATTTGTGTATTATCTGTATAATCTGGGTGTAAATTTTGTTTAGAATGTTATGCTTATCAGATCATACAATTGAGTCAGTCAGTTTAATTCAAATGTTTATCCTATGACTGCATGAAAATGGAGCACTTTGCTTTTTTAATTTAAATTTCAAATGTTTCAATCGATGAATGACAGAGTAGTAGTAATGAGTGACAGCAGTTTCTCACACAGTGTATTGATTTTAGACAGTATGGCTCTGTTTATGTGGGACAGCGCCCCCCTCAGGTCTGTGGGTGTGCATGGGGAGGTGACAGTGATCTCCAGGGTTGCCTGAACCTCTCTGTACAGCTTCTTCACAGGATGTAGTGGACCATGGGTCAGTCCTGAGACTAATTCAGTCAGACCTAAATCTCTCTGCGTTTTACTGTTCTCGGCATAATTTAGATGAGTTTGTGGACTATACTGATACAAATGAAGTGTTTATGATGTATGTTTGATGGCTTTAAATTTTTTGTGAATAAATATATAGCCCGGGGGGAATGTCCAGGGTGTTGTGATTTTTTTTCTTTTTAATTGTGCTGTAGGTAGTGGTTATTGGTGTTGGGGTGTTTAATATCGATATCGGGGTCACCCATAGAGTCGCTGAGCTACCGCCATGACGTTGTCACACAGCCTCTGCTGTTTCCGCGTTAGCGAGCACTGTTGCTAGACCAGTGGATAATGGGAGCTATGCTGTCTTGGGGGGGGTGTTGGCGGGGGGAGACAACAGGCATCCCTCAGAAAGTTTGACAGGGTGGAGAACCAACAACAGGATTGCTACCATCGTATATGTTCTTTATAACCATCTTAATAAGCGCTTCGAATTCAGCGTGTGTTCTGCTACCCTAATTTACCTCCCTGCTCTGGGGGAGGGAATATTGGAGGCTAGTGGGAGAGCTTTAAAATCCCCACAAAGATTCAGCCTCCAGGCATCTCTCTGCCTCCATCTATTTTCCAGCTGTTATCCAGGGTTGGGTTGGGGGGGGCAGGAGCCTATCCCAGGCAGTAAAAGGCTGGGGAAGAGCCTGGATGAGATGCTAGTCGATATGCCTGATGTGTTCTGTAAATTAGACCTTTGTTGTTTGAAGGCAGTGGGATCGGTATATGTTTAGCATTTTTTTGATTGTATTTAAAATTGCTGAAATAAGTTGATAGTTTCTCTATGCATATCATAGGTCATACAGCCTTGTAGAGACAATGTAGAAATTTGAGATGGCTGCAATGCTGCCACAACATTTTATATACGTTGTACGTTCAGAATATGGCTCGTTAATAAAAGAAGAGTATTATTCATTAATCTCTTCATTCTTATTCATGTTTTTTTAATCAGCGTCTGTTCGTGAAATTAAAACCACTCAAGGTTGCTCATTCGCCTGCAGGAAGAACG
Source organism: Gymnarchus niloticus (assembly GCA_009936485.2). Classification (NCBI taxonomy): domain Eukaryota; kingdom Metazoa; phylum Chordata; class Actinopteri; order Osteoglossiformes; family Gymnarchidae; genus Gymnarchus; species Gymnarchus niloticus. The sequence goes on along the minus strand of JAACJT020000042.1, from coordinate 5,088,458 downwards.
TTTTTAATCTATTTGGTTATCTCGGCGTTCATTCGTAGTCGGTGCTGAATGCAGTGAGTGACTTGTGAGACACTCAGAACAATGTGGTCTTTTTTTTTTAACGTGTTTCCGATTATCTGCTCGGAAACATCCTCAGTTCCTGGACTACTCTTAGTCTCGTTTGATATGCTGCATTTCTTGCACGTTACAGCCCCACCTTGAATATTTGAAATTACGATGCAAAGCTGCCATTTAAGTAAATATTAAACTTCCCTCTGGGATCTTGCGGCTGAAGCAGTGATGTACTGTATATAGGAACAGTTGTGTCTGATTCTGGCCACCAATATCTAGCGAAACAATACTTAGGCTCAGATTTCATCTTCTTTTCCAAAGTCAAAAAACGTTAAAATTGAATCCGATGCAGTTTGTATTAACTTATGAAGAATAAGCCAATTGATATGCCAGTCACCCAGAGCAAGAATACCTTGCATTAAAGACTTAAAGGTGAGGAGAATAAGTTTTAGTCGCATGTGGCATGCAAGCCTGTTTGTTTCCATATTGGCTTTATGGTATGCTTTGGACCGTCCATCTTTTTTCCATAACCTTACGCGATACAGGGTTATAGTGAGCCTGTAGCCTATTTCAGGCAGCACAGGGCACAAGGTGGTGGGACACCCTGTATAGGAAGTCAGTCCATTGCAGAGGACACCGGCTAGGAACTGTTTACAGATGCCAGTTTCTCCTGAGATGTGAATTTCAGTAAGCGTCTTGTTTTGGTTGCTTTTGGATACAGAGGACATGGCTGGTTTGAGTAAGACAATAAGGAGAGCGCTCTGAGTTACACTGTGTCCTGACGGCTGTTGGCCATGTCTGTTTAGGCCTCGGGCCATGGGCAGCTACGCTCGGAGGGCCTGCTCGTGTGCGGTTTTCCCGCTGATAGATTCTGACAGTGGAACAAAATGTCATACCGCCCTCCCCTCACTGCCCTAGTGTTTCAAATTCAAGTTCAGTGAAGAGAGCAGGAGACGTCAATTACAATTACCTATATTAATCATTTTAATTAAGCAATGAGTTAATATTAAATCAAATTATTGTAGCAGGGACAGAGGCAAGGAAGCACCCTTGTGTGACGTTATTAATTTAGTTTTTTCCCCCCACTTTTGGAAAATAAAAATCTTAACCAGTTCTTTGTCGTTCTGACTCTATAGCCTCACGGTGCTGATTTAGGGTCAAATACGGGGGGGGGGGTAAAGACCCCAGGCTTCCATCAGCCTGGAGTTGGCTCTGCAGCGTGCCAGTCACAAGACGGCCCACCGAGATCGGCTGTCGGCAAATCCCCGGCAATGGGGGCCGAAGACTCCCTCGAACTGCCTCGACATCACTTGTAAAATATAGTGTTTGGCACGTGCGTGTGCTTGTCTCGGTCCGACAAATGCCATAAGCGTGGGTTTGGGTAGGGAAGGTAAAATGTATCTTCTGCAAGGCAAACTCCTAGACCACCCCCACCTCATCAAAATGTAGATTGATTTAAAAAAAAAAACTTAAGCCATCTGGTGTTTTGCCAATGACTGGATTTCTTTTAATGAGCGCTATGACGGGCTTCTGTTTCCTGTAAGTCATCTGATGATGACTTGTGTTATTTTGAACGCAGGCATGACCACCGCAGGAGAAGCTGTACAGCGATCTCAGTGTACAGCTCTCTGCCTCATGCAGACTTCATTCGGCCCTCGTTCTCACTCCCGTTCACGCTCCTTTAACTTTGCCCATGTTCTCTGTGGCATCTTGAAGTGAACTTCACCGTAATCCCGTCCGTATCCAAGTAGTTTATAATGGGATGACGTAACATTCCACTGGGACCGCAGAGCAACGTAAATACAAGATAGGCTGTGCATAAGTAAGAGATTTGTGACAGCGTACATTACGTGTACCTAAGAACATTAGCAGTAGTTAACAACATTAGTATTCTTGGTAGTGTAATATAAAAATGTCACAGCATGTCTAGATTGACGTTAACGTGATATACACAAGTAAAGGACCATCATAGGTAGCAGAATGTAAAAATAATTATGGCAGCATATCTTTTATATGTGTGTATTGTAAAGCCACATTGCGTTCGACCCTGTGACCTCGCACCTACAGCTCTTCTCTGTAAGGTGATCTTGGCTGTTTGAGTGCAGCAACTTCCTGTGTCGTTAGTAGGGTCTGCAGGAGGCTCCGTGTGGTAGGAACCGTCAGGAGTCTCTGGGGAGCGGCTGGGTCCACTGGGACTCCGTTTTGAAAAAACAGTAATGCAGCTGGCTATTCTCAGGGGCCCCTTTGTGTGTGTGGCTTTATCAGGAAACACTGTTTGGGACATGGAGAGCAAAGGAGTTCCTCAGCTCGCTGAGAGCTGCCTGTTGCCCCCCTTTCATGCCAGTGTAACTCCCATAATCCACTTAGGCAGCTAGAGTGTCCGCTCAGAGGATGATGACAATGATAATGATGATGAAGGCTTCCTCGGTATTGTGGTTAGTACTACTTGGGGACCAGAGAACGTTGGTCCACTTTCACCCAGAATTCCCCAGTTTGCCGCACACTGTGGAGCTTGGTGACGTATTTGGATACTCATGCAAAAGGCTTTACATTAGGGTGACCTTAAAAATGGATCTGGCTGAGATTTCTAAATGGCCGAAAATGTCCAGGTTTCGGCTCTTGCTTTCTGCAGTCACTATTCATTGTGTGCGGGTGTCCATCTGCCCCATGCCATCATTCTGCCCCCAGTGTCCTCTTTTATAAACCGAAATATGGTCCCCCTATTTAACACATAACACGCAAGAGCAATAAAACTCCCAGGCAGGGCTACTTCATTCACAGTGCCAAACAAAATCCGCATGTATCCCTTTACCAGTGTTGTGCCTGATCCTGAATGACTGCGCCTTTTCCTTTGTCCATCATCGAATTAGCATCGGAAACTGTACGTTTTAAACAGGCTGTGCGCCGTGTGGTGTGGGTTAGTACCAGGGCAGTGGAGATTTTCCTCAGTTAAATAAATCAGTCCTTCCTAGTTTGTGCTTCCACACCTACAGTTTAAAAGCTTTTTTTACAATGCATTTTTTTTTTTTTTTAGAAGTTATTGTGTGAACAATTGAAATAAGCTGCCAATTCATACATCATATGCATATAAATGTCCTTGGTTATCAAAATAAAGGCTTTTTAAACTGCAGCCTGTCAGGTGGAACATCAGCACTTTTATCTCCTGTTCAAAGAAGACATCCTTTCAGTATCTGGCATCAGCCAAGTGGGTTGTGACTATCCGTTGTTAAAAATTATGTTAAATAGGCCTGTATATTGAGTGAGTAAGGGGATCATGCTGTCATTTTTAAATGACGTTCGCTGTAATGCAGACCTCTGCTATTTTCGTTTTCATAATTACTATTTGTATTGCTGTGCATTTAAAAAAAAAAAAAAAAAAAAAAAAAAAAAATTTCATTTTAGCCTGAATATTTATTGTCTTTTGTGGAAAGAAACTTTAATGTCAGGCGGTCTCTTCTTGCTGCGCCTCCCGGTTTTGTTGACTTGAGTGACCCACCCTGAGTGAGGGGTTTTCAGGCTGACAGCAGAGCTGCCGACGGCAGCTTTCCTACTATGTCTAATTACGTTTAAGTGAGTTAATAAGACCAGTGGTATTTTAATATGTAACTACCTTTTAATCGTAATCCCCGCTTTGGTATAACTAGTAGTGTAGGTGCTGGTTAACAGTATGATGTTAAAAGGCCCCTCTCTCAATCCAGGATTACTGTAAATGTCATTCAGAAAGGGGGTACATTCCACAATGCACACGCTATCTGTCGAATAAATTCTGGAAAACACGAACCAACATGTTTTATTTATGTTTTAAACTACTGTTTTGGAATATGGTCCCCCCCATTCCTTGCTGGCATTTTATGAGGGCACGTGAATCTTGAAAATACACGAGCTCTTAGGTAATTCGTTAAGATGGTAGGACCTTCAACCGTGCCACCTTGGATATGTTAAGCCTGGCATCGGGCATGAAGGTGAAACCAGTTGTCTGCTGGTTGTCAAGCTGTAAATGAGGATTTATTAAAACACCTACCGTGACTCTTTGGCTCCCCGTCCCCACTCTCTGAATAATGCGTGTCACGCAGATGTGTAGCGGCCGGGATCCGTTGGCGTTATAATGGAGCGAGTATAACGTCAGCTGCCTCTCGAAAACCCATTCGCAAGCCTAATGCCCATTGGTATTTTATTTAGGGAAAAAAAGGCTAATTTTGGACGAGCGTTTCCGGTGGGTTTTGTTTCTAGGAAACTTGTCAGTTGTTTGTTTATTCCCATTTAAATTTTGCATGCGGGGCAGCCGTTTCTTTAAATTTCAGTATTTAGTTCAGCAGCACCATAGTTCCTTCTTTAGCCTTGCCTGGCAACATAGAGTGTATATAAACGTTTACAGTAACTGAAGTGCAAAGTTGAGTTTTTGCCCAAGAAATAATGTTGTCATGTAAAGGACACTTTACTGTGGTCTATATTTTGTCATATATTTCACTGTTCATTTTTGCTCTGGAATTTCTAGTTCACCTTTACTGTAAGGTGCATTGAACACATTTGTAACTTCTAACAGGTTGGATGAATTACTTGTAGCACTGAAATCCACTGTGAATTGAGAAGAAACAATTCTCAGGCACAGTCCAGAGGCATGCAGTCCGCCTGTTTGGATGGTTTTTTTAAATTGCGGGTTGTGAGCATGCTCTTTAATGGGCTGGCATCTTGTCTGGGAGAATGAGCCTAACGGTTTTGGCGGAAAGTGTATGCACGTGGGGAGCCATGGCTAAATTTGTGATGATTATGCAAGAAAGTATTTTCATATTTAGTTCTAAGGCCATTATTTATAGTAAAGCACCTAGGAATACACTGGGAAACTGTAAACATGATGTTCTGAAATCCCATGTTGTCTGTTTCTTTATCATGCAGTTCCTCACGTTAGCGACATAAAGCAGCAGCTGTTACTGCTCAGCTGACTTTGTAACTGGTAATATTACAATGAATATTTAAGCTCCCTCGGCTAACATCACCAATTTGTGATTTATTAGTTTTTTTGTCCCCTGCTTAATTATTGGAGAGCTGAGTTTTCTTTGAGGACTCCGCTAAGAAAAAGACAGTGATACCCCTTTTCTACCAGCGCGCAGTTCGTGCCGGTGCCCGGCCTTCACCAGTACTAAGCCAACTGCGATCCGGGCTGCTTTTCCGCTGTTTTTCCACTGCCTTTAGGGCCAAGTTTGAGGTGAAGATGGAGCAGCTGCGTCCCTGACCTGCTCTAGTGGCAATGCAAAGCAAATCTAGCAGATGCCGTCTTCTGTTTTTCCAAGCATTACTCCTTGCTTTGACAGTATATTTTTTTTCACATCCAAAGTAAGGATGTGCCGATCCAATATTCAGTATCGGTTCGATACTGACCAAAAACACTGGATCAGTTATTGGAAGAAAAGTTATCAGACACGATACACGGGCAAGTCTACGAGGAACCAAACTCAATAGCTCAAATGTAATACGATTACTCTGTTGGCCATGGGAATTGGATTGGCGATCATCTGGACATGGGCACAGATGCCTAACCCACTGAGCTACACATCACATCTGCAAGGACTGCTGGTACATGTCTCGTACGTGAAGACCGTGATCTGATTTAGATGCTCATTAGTAACTGGTCTAAAGTTGGGCAGTTTTGCTTGGCAAAATCATTAACAACCAATGGAGAAAAAGGGAGTTGTTTACAACACAGTATGGGTGACAAAAATGCTGAGTTTTCTTCTTTATTAGAGCTAAAGGCGTTCTTCTTCCTCATTTCTGCTCAAAGCACCTGAGGGGTGTGATGGGAATAAATTTGAGCAGTGGAAAAATGAAGAAATATAATGGCATGGGCAATTATGTTTAGATTGACTGAGTTTTGTAATAGACTTTTTTTTATTAAGCTTCACCTAAGGAAGGTCTTATAATAATCAGCATTAAGCAGCATTAAGCACACTCTGAGGTGTATTAGAATGCCTTGCCCGTGTTGGCCTTGAATTAATTTGAGAAAATCCCATCACCAAACTCCATCTGCAATGTTTGTAGGAAGGAGGCAGGTGCAGGATTTGATGCAAAACTCCTCTTTTAAAGGTGGACGAAGGGGTGGCTCTTTCTTAAAGGTGTAAGCATGTAACCAATACTAAGCAGTGTAGTCATGTGACTTTATGCCGCTCTACTTTCAGTTAATTTAGTTAAGCTTAAATTCTCAAATTGCTGTCTTGTTATTGAAGATGTTCACATGGGTTTTGAGAAACTTTAAAGCATTTTAGCTGCAATGAATGACTTCAGTTGATGAAAGATGTCTTTTTTTTTTATGTCTTAATGGGCATGTGGAAAAATATAGTAGTAAAATAAAAAAAATACCGTAGTTTGTGTTGCACAATCGCTACATGAATGAATGAGTTTTAGAAATAGGCCAAGAAGACGAAGAAAATTTTGGTTAATTAAATTTAACTTGACATTTTGTATGAGCAGTGAGTAATACAAGGGTTGTTTTTAAAGATCACCCTTTAACTACACTTGTGCGGTCCATGGTAGAGCTGTACTTTGTTATAACATGTCCACCGGCCATCCTTAGCCTTAGTGGTGTGACCTCATTGTCTAAAACATGATGTTTTAGAAAAAAAAAAATTGCTGAAAATGGTAGAAGGCATGCTGGGGCAGAAGCCGAGGAGGGGCAGGTGCTGTCACTCAATCTGTTGTTGTGTGATTTATGCCAAAATTCAAATGATTTTAAAATGAGAGCACTTCATTCTGGCTTTTCTTCTTGTGACAGAAAAAGACGAGTTGGGTAGAATACGGCAGAACAACATTATCAATAAAGAATTCCTTAGCTTTCAGCGGGATGCACCTCCTCTCATCCGAATCGATTTGCTTTGCTTTTGGTCATTATTTTGCGACAGAGGAAACTGCTTCCAAAGCCAGATGCCGAGGTGTGCTGAACCCACACAGAGCCACGTTCCTGCTAACTGGAGCTGGTGGAGAGGGGTGATGATTACCAAATGTGTCTGGACCACGTGAGTATAGGGCAAAGACACAGGGGCTTGATGGAACATTTTACACCTTTGTTTCTAGCCCAGCACCTGGGTATAGCTTATTTTTAGACTTAAGAGTATGTTTGGCTAGACGACTTAAAAAAAATGGTGCAATGTCACAGCTGACACCCCATCTTTGTGGTTTGCTGAAGACACTGAGCATCATTTCAGATGACCTGGGAGGCTACTGTTGTCCTTCAGTCCTCCATTTTTATTTCTCTTTTTTTTTTTTTTTTTTTGCCTCTAACCCGTCCGAGGTGTTCAGTCTGCAGTGACTGCCATTCGGCTTGAAGAGGGGATGAGGAAGCCCTTATCAAAGCTCCGTCCACTTCTCCCACCTGTTTTATTCCCAGCATGCATTAACTCCCTGTCATGAGTAGGTGACTTGGGAATACAGTGTGAAATCTAAATTAAAACTTAAACGAGGCCTTATTTAATTACCCTAAAGGCGGGTCGAGTTTGGCTGGTGCCGAATTGTGGGATTACCGAGTTTTCAATTTGCCCGCTCTGCCCTTTCCCCCTGTGTCTTTGCTTAGGCTGTGCGTCCTCACTGATAAACGGCAGCGCGCTGCACCACACACTCAACGACGTACTCTTCATTTATGGAGCAGCCGCTGCCCTGTGCTGCACTGAATGAGGGGGGCGTTCTTGGCAGGTTTTGCACCAAAAAAAAAAAAAAATTTGTTTTTTGTGCAGCTGTCCACAGCAGTCAGCAGTTCATTGCTGTGTGGATGAAAGAGTATCTGCCTCAGAGTGAGCTAAGTGTTTTTATTTGCTGTGTTTTCTCCTCATATCTGTGAAGAATATGATCCTTACATAAATTTTAATATACTTCATTCTCCTTGTTTTTCAATAAAGTTTTAGACTATTCCCGGAGAATCAACCAAACGGCTCGTAAGACTGATTCGGAGGCATGGAGCTGAAGCTCCCCTCCAAAGAGCAAACAACGAAAGCAGCCTGAGACATGAAGTCATTCTATGGCAGGGATCGAAAATGCCTCCTCGAACGGCGCGATCACTGAAGCTATGACAGCTGCCGGAGATGACGCGCGAGTTCACGCAGATGTCGAGTCAGTGTTGCCACACACCGTTGAGTGTTTGTTTAGGTAGCTCTCTCTGATGCGTGATATGTTTTGTCTTTCAGCTCTGTATGCATGAGCGAAGTTAATATCACCGTGATACGGGACAGTAAGGGGCTGTGATAATTTCATTCACGGGTGGGCAGTTCCTACTTGGGGGGCTGGTGACAGGACCAAAGAAGTAAAAATGAAAAACTTTGCGTTACAGCATCTTGTACGCCGACTCTTGTAAGATGAGTTGTTTGATTTGCTCATCATTTTCCCATGGGTAAAGACTTCAGTTTCCATTATTTTAATTTTGTGAGTAGTGGTTGTTTGTGAGAGTTTCACAAGATGTTTTTTTTGATTAAACAGCTCCAAAAGGGCACTTAATGGCGTCTGTTTGTTGAAATAACTCTCCTGAGTCACTGGCTAAAAAAAAATCGGAACGCACACGGTCAACCGAATCCACTGTTGACGGTTAATGCCTTTGAGTATGGTCACCTGAAATGGGTACCTGCATTTTCTCCTTGTAGAAGGAGTGATGAGGCAGATCAGAATTGCTGTTGGTGTTTGATTTCGTTTTTAGTGTATGTAATTAAAAGTCCAGTAGCTAGTCTTCTATTTTAATCTGGTTTCATTAGCTAACATGCCCACATTGTTATGGTGTGTATTATATATGCAAAATATCGAATAAATAGTCTTGGCTATCCTGGATTTTTATCCACCCCCATGACCCCAGTTCTGGATTGTTACCCTGAGCATAGTCATTTTGGACCATTGCTTTTTTTTGTAATAAGTGTACATGTGAATGTATGTACCCAGCGTTGGACTGGAATTCCATGTTGGGTGTCCCCCAATCATGTGACCTGAGCTGCCTGGCGTAGGCTCCAGGTCCCCTCTTGACCCTCTGCTGGATAACTGAGCCGATGAATGGATGAGGCAAATCATCCTTTTCAAAAACTGCTTAAAGAGGAGAAATGACCTTTATTACAGCCCCTGGGTCAAGCTGATGGAGTGAAGGTGACGGGCAGGATTTTCTAGAAAGGCGGCATTGGGGTGTAGAGCAGTGTGGACCATCCTTTATTGGGGGCTTACCTTATTGGGGTATGACATGAAGGGGGAGGTGACATGATTCCTCCGAACATAACGTAGGTTCTCCAGAGCCACTTTGAAGGTGTCTAAACTGCAGATGCTGAAAGGGCCCGGCCTGATGCAGCTAAGCAGCCAGCGGGGGTGGATTGCCTGTGCTGAAAGCCAGTCGGCTTCTGTGGGTTGGTGTGTGAATCCCCTGCATCCTTTTTTGCCACGCGTCTGACAGTTTGACTGCTGTGTCGCCGTGTCGCCATGCCGCCACAGTGCCGCGTCCCACTGGGCATTAATTGCTCTCTGTGGCTTTACGAGCACTTTTGGCCTCCTGCCTCACAGCTGCGGGATGAGTGGGTGAGGGGTGGGCAGATCACATCCTGCATTCCCCGTGGCAGAGATGTTACTGTAATCTGTCCTGTGCCTCGGTGGGGTGGGATGGGGTGGGGGTGGGGCAACGGCTGTGTGTCACCAATAGCTCGGACTGCTCCGTGGAGTCCTGGGCTGCTTGGTACTGCTCGCCTCCCTTATACTGGTATTCTGTCTTTCCTCCCTGTCAGATCTCTCTGAGGAGGGGGCAGTCAGCGAGGGGAATCGGAGCAGCCCGACTGTTCCCGTGGCATCGGAGAGTCAATGTCACGTTTGTTTGCTTCCTGCAGGGGTGGAATGCACCGTATCATCATTTCAGCATATGCCGCGCACGTGTGTCTGTCTCGGGCTTTGTAATTGGACCATATTGCACCATGTGGTTCGACGACCCGTAACCCATGTTTTGTGCCATTTCCCTGTACGCTCCTCCGCAGTTTAATCTGTGCCACCTCTCCCAAATTTATATGTGCGGCGTCTGAAAAATTGCACCGATTCATCTGTGTTCTGAAAGAGGGGCTTTGTTTTAATGACTAGCTAATCTTTATCCAATGACTCTACTTCTCTGATTTGTTTTTAGTATTTTTATTTTTCCCTTATGACACTAACCAAATGCTCAGATATTTTAGTAGATGCAGACCATTTTTGTCTTGTGAGCAGCAGTGTAAGAATGTGGAGAGTTGTGTATCCCAGGCTGCAGCTGGGGTGACCGGGGATAGAGGCGGGGCTTCAAAAAGAACCCTCCAGAAGGGAGGTGGAGTTTTCAATGGAGGTGGAGCTCCGCCCTGCTTCTTGACCCTGTTAAAGGCCCAGCGTGCTGCATGACCCGGGACCAGGCCTTGTGGGGCTGAATAGTGAGCTCTCCTTCTTCTTACCTATCTCCCCGTCAGTGCTGACCTTTCTTTCTCCTGGGCGATCAGGCACCTCCTTCGTTTCTGGTTAGGGAGCATATGATAGGTACCCATTTCCCCCTACGTCGTCTTTGCCCCTCCACTATGGGGCAGCATTTCAAACTCAAATGGACACTAAATCTGGCGGGAAGATGCCATGGGGGCCTCAGACCTGTCAGCATTTGTTCATCCCATGAATTTATTCCATTGTTATCAGCTGTCATTATGATGAGCCTTTTTGATTTCCTACACAGCATTCCATATGATGGTTTTTTTTTTTTTTTTTTTTGCTTGCTTAGGTGACATGTTCATCCAGGGTCATGTCTTTTTTTTTTTTTTTAACCCGTTCATATCTGGGTGTTGTACTAACACAGCCCAGCTTAGGAAGCTGACTCAAGTGGTACCCTGGCAGGTTATTTGACAGCCCCCCCAGATTCTTTTGTCATGCGTTGTCCCGCTAATCCTGCCGTGTCGCCGGTGTATCAAACATGGCCTCTGCTCGCGGCCACTGGTTCCTCCTTCCGCTTTCTTTGTGTGGGGAACCGCCTTAATGGCAGAAGTCAACACGGCCGCACAAAGGGGGGGGGGTGAGTGGGGCTGTTTAATCGGGGTCGGGGGAGGAGCATGAGGCCGGGGGCGCCCAGGCTTTGAAGTGTGTTCCTGCACAGATGCAGCCCCCCCGCCGAACGGTGAAGTCGTCTGGCCAGGACGTTGTGCGGCCGCGTGGTTACACTCGAAGGGGGTTGTTAGGGGCGACGGCCGGGGGTAGCTCTAGGAAGCTGGGTGGGCGGGTGTTAATGTGTGGATGGGTGTGTGTGTGTGTGCACGTGTGTGTGTGCGCGTACACCTGCCTTTGTGCATCTTAATACTCGAGGTGTGATGATATTTTTGTGTATTTACATAACACCCAGCGTGTGCTTTTCCTTGAATGTCTGCTGCTGCTGTGGAATGTTCTACAGCCCCTCGCCATGGATCTGACTCTTCCTCTGTTCCTCACTCCTCTTCTCCTGGCCTCTTTGTCTTCCCTGCTGTCTCATCCTCTCTGTCCTCCATCCCTCACTGTGATAACGGTAACTATTACATTATTGTTGAAAACAATAGACTTGTATCGTCTGTGAGTGTCAGGCGCTCTTTTTTTTTTTTTTTTTGGTACTCCTCCCCCAGTGGGCTGATGTTCATGGTTAATTAGCCACTCATGCAACACCGGGCTGTTTCCTCCTGAAACCCCCCCAACCACTGTGACTTCTTGTTTCGCTCTTTCACGTTCTATTAATTAGTGCACCTCAGAGACGGCCAGGTAGCATCTGTCGCCATCCCTTGGCATCCCTCACATATCAGTCGTCCACGTCGGGTGTGGTGTCTGGTCTCCCCTACGGGTCGTGAGGGTTGCAGTGCCTCCTATCTCCAGCTCGGGGAACTGCAATGGAGATAGCAATGTGGGAGAAAGGGAAGCCAGCTTTTGCTTAAATACCCCCAAATGTCTTACCTCTGTTTCTTATTTCATTTGAAATAGCCTCATCTTATCTCTGCTTTGCTGTCATTTTTGCCCCCTATTCTGTCAGAAATTCCCATGTTCTTGACTCCTGGCCCGTGACAGAGCCCATCCTCTCTTGCAGTCCCTCCTCCCCACTTTCTTTTGTGAGGAAGCGCTGATTAAATGTAAGTTTCCTATCCTTTGTGGGAGGCTCTCCGGATTGGGGACATGGGGGCGGTCCCTGAATCGCCTTTGTGGGGTGCAGGACAGGGCCTGGGGAGCAGCTTTGTAGGGCTTCACACAGCTGCTGTGTTTGGCCTCAGCCTGTAAAGTCAGGGTCCAACCGTGGTCATACCGATACAGGGTCCTCCCTGCCTGCTAGTCCAATCGTGGTCATGCCGAGACAGGGTTCTTGCTGCCTGCTAGTCCACTCGTGGTTGTACCGAGACAGGGTCCTCCCTGCCTACCACCAAGACCACGTTGCCATGTTTGCTGTTGTGTTACTGGAGGGTCTCTGATGGATGAGCATCATTCTCCTCCATCACTGGAATACCAAAGAATCAAACTCTCATTCCAGATTGCCAATGCCTTCCTCAGTAACATTATTCTGGCGTTCATGATGTGCGTCATCAAGCATACAAACAGCACTGTGACCTTTCTCCTCCAGTGGCACATGACCTATTCACTATACCACTGTGTCAGAACTAGGTTGCAGTACCTCCTTCCCCACGCCATAGTTGCAATATGCACCAAGACACTAAAGATCACTCAAAGGTAAACTAAACTAGTATGGTGTTGTTCTGTTTGACATTCGAACTGCTAACCTTCAGGTTAATCACGGTTCCCCCTAGTGGACCTTGTCTTTTGAACCAGACTTGTAAATGAAAAGGTTCCCTGTGATCATATGATGCCAGGCACCATTAGACATCTCAGGCATTGTTCTGTGCCTTGAGCTGCCCCAGATCTGGATACCCAGTGCAAAAAGCTGAGCTTTTGGTTTCCGTGTGTCTGTCATGTTAATCCAACAGCTCTTACATCTATGCACCTAAAAAAATGTTGGTGGTATGGATATTGTCAGTGGGTTTAAAATCATTTGGTTTAATGCTCACTGTTTGAATGATGCTGACACTGTACATTACAGCAGAGTGTATAGTCGTGTGTGTGTGTGTGTGTGTGTGTGTGTTGGTGTGTTGTTGCCAGGTGTGTCTGCTGCCTAGAGGGTTACAGCTGTGTCCTCACAGTCTCCGGAGAGCAGTGTGCTGCACAGCAGTATAAATAAACCCCCTCCATGACAAAGACTTCCTGTGGGGCTCGTACTATGGCCAGCATCTGATACGGCAAAAAGAAATCTGTAAATACAAGACCTGTATTGTGTCTTTTGCATGACTAGTTAGTCCGTCTTTATCCATCCGACTTTTTTTTTTTTTTTTCCTGTATTCATATGTATTCTATCCAAGGTTGTGTGTTATTTTTTTTAACCGTAAGGTTTTCATTCTTGGCCATAATTAGCATTTTTGGAGTTTCACAATTCAGAACGGACATTTAAAACCTAGAGGACAATGTGAGACCCTTATAGACTAGTGATGTCTGTGTAATCTGAGCTGCAGGACCGTCCTCTGTCCTGTTCTGCTTTGCCTGTTGTTTGAAGTGACCGTGACATCAGAGCAGCGTATCCCATCATGCTGTGATGCACATTGTGTCCAGTGAGGACACATATAAGGTGTGTGTGATGTTGCTCCATCACAGTGTGTGCAATTCTCCTGTCTTTGTTTTTTATGACTTCTTCACTTGTGATCTTTTGTTGTTATTAAAACAAATGAAACGTGTTTTAAGCTCGATCCAAAAAAGGCTGACAAATATAGGCAGGTAATTGGAGTGGCTGTTCTAGTCTTTGTGAAGCAAGATCCTCGAGTCAGCCTTCACGCAGTACTAACATTTGGCTCCCCAAAGGCTTTCTGTGGTTACACTGAGCTGCTTTGGGCCCATCATCATCCGTTTGGTTGAGTACGACTCCCTGTCGCTCTCTGGATCAGCGCTCTCCATGTCTTCTGATCTTTCACGACTTCTTTCAATTCTGCTATGCTCAGTCCAGTTTCTTGATGGTGTCTAGCCAGCGAGTTCTTGGGCGGCCTCTTACTCTTTTGCAATTAACCATTCCAAGCATGGCGTCCTTCTCAGGTGATTTGCGCCGCATGATGTGACCAAAGTAGGAGTGCTTTTGTTTTGTTGCCTTGACCTTTGGTGAGAGTTTCGGTTTGATCTGTTCCAGAACCGCTTGGTTTGCTGTTCTAGTTGTCCATGGAATACGCAGCAGACGTCTGCAGCACCACAACTCAAATTCATCGACCTCTCACCTGTCTGCCTTTCTCAGCATCCAGGTTTCACAGCCATATGTTGCTATTGAGAAAACGATCTGAATATCTGAAAACTGACTGATATCTTTGCTCTTCCGTATGTTGTTCATCCTGACCATTGCATTTTTTCCAAGTGCTAGCAGTCCCATGATCTCAGGGGTGCAGTCGCCATCGTGATCAATTTTGGAGCCAAGAAAAATGAAATCTTCAACCACTTCGATTACTTTGTTGTTGATCTTGATATTGACGTTTGCTTTTTTGCTGTTGTCATAATCTTTAGGTGCAGTCCAACCTTCTCGCTTTCTTCTTTAACTTTCACAATCAGATGTTCGAGATCCTTCTTGTTTTCAGCCAGCGGGGTGGTATTGTCAGTGTAACCTAGGTTGTTGACGTTTCTGCTGCCTGTTTTCATGGCAGTCTTGGACTCATCCAGGCCTGCTCGCCGTATAACATCTTCTGCGTACATGTTGAAAACTGCTGGTGACAGGATGCACTCTTGGCGTGTGCCCTTGTTGATCTTGACCCAATCCGTGTCTCCATATGGTGTTCGGACTGTGGTTTCTTGATCTTGATAGAGCGATCTTATGATCTCGGTCAGGTGTGGTGGTGTGTCCATTTCCTTCAGGCAGGTCCAGAGCTTATTGTGCTCAAGAACATCGAACGCCTTCGAATAATCAGTGAAACACATGTAGAGGTCTTTCTGGTATTTCTTGGTTTTTTTCCATAATCCGTCAAAGGTTAGAAATGTGATCTCGAGTACCTCTGCCTTTCCTGAAGCCAGCTTGCACATCGGGCATTTCCCTGTCGACGATTGTATTGAGCGTTGTTGGATGATCGTCAGAAGGATTTTTGGGCTTTGGGCTCACCCCTGATTGCGGTTCTTTTTTTTTTTTTTTTTTTTTTTTTACAGAAGGTGATGATGATACCAGTCAGAACTGGACTATTTCAACAAGAGACATGAAGGTAATGTTTACTTTTAAAGGGCCTTTGTCGCTAAAACTCCAAGTATGAGAGTATGGAGTGGAGATGCAGTGACTGCCAGATTTGGGTGTGTCTGTGCTGCTGAGATTACTTCCTGTTCCTCTCTCCTCCTCCCCATGAGGCTCAGATCAGTAACCGGCAGCGTGGGGGCCGAAACATGGCCAGGCGCTATTATACCAACAAAACTGTTACCTGCCACAGTTGCCAGAGGGTGGGACACCTTTCAAAGAACTGTCCCCGGCCCAAGGTGAGGTTCTGAGAGGGTACAGGCCCTCCGGTGGTGATGGTAGATGGATGTAACACGCAAACACACACATGGGTGCCACCCTCTGATCCTGTGGTCCTCCCTCTAATGCAGAAGCTCCCATCCTGCCTGCTGTGTGGTAAACAGGGCCACATCCAGCGAAGCTGCCCACACCGGCACTGCAGTAACTGTGGCATGCCTGGCCACGGGTTCAACGACTGCCTAGAGCGTGCCTCCTGGACCAAACAGTGCCACCGCTGTGCCATGACGGGCCACTTCCAGGATGTGAGTACCCTCGCCATCCAAACTGTCGCTTACAGCACTGCAGCATGCTATTGATACAAGTGACCAATTACAGTCTGGTTATGCCTGAGATTTTACAAACAAATGAGCACCTGATAATATATGAATGGGTGGCTTTAATGACTGTCAATGACATTTATAGAGATGGTGTCCTTGACTCTCCCTAAGCATTTTAATATCACTAATGGCTTTGGCCATAATTCTGATTCGGGCTGAGAAGCCCATTCTGACCACCCTCTTGTTTTATTTGTCTAAGGCCTGCATGAGAGCTAGTCTAGTCTGCAGGAGACTTCTGAATTTGTATGTACATGTGTACAGTCTCTCCCCTGTCCCCCTCTTTCTCTACTTCTACGGACACGTATACGGTCTCTCCCCAGTCATCCTCTCCCCACGTATGTGCACATGTTCATTTTTCTCTCCTCGCTTGTGAGTACATGTACATGGTCTTTCCCCCTATTGGCCTGTCCCATTTCATTCTCCCAAACGTGTGCAGGCCGCTGGTGTGATGCTTGCTTCACCTGTCTGTCCCATCTTCCCTATTCCTCAACCATCTGCATGCTGGGGGTGAGCTTGTGAACGATATGATCCCCGCCTTCCATCACGGGGCCATTACCTAATGCTCCATCTGCTGCATCCACCCAACTTCCTCATCGTTGCGCTGTTCCCCCTTTCCCTGTGCTTCTTTCTCTCTTTTGTCCTCTTCACCCTGCGTTTTGTGTCCGTCTCGGCACCCCTTCCCCTCCTCCCTCTGCCGAATTAGCCCGCTTAATCCAGCAGCCGCATTGTGCTCCCGGAAGCCCCGGTCCAAAAGCGCGTCAAGCCCTGACGCGGCGGAGTGTCCAGTTTCGATCTCGCACTCCCCCTCTACACTGTGCCTTGTAACGCCGTTATTAGTGGTCTTTGATTGGCTACCGTCCACATAATGTAATTTACTGCCTATGTTTCTGGACCTAAATAACGTAGGCATTAAAGAAAATCGAGCAAGAGCTGAGCTTTTTCTACAAGCTCGGCAAGTATTAAAGGGTAAATACAGACTAACACTATTCTCCACCATGCTTAGCTGGCTGTACAATATCTGACCGTAAACCGCCTTTTTAAAACACCTTGTAATTAAAATTTAATTAACGATTTTTATAAACCTCTGGTTGTGGAACCATTTAAAATATTAATGTTAACCCTAGCAGTAACTTAACTCAAATTTAAATAAAAATGAAACGTCCTTATCATAGTACAATAAATGGAGTTCATTAGTTAAGGGTGCTTAAAGTCGCAGAATGAGGTCCATGCTACTGAAATCGAAACAAGCATCAATATTCAAAGGTTCCTACTGCATACATATGTTATCTATAAAATACTTATAATGCTTGTAAGCTATTTTGAAAAAACACCCCCACCCACAAATTACACTTGCTACAAATATAGTTTTATTTATTTATTTATTTATTTTTAAAACTATGTGGCCGTGGCATTTTTCCTTTATGGATTATTTAATTTTTTTAAAAATGTACTACAACAATGGTATTTTTAGAGTGCTACATGCAAAGCATTTACAGTACTTGTCGGAGAAATGGATTTTCCGTTTCTGTATGAATTTGCATCACTTCTGCAAAAACAGATATTTGTGCCAAGGGCTGACATTTAAGATAACCCCATAAGCAGATTTGGGAGCAAAAGTCTGCTATGTAATGTTTTTTGGGCACTTGTTAAGGGCTCTAATTAGTGTAATTGAACGGAAAGAGCAAGAATACTACTGTTTTTTTTTTTTTTATTGTGATATCCTTGCTTATTTCTCCGATTTTTTTTTTTTTTTTTTTTTTTTTTTCCTCTCCCCCTTCTTCTCTCCTCTTATAAAAACCAGGAGGTAGTTTTAAAGGTAGTGGTTTCTTACAAATACTGTTTTCCACATCCTGGATGAGGACTGAGGCCCACTTCCTACTCTGGCTTGGTGTGAAGTGTGAGGGGAGGGTGTCGAGTTTGCATCCCTTGCCTGGTACCCCACCTGTCTAAAGGCGTCTCACTAGAGAGGGTGGGCACTTGGGTTCTGTTGTGGCTCCATTTCCTGTCCTGCTTCTGTTCTTCCTTTTTGCTACCTGTAGCCCCTCTTCACATTCTCTTGTACCTCTGTCTGGCCAGCGGTTCATTTCACCATGCCCCGCCTCCTACCGCAGCTTGTTGTTCTTTGACCTGCTGGCAGCCCTCACTCAGTAAGGGCCTGTGTGTCTGTGTAGATCCTGGGTTTGATTGCCTGCCTGGTCCATCAGTAAAGAGCCAGTTCTGATCACATTTTGATTTGTCTTCTCCTTCTCAATGTTCCTTAGGAATGCCCCGAGATTTGGAGGCAGTACCACCTCACGGTAAGTGGAATGACTCCACGTTTGGGAGATTTGAGTGCCCAAAGGGGGCAGAAAATGCACAGCTAGGCTGAAATTGTCTCGACAACAATGTACACTTCTGATCTCGGAATAAACACGACACCTGAGTTGATGGCACACAGTCAGACTCCACAGACAGGCTCTATGCTAACCTTAAAGGGCGCCCTTTAGCCTTTGTGCTAACCGGCTGTGTCGTTTGTATTGTCAGTCAGTATGCGAGATGCCCCAGGTGCAGGGAGGACACCATGTTGTTGAAAGTGGCCTCTGGTTGGACGTCAACCCTGGTCGGGCTGACCAGCCATCACTGTCTCCCCATCCCTGGGAGAAGGTTCATGAGCTCCATGTGGCTCCTGTGCTGGCGTGTTGCTGGCATGTCACAGGCGTGTTCCTCCCTCCCTCTCCGTGCCCCCAACCCGTCTTGTGAGCATAACTGTTTGGACCCGCCACATGCGTGGGGAGCCGTTAGCGCCCTGGAGGTTGCGCGGCCCACAGAGTGGGTAATTAACAACGGTAGTGAGCGGTTTGCGTCCCGGCGGAGCATAGGCGTGGCAGCGTGTGACGGTTACGCGGGGGCTCCTATTGGGGGGTGGCAAGGAACATCTGCACAACTAACTGGCGTCCCCCCCCTTCCTGTGGGTGAAATATAGACCTCCCGCCTAAGAGGAAATGCGCAGGCTGTTTGTCAATTAAAAGAGCTGATAAACCACGAAATGGTGGCGCCGGTCCATCACTCTGCTCTTTTCACTGATCCTGGCTGAGTCCCCCCAGTCAGGCACTGTAATTGTGAGCAGAAGGTGTTTCGGCTCAGCAGAAAGTCTTATTACTCGTCCTTCTCATGCAAATGATATTTAATTCAAACTGTCTGACTGCGTGTCTCCCTGTGGAGCATAGAGTTGGTCACCGCGCTTTCGTTCGGTTCTGTTTGTACATTGTAATTACCACACACTCCTGTTAAGTGTCTTGGCAACTGTGTTGTGAAAGGAGCTATAAAAAGGAATTGAATTGTCTGTTGCCGACACTTTGGCTCACAGCGACTCGTCACTCTTCTGGTGGGAATTTTGTTGAAGATTGCAGGTCGACGAGATCGAGGGCCTTCCTCAGGAATCCAGCCCCTTCTCTGGCCCTTGGGTTCTCCCCACCTTGAAACATCTGCCCTGAAGTCCGACTCCTTAATGTATATCCAATCAGACAGTTACCTTACTAATTAAATGCTAATTAGCATTGTGCTGTATTTTCAAGCCAATCTTGATCAAGCTTTCTTCCTTGTATCAGTCCTATCTACGCCACCTTTCTGTAACCTTTTTTTTACTCTTCTATATGGATGATTTTTGTCCATTTTGTTTACACTTGAATCCTAATTAGTTGTATATTTGCCAATAACATCACCAATAGAGTGACTGTGTTAGCATTTCTTTTGTTCTCAAAATTTCAAGGACAGTTCAGTATCTGTCAGCATTTTCATTTGTTTATTCCTTATACCTTATCAGATTATTTACCACTAAAGTAGGCGCTAATGATCTGAGCATAGCTGCTAATGGTGACCGTGGCCTGCTTGCAAAACAGATTTTTGTCCACACAATGTGTGAAAGCAGTAGATGCTATAGTAGTTGCAGATCACGCCGCGTTTGCTCTGTTGCTGTTTTGGCAAAATATAAAGTGGCAGGCTTTCAGAGTTTTGGAAGGAGGCAGTGAGATGTGGCCTGTATCGCATACAGAGAGACTCCATTCGGTTCAAGATTGTATCTGAATATAGCGCAGTGTGCTCATTTACATGCCTTTTATTCACTTAAGGGTCACAGCGCCATCTAGTGGCACGTAGCCAGGAGACAGGTCTTTTAGTGCGTGTGCTTGGTTTGGATAGACCTATTTTTGTATGAGTTTTATATTAAGGGACTTTGGTTGCCATGTTAAGAGAATTTGTCTTTGGTGTTTTGACTGTTTTGAAAACTTTAAGTTTGGCAATTTCTGGTCAGTTTTTTTTTTTTTAAAGTATATGCTTACAGAAGTTCACTTTTAGTGAATGTTTTTTTGGGCTTCTACAAATGGAAACCATCAGGAAGTAGCACATCGTCCTGTCCTGTTCAGTTGTACTGCTTCCTTGAGGTGGCGTTATCTTCCTGATCTTCTCACTGAAGTAAGAACAGTTTCTTCTGAGCATTGTTAAGTCTTTGTCAGGGGTAGATGATCTGTGATTTTCAGACACTCTAAGGCTGTAATATTATGTAACAGGGCAGTCAAGCCCTAAGTATTTATGTATAAGAAAGTGAAGAACTAGGTTTATGACTAATATACATTTAAAACTGAATTAATTGTATTCATTTCCATTGTGATTGGATTTTATATAGGAGTTTTTGATAAAAGATTGAAAGGAAATATTGAAATATTGTGAAAAATTGAAATATTAAAAAAACATAAATTTTACTGAAAAGTTGTATAGAAAAATTTGAAGAGCTTAAAGAAAACAAACTCAAAATATTCACTTTTAAGTAGAAAAATTCTGTCAATGAAAGCAAAAATGTTCCCTTTTGTATGTGGAAGTGGAGATTATTAAAGTAGAATATTAGGCCTAATAATAAAAAATACAATAGAGCTGAAGTGAAATTGAAATAAAACATGAACTTATGACAAAGAGATTCTCATAAGGATGGTGGGAATGCTCACAGCCTGAACTGGAAATCATTGCCATATGTATTTGCAATTAATCAGATTATGTGAAGTACTTGAAGGAAACTGAATAAATCTCATGCGAGTATGTTTGAGTTATGAAATCAAAATAGATCTTAGACTGACAAGATTAAAATATTAATCAGTTTATTTTCAAAAATAGTATTAATATTTGTATTTAGTTTTACTGATTTATTGGCCGGCATATAATACGTTTTTGGGTGAAGCTGATTATTAGCCTTATTCTTTGCATTGTTTTGTTTTTGACAGAGGTTTTTAATTAATTTTATTGAAATTTGTTAATACTGATCAACACGTTGTAGCCCCCCACTGATCCAGTCTGAATTCTTCCAGTAAAGTTTCCTGTTAGGTTGATCAGAAAAATTGACAGGAAAAGTTGCCTAAGCACCAATGAAATCTGTTATTATTATAATATCATTGCAGAAGATAATGTACACACTCCTCCTGGCAGTGGACCTGAGGTGGCTGCAGACGGGACATGGCATTTTATTTTTAATGGACTCTTCAGGGAGCTCTTTGGAGAAATACATCCCTCCAGTAACAAGTGGCAGTTCCAGGAGCTCTGCTGACCTCTGAGCAGAGCAGGGCTCCATATGCCCCCCCCCCCCAGACAATGCACGGCTGTGTGTGGCCATGTAGCTCTCCACAATGGCATTCATTTTGGTCACTTCTCTAACCTGCTGTGTTGGGTTAGAGCTCCCCCTTGTGGTAAACGCACCATACTGGAGAGGTTTGTTTCTTCCGTGAGGTGGAATCCTCTTTGTCCTTCTTATTGTTTCCATCAACCTGCAAATGCGCTCAGGTGATTTGTGAGCTAGTAAACCCGCAGCTGTAGTGGTTCCATGGCAGGATGACCATAGTATAGCAATTCATATTCATTTAGCGCATTACAGCTAATTCATTTTAGCTTGTGTTTTAAAAACCTCGGTTTAAAGGAATTTTGATTTTCCATTGTCGGGTGCCCTGTACATCAGAGGTAAGGGAAGCCAGACATGGTGGCTTTTCTTATGAGACCCTCAGTTTTGCGCTACAGTCGACTTTTAACAACTGAACTTTGTCACTGTCCTTATATTTCTTGCCTTGGCACTTTGGACCAAAATGCCCTGAACTGCATGCATGTAAACATTCAGGTGCTGTCCTCCTTTTTGCTGGGATTCTAACGCTTTTTCCGAGGGTGTGTTCAGCTGACTGCTCGTCATCTGGTACGGCTGATATTCAGATGAGTGGTCTTTGTACTTGGCACGAGGTGCCCTTACTGCAGCTGGTACCTGCAAACAGCTTAGTGTTTACTGACTTATTTCCGGAATAGGGTGGCTGACATACAACTTGAATAATCTTGCTCTTGCCTTAGAAAAATTGTATATTTCTATATTGGTTGTAATTAAGAAGTAGCAAAAGGAAAATTAACTTTTCTACTTTGGCAGCTAAATTATTTTTTAAATTCTGTCAAGTCAGGTTTACAATTCTAGAATGCCGACGGTGTAAACTGGTGTTTTAATGTGAAATGCAGTTCAATAGTTTGTCACGGATTAAGTGTTTGGTGGAGAGTAAACATTCCCGTTGCGACGACGTGCCCTACATCTGGTTCTCATGCGACGTTAATCCCGTGTTAATCGCTGTGCTTTTGCAACATCGCTGCCCTGTGCATTCGCTTCTGTCTGCTTTTGCACGTTCTGTATTTTTTCAGCAGAATAGTCCTCGTTGTTCATAATGTCGGCTTCTAAGTTGGGTAGTAATGGTCTTTCCTTTGCACAGCGACCTTCGAACCCATGCTTTAAGGAGATGTGTATTTGGAGGAGGGTGGTGTAGGGGGCCGAGGGCGTGGGCCAAGCAGAGGGTCTTGTGACCCGATGGTTTTAGTGTGATGCTCAGTATCTGGGCATGCCTGTCTTCACTCCTGTTTAACGGAAGTGGCATTCACTCTTAAGTGCGCTCAGCAATATTTAAATCGGTCTTTTGATGGCACAGTGCACTGTTTCACAATTTCTCCGCTTTTCTGTCAAACAAGGCTCGTAAAATCCAAAAATCAGCTTTTTTTTTTTTTTTTTTCCCCTCCCCCCCCCTCTCTGCCTTGGTGCTCATTTGCTCACGGTGACAATTCGAAGAACGCAGTGTTTTTGTATGATGGGACATTGTACATGCTCAGGCGCGCACACGCTGAGCCTGCTGGGTCACACGTGCACG
>JAACJT020000042.1:5050184-5065289 GCA_009936485.2 Gymnarchus niloticus | reverse complement strand
GGCGCGCACACGCCGGGCCTGCTGGGTCACACGTGCCCGCAGCAGCACTGGCACCCCCCCCCCCCCCCCCCCCATACTGTGTGGCGTTATCAGTGTGAGAGCAGGCGCTCCAGGCCCCCTCGGCCGGATGAGGTCGCATTACAAGGTATTTGTGGCTGTGCTTCTTTCAGTCCTCTGAGCCGACGGTTTTCCTTCTGGATTTGAATGACAAAAGGCGAGGAAGCGGGCATGAAATCTGAAAGGTTTTATCGGCTTGTCGGGGGCCCCCAAGCTCTTCTGCCTTTTTTGGCAGCCCCCCCCGTCTGCCTTCAAGAAAATACATCCCGATTTAAAAACAGGTGGACGGCAGGAAATAGAACAAGGAGGTTGGAGGATTGGACATTTGTGCGGGTGTTTATCTGTTGTTATACCATCATTTGGTTCCATGTTCACTTCTAATTGACGTCTCAGGAATGTCAGGCCTTTGAGGTGGACGAATCCAGGGGTATCTAAGTTTGGACATGTATGCGTGCGTATGATTCTGTGCTCTCTGCATCATACACCAATGTTGTGTTGCCGGCAGCACACCCATAAGTGACAGAATTTCATCTCCGTGGTGACGTGCCGGCATCTGCCCTTCCTGCAGGCACAGCATCCCTGACAAGTGCTTTCATGGCACAGTGATGCTTTGGTATGTTTAACACGCTCAGAAGAGCTGCGCTGACCTTTAAAAGCTGCTATGGGGTCCTGTTTAGCACAGTTAAAAGCGACCTTGCTATGGGGTCCCATTTAACACAGTTAAAAGCGACCTTGCGTGTAACTGCAGAAAGACAATGGCTAGCCTCCCGCTCGCCCCTGGACCTTGGCGTTGGCAGTCTTTTATTTTGAACTTTGGTAGTAGTTGGGTGCCAGAGGTTTGACACCAGTGAGGTTAGCATTGCCAAGTGCTGTTATCACACCTGTCCAGTTACATAAATCGGAGAGCTGACGTTCATATAATAGGTATGTTTTTGGACATGTCTATATTTTTATTTCTGTTTGTTTTGCTCAAGCAGCTGAGGTCTGGGTCTGATTTATTAAGCATTCCTGGATGGTTTGTAATACATAATTTTTCGGAGTAATGCTGGTGTGTGATTTCCTTTGCAGTGTGCTGGGACTTGTTAATTTCAGAGTGTGTCTGGGGAGGGCTATTTCTGGTTTGGGGGGGGCGTCTCCTGGGCCCAGTAACGCATACAGTCCAGGGCTCATATCCACTTGTACACCAAAGATGTTTGCTGACACTGGCTACAATGAAAGCTTGACCTGATGTGGCTTTTTAGGATGCCAATGGAGAGCTCTCGGATTCTCAGGAAAGTTCCCCACAAACGAAGCCCCTTTTTTTTTTCCCCCCGTCTGTCTTTTGGGTTATCACACGAATTTCGTCTGTTGGATTTGGTAGAAATGTTAATGGGAATTGAAATGAGAGTTGGGAAGTCATCAAAAGTTATATTCAGCAATTCTCTCTGTATGTTGTTACATTTTTTAGAAAACCTTTTCTTTGTTAGGGCAATGACACCAGCAACCCAATAAGTCAAATCGCGTGATTTTTTTAAACATTAAACAGCTCATAAAAACAGTAAAGGTCCATCCCCAATGAATATAATGAACATTAAAACATTTTAACTGGGTTTTACAATGGGATTAGAAAAATTAAGGTACTACCAAAGGTGAATTCTAACGTTTAAAATCAGTTTTTAAGCTGCTAGCTTATAAAATCAGTTTGGATTTTAAAATTTCAGATTTCTCCAGTGCTTCAGTATTTTGAGACCCTAAGTTTTTTGTTTAAGGTTTCTTTTTAAAAAAATATTTAAACATCAGTACTGCATTGCATGAAACAAATTTGGCTGGTTTGTTAATATTGGATTAGCCATTGCAGTCATATCATGGAAACTGTGAATCCGGCATGCGTGTTAGTCTAGGCCAATCCAGCAGACGACTCTTGGCTTTTATGCCAAAGTTTGTAATTCAGTTATTCAGTTAACTTTTCATAAATAGAAATGCAAATGAGTGACTTTAATGTATTTCGCATGAACCTTAAGAGTGTTGGAAAGTAATTTGTAATTGTGGCATTATGACAGCCAAGGGGAAGACACTATAAGTACTGGGGATTTTTTTTACCCCACTGATGTGTGTCAGCGATCTGGTCAAATGCCGGGGTGGGGTAAAATTTCCCACAAAGCTGTCGTTGGCAGCTGTTCCATTCGGAGCTCCATCCAGTTGCTTCAAGAGTCACAAATGCTGTGATGATGGAGCTTTCTATACCGCCTCAGTTTTTCATGTGTCTTATAGTAGTAGTTAGAAACTTGGAGATGGCGGAGCAGAAGTGAAAGATGAATCCCTCTCACATTCCTGCATTTGTGTCAGCCCTAGTCGAATTCACAGTGCCCGTTAGCTCAGTGTTAGTAGAATGTCACATGACCCTGGGAAGATGGTGACCTCGGCCAGTTCAGGTGGCCCCAGAATGCTGACGTTGACCGTCTGTCTCCTTTTTCAGACGACGACGGGCCCTCTGGTAAAGCCGGACAGTGAGCCCCCGCCCAGGAGTCCTGCATACTGCTACAACTGCTCGAGAAGAGGCCACTTTGGATTTGTGAGTGCCACTTCAATGAGGAGACCCTCCCCGTCCACTGCCAGATCACGCCTTCCCGTGGCTCTGCTGCACAGCCCTTCCACAAAAACGTGCTTTTGGAAATTGTTTGTAGCTTAACTCTTTTCGGACAGGAATGCATGGAGAAGAGAATGTTCAGCTGGACCTACCCCACAACCCCCTACATCTCACATTATGACACGGAGAAGGACATCTGCCGTCGGGACAAACGTATGCTGAAGAAGGTCCAAGGTAGTGGCCTTGAACACGATTTGATTTGTATTATTGTATGTTGTCGTTCATCAGCCATATGTAGGTAGTGAATTCTAATTCAATCTCTTTATTGAAACAGTTTCTATACAGTTAACTAATTGCATGATTGTAAAATGAAGTTTGGTGCTGGCAATATGTGTAGCTTTTTTCTGTGTGCCAGAACCACCTCAATTTCTATCAATGGTATTCTCAGTAATCACCGCACAAGAACACATGCAGTGTTAGAGAGGCCAAGTCACACATTGTTCTTCAGGAACAAGCTTGGGATAGTCTAGTGTTCCCAGTTTGCAGAAATAGCTTTTCCACAATATTTGACATGAGACAAATCCATGGCTGCCTCTGAGTTTGTGTGCAGTAAGTTGCTATTGTTTATATTTCCAGACTTGCAAGAGGCTGGTTTCTTGGTGCAAACTAAACCAGGCCAGACTGCAGATCTGATTGAGGGCACGGAGGAGGAGAATCATCCGAGGAAGAAGAGGAAATCTGCAAAAGGACGGGGGAAGAAGCAGCTCAAGGACAAACCCACAACTTCCAAGGTCAAAAGGGAGGAGAAGCCGATTAAAACGGAGCGTGGTCAGGAAAATAAGAAAGGGAAGAAACCGCATATGGTGACTAAGCTATGGCAGGAGAAGCGCAAAGAGCGCTGGCAGAAGAAGAGGCGACAAGCGACCGGGGTCCAGCCACAGGCCATGCCATGGGATCCTGAGGACTTCCCCAGGGGCCCCAAGAAGATGGCTTCTGGGGTTCCCACGCCGCCTCACAAGGGCAAAGCCACTCCTGGCTTATTTAGCCAGGTCAACAAAGACCTGAAGGGCAAAAAACGTAGGCCCAGAGGGAGGGACAGGAAGCCAGCGAACCTCTACCCCGCCGACGAGAACCTTTTTCTCATCAAGCAGAAGAGCAAGCGGTAGCTTGCCATTGGCGCAAGGGCTAGTGAAGCTCCATGCAGTCACTTCCTGTCTGTGCTGAGCGGTGGTCTCGGGCTGCTGTCTGCCTCGTCACTTTAACAGCTGTCCTTTTTCCTCCAGCAGACCAATGTGCCCGAGCGCTCCTGCGCTTTACCTCTTTGCCAGCTGTCCACCTCGACATCGAGGTAGTAAACTAGGAGTAAACTACTATCAAATTTGGTTTAAATACTTTTTTTTTTAATAAAAAAAAAAAAAGCTCTTCAGCCCACTGGAAGGGTACCTGAGTCGTGTCACTGACGGTTGGTCCCGTAAAGTCGGAGACGTCAGGTGTATAAACTGTATCTGTAGCAAAAGGAGAGTTTTAATTTGTTATGAAGAAAATCTGCAGCCTTGTACTTTTGGAGCTAGTGGTCTTCAGCCTGTACCTCTAGGGGAAGCCAGCACACAGATTGGAGCTTACCACACTTTAATAGCTGATGGTATCTGATCACCCGTGGTGTGTCAACTGGGCGATCTTGAGTATGCTCAAACTGAGAGCTTCACACTGGAATAGAGGCTTGATACCACTTATTTTGAAACACAAAGAAGCGCATACAACTCAGTGGAAACTTTATTTGATTAAGATGTTTTGAAAAGATGTATATATGAATGAGTCATTAAACTGCAGCGCTTTTCTCAGCGAATAGGAATAAGTGTTTGTGTGTCATTTTTCTGACGGAATACTGTATGTCAGGACTGCTGTAAGTTCAGGTACATGCCAGGCTGTGCTGCCACATCACGATCAAGAATGTTAACGAGGCCTAATGAGCAGCACTTAATGACTTAATGCTGTTTATTCTACCTCAAGGGTTTCATACCTCAAAGGGAAATATGTCTTCCTTGCTGACTCGCATCGAATCCCATTTGACAAATCATTCCACTTGGCAGCTGTTACAAGGAATTATGATTTCATTTTGACGTCATTTGAGGTCGTGTCAGATGCATGATCCTGTAATTATTTCATATTAATATTGAGTGACGGTAAGTCCATTGTGTTTGTGTTTTATAATTCAGCTTATTCATTAGGGGCGGTTGTGGTTCTCACCAGTCATTTTAAATTCACTCCTTACATGCTGGACAGGAGGGAATGTGTGATGAAATGAAACGTGTGTAGAAATTAGGCATTCGTATCAGGATTCCTGTAATATCCGTTTTAAGGAAATGTATGTGGTACAGTGTCTGTAACACTGTTTGAACTCCTGTTACAGCAGTTCAATTTTTTTTTTTTTTTTGTTTTGTTAATGCTGCTGTTGTTGCCTCCTAAGCTTGTCCCCACCCCTGCTTATCATTTGATCGTAACGTGTTTTGAAGTCAGGCTCATGTCTTCATTAATAGTGAGGCAAACCAGTTGAGAAAACTGGGCTGATGACACTCATTGGCAGAGCCCCTCCAAACACCAAACACTTTTTGCGCAGATCTTATCGTAGCCTCGGCAGTCAAGGAACACATCAGACGTATAACAAAAAGCAGATAGTAATAAAAAATAAGGTTCAATCTCTTACAGCAACACTGGAAAACAGTCTAACAAAAATCCAGATGATATCGATCTCATCTGACTTTTTTTTTTCCGTCTCACATTTCAGTATGAGCCCTCTCCCTTTCTGAAGGTACCCTACCAATCCTTTCTCATATTGAGATTTTGCTCACTTTTTAGTTGTGTTTTCCAGTAGTATAATAAAATTATAGTTTTCCTTTGTCTAAAATAGTTTCCAGAGATGTAATGTTGAGCTTTTCCTTTCATGCAATGGTAACACATCCATTAAATAAAGGTTTCATTGTCAAAGCTCATGTTCAACACTTGGATATAAGCTACCAAGCTTGGGAGCTGACTCTAACAATCCATCTAAAAGAAAAGAGACCGTGACTGCCTGTGGGGGGCAGCGTGCTGTAATGTGTGACTGCTGAGCCGGGTGAGTTTTCATTTGGTTTGGACCCAGGCTTCCCGAGGATGGCTGAGCATATTGTCCACACAGAGCGCCAAGCACAGTTTACTTAGACGATGGCCTCACCGGTTTCCCTGTGTGTGTTGGCGAACACCACTTTGGCTGCGGAAAGTTGCCTTTTTTTTTTTTTTAATCCATGTGAACCCTGTAAACCCAATTTAAATGCATTTTGAACCAGCTGATGCATCACTTCCTGTATTATGTACTGATACAGGGCTTACATTAATGATCTCCATTTTGTTTGTCTTTGGAAACCTTGTTTATTCCTCCATTAAGATTTCCTTCTCCTAGCTGTGACTGGGGGGTCTCTTGGTGACTTGGTTTATGTTCGATCTGAAAATCCCCAGACCTCAGTTATTTTTGATCATGTCAGTCCAGTGGACTGATCCATCGCCAGCACTGATCTACCGGAGCCCAGATCCCGTCAGAATACAAACCGATGACTGCAGTGTACAAATATTGTGTTTGATCAATGTCTGCAAAAGCATTTCCGTGAAATCCACACTGCTCGAGGAGGGCTCGGCATACACGGTGATTGTGTCGACCCACCCCCAACCTAAATAACCCAAAAATGACAGGCATGTTTGGATTAACGCTCTATGTGAGGAACAACAGCAGAGGAAAGCGGTGTGTCGGGGCTTAGATGGGCCTACTCGATCCCAAAAAGATCTGCTAGTGGACGAACTGCCCAACCCAAATCCGGATATCACTCAAATGAACAATAAGCTGAGCATGAAATTATTAGTGATTGGCTGGTTGAGTATGCCAGATGACGTTTTTTTGTATTTGAAACAGTTGAGGCACACATGGTGTTCTAGTTCTCTGTTTTACTACTGAAATTGTGGGTTGTTGATGACGCGCTCCGGTAGTGGAGACGTGATCTATGGAACACGTCTGATATTTGTCAACATTTTTGTGCTTTTAATTACTATTGTCTAGCCAGTGAAAAGCATAAGCGATAGTTCTTATAAGTTTAGTTATATATTTATCCATCTAAATCACCTCACAGAGAACAAGATGAGATGACTAAAGTCTGAGACCATTGCCTAAGATTATTATTATTTTTTTTTCCCAGGGCTCATTCATGGTGAACTACCTAAAAGGTTCAGCCTGGCATTTACCAGGCGCACTGGCCGTGAAAACGGAGCCATCTCTGCTCCGGCGTGCCAGCAGAACGCACTGTGGAGACGTTCTGGGCCATGAGTGTTGAGGAGCTACCCAAACGAGGATGCAGGCATTTCATGAGCTTCCACTTTTCCACTTGCACCGTAGCTAAAGCTCCTCTGTGTGTGTGTGTGTGTGTGTGTGTGTGTGTGTGTGTGTGTGTTTTTTTTTTTTATGCAGCTCGGGGGTGCAGTTTGGAAACTTGACATCACTCCTCCTCACTCTCTGTGTGCCTGTGTGTGGGAGCCTGCTGTCATCAATTCAGCCATAACCATGTGCACATGCCGTTTGCTCCAGTAGAGCCCAAATGAACTTGGCCCCTTCCACTTCATGGGGAGGTAGGGAAAGTTTGCTCTCTTTCTGCATGCCACTTCTGCATAGGTGTGGATGGCTTACCCAGCAAGACCCCTAGAGAGCCAAATTAAATCTCCTATCCTGACCCTCCAAGGGTTAAATGAGCTCTTTGCGCTTCTCAGAGCCCTAAGTTTGATACTAGTGTGGAGCTGTTTCTAATTTCTACTTAAAAATTAATTGAAAACAACAGATTCAACTTAATAGCCAACTCTCGAATGTAAGCAAATGGTCATTTTCAGTTCCTCTGTCCAGCAGCAGAGTTCTTGACTCAGGTTAGTATAAATCATGTTGTTGAATTATTCATTTAAATGTTTCCATTCTAGTTAGGCTGCAGTTCTGAGTTTCCACATTATGCAGGTTAAAAGTCATCCTGGATGAGATGTTAGGCTTTGACAAATGAGTTTTGTTGTATAGAATCGCCCTTTTTGGAGAGTGACGCCAAGGATTTGAATTGACAACGCATCATGGTAGATGAACAGATCTAACATTGCTTCCCCCCCTGCTTGTTGGAAATGAATTCTGGATGCAGAGCAAACCTGGGCATGCGTGTGCAACACTGAGAGGTGTTATTGATTGTATAAACTCACCATTCGCTTGTCAGCAGATATCTCCCATGGTGGAGTACATTTGTCAGGCATCGTGCCGAAACCCTCTGCAGTCGTCTCTAAAAGAGCACATCGTTTCTCACTGTCTTCATCTCAATCCCCTCATCTTAACAGTGGAGGAGCGTGTGGTTATCATTCAGCCTGTCTTTATTAATTAATCTGCTAGACATTGTTTACATCTGAACAAGATTTATGCGATGCAGGCTTTTCGAGTTGGTGGTAAGCTGTTTTCCCGACTCCTCAAGCTGCCCGATGGGGGAACATCTAGACGATCTCCTGTCCCAGGTCTCCAGTGAAGAGGTTTGCCTCTAGTCTGTCCTGCAGTGATAGTCTTTCAAATCAAAACTATGAAATCATATTGGTCCTACTTTCATTTGTCCCTGTTTTATTTCTGTTAATGAACTACCTCCAGTTACCTTTGTCCATTGGCTGACACTGATCTGTCCATTAATTCCTTTTTGGGAGTTCTTGATCTGCTCTATTTTTTTTATTCCCAAGTTAGCAGGAGACTCGTGCTGTGCTTTGGCTAAACGCGGTCCATTTATTTAGGCATTTAATGATAACTTAAATCTGGCATTCATTTCTTATGAATCCATTTCTCCATTTGTTGGAAACTAAGGACTGCAGATGTACAAGTATCCCCCCCCCCCCCCCCCCCCCCCCCCCCCCCCCCCCCCCCTCTCCCTCCCCCATCCCCCACCTCTCACCTTGCAACGAGATGGGGGGGGGGGGGGAGGCAACAATCCCCCCCCCCCCCCCCCCCCATGAACTTTGTTCTTTTCCAACACAGTCCAGTATAATGATTGGTAGCAGCCGTAAGGAGGGAGGACACAGTTGTGGTGGCATCACAGCCATCAGGACTCACTCCACGGGGCTCTGCGGCACACAGGTGTGTAAAGGCACGGTGACTGTGAGTCTGCCTCAAACAGCGCTACTTTGAAAATGTAGCTCATGAAGTAATGCTTCTGAAATCCATCCACGTGTGACCTCCTCCACGAATCGATGATAAATTGGAGCTACAGCTCAGAATTTGCATGTTCTGACCATTCGTAGCCAGGTGTCTTATGTCTAATGGTGGTTCGCTGCCACACCGGCAGGTCTTTTAAGATAGATTGTGGAATAGTTGTGGCTCTTTGGCATTGCCGTGTCTCTTCTGCAGATGGGGTGGGGCTGCATTTTTGGAAGGGCGGATCGAATGTGTATCTCCGCCCTCCCTGCCCCAGCATCTGATTATCTCGTTGGAATTATGAGTTGCCCAAGCCCAGCATCCTATCCATCTTTCTCCTTAGTGGATAATTCTCATCTCTTCCTTCATTTGCAGTTATGCGTTATTGGCTTAACTTGGTTGTCACCTGACAGAAATGCCATTAACAAATAGCCTTTTAGTAATTTAACAGAGGCCTTGTCCTTGAAGATGTTTCAGTAAAATATAGCATATGTACGACCTGAACAGCTAAGTCAGTCTGTTAAAGAAGCAGGTCGTCTTTAATGCTCAACAAGGCTATGGTTTGCATAATTTGACAAAATTTGGTTGTATTGCTCAAAAAAAAAAGTTAAAATCTGAATGATCTGCTGGGTGACTGGCTATCATTTCACGAGCGTTTGCAGGAGTGTTGCGTACATTATGTTCTGTGGCCATAAGATGTGGGCTGGTTTGAGTTTTCTGGTGTGTAATGCAATCTTCACAAAAGTGATGAACAAATGGTCCCCAGCTGCAGGTCATGAGGAATATTTGAATGTGAGGGTATTTTGTGGTCACTGACATGTTCTTCATGAAGTGGCAGAACCATCTGTGGCCTTGGTCCTGTCATTGTCCCAATTAGCGAAGGTCGTGTTTTCCTGCGGCTGAAGAAGCAGTAGCAGTCACTACAGTGTCGATCCCCATTTCTGTGTATCGCACCGGAGGTTCCATATGTGGGTCCTGACTCTGGTATCTGCAAAGAAATCATGACTCTTGAAATTGTAAACAGCTGTCCTGTTTGGCAGAGTGGTAGATTTGGGACAAATTTGCTGGAAGTTTTGTTTAGTCTGACGGCTTATTTGTCAGCTCGGCTATGATTGTTTGTACTTCAGCTAGTTATGTGTTTTCTGTGCCTTATCTGTTTGAGGTGTTTACCGCTTCCTGGTAAGTGCTTCTACTTTGGTCTTAATTATTTCTGAAGTCCATCCATTAAATTTTGTGTGTTGTGATTTTTTTTTTTAATTTTTTTTTTTTTTTTTTTATTGCATAGTAATTCTATCTTTTTGCCAGGATGGTCCAGGTTTCATGCCAGTGCAGTGTCTTCCAGCCAATATTGTGACTTCAGTTAGTGATGAGTTCTTGATTCTGTTGAAATGAATTATTCCTATGTCCTGATTCTGTTAAAAATGATTAGTCATGTTTGGTGGCACACCAAACTGGTCATTCACTGGAAGAAAATGATTGATCTGGTTTTGCAGTGTGATGCGTTTTCAATCTGGAACTTGTTCTGTCTTGCAAACAACTCAAATAACATCAGAGAGTGGATTGACTAGGCTGGTAATTGCTGTCTGTCACAATGGGTCCATGCTAGACTGGAAACTTTCAGATTGATCTTGAATCTATCCATCAGTAAGACAAGATTGTAGAGTACCATGAAAATGTTGGCACTTCCTGTATGACTGAATATTTGACTACCTTGACTTGGACTCTCTTGGTCTGTGTCAAAATGTCTGGGACATCAGTTTCTTATATTGATTTTTGTAAGAGAAAATGTACTGACCGGGCCGTGGAACCTCTGTGCTTTTTGTGTTTGTTCCTCAAGCACCATGCAGGTTACATAGATCTACAGTTTTACAAATCCCAACCAAAGGAAGGCAGCATAATATATAATTATTCTACATGCACCTCCCTGCTCTAGACGTTCATCACAGCTGCCACCTTTTAATACTCCTGTGGTGTTTGAACATGGAAACTCCACATATTATAACTGATGTATGCCAGAGAGGTGTTATATATCCTCAAGAGCTGGGCCCTGGAAAATATGGTGAGAACACAAGAAAGTCCTCAACATTTGGGTTTTTGGTATGAATATCAGTGCCCTCCATCTGGGAAATAAGAAATATTGAAAATATGGATGGAGACAGAAATTCAGAAAAAGTCAGTTTGAGATCTATGTCAAATTTGGGTGTTTTGTTGGCTTCATCGGTGAGGGAGCCTCAGCTCTGTGTAGGTCTTGGACAGGTGGGCCACAACTTAGGCAAAGAAGCCCAGATAGTTCTGGCCCCATGTGTCTGGCCCCTTTCTCTTCTCTAGCACACTGTCCAACACACAGGAGACTATGGCGAGAAATGAAACGAGAGCGGAATCTTAAGAGTAGGGAGTATTAAGTGGCACCGTTTTCCATTTTCTTGTTTGTGTTACATTGAGCAATCTTTTTATGTACTGTTAGGAGTGGTAGTAATTTTCTCTGGTGAGTGAGGGGGAAAAAGGTAAATTTTAATAAGAAAAATAAACGAAATAAATTATACAGGCAAGGGATAAGACGGGGGCCAGACAAAAGGGATTAAAAATGGGGGTATGCGGGGGGGGTTTGTCTGCAAATGTGTGTGCAAGAGTGAGCTGGAAGGATCTGTGCCAGCAAGACCAAGGCCAAGACTGCAGGAACCAGGGCTATGTGGGGAGGGGTTATGAGACAAGCGAAAACGTAAGGGGGGGGGGGACCTGCTACAGATCCACTTCAAACATTGCTGAATGAAAGCATCTCCTGACCTATTGGAGGCCAGTCTCTCTCCTGCACTGACAGACAGGCTGTAGTCCCTCTCTGCTCTCCAGGATGGCTACCCAGCAACAATGGCTTTGCTTGACTCAAATGGGGCCCCTTTGGCTGTGCCTCTTTCTCAGCTTGTCCATCTTGCCCTCTCTAGCCCTACCACGGAAGGCTGAAGGACGAAGCCCACCAGGAGAGGTAGGTCAGAATGAACAGTTGGTATGCCAGGGTCACCGTCGCTGTTTGAGGGGCTTCTGGTGGCAGCGTGAGCTGACTGGATGGGGCTTTTCTGTTCAATGTCACGTTCTTCTGAAGTTCTTCAACCCAAAAGCAGAGAAGATGGAAAGTTCGGGAAGAAAAATGCTGCTTAGAATTTGAATGTTCAATCTGAAAGCCACTTTGTAAGAGCAGCTTTTCTGTTTTAGGGTCAGGTCGGTTTATTTAGGATGGATGAATGCTTTATTTTTGTTTGTTCAGATCGCAACACTTGCATCCAGCATCTATCGCTAGACTAACAAGTCCTTCGGTCCACACGTGTATGATGTAGCATCTGACTTCTATTACGGTGGGGTTTTTAAGGCTAATACTGGACAAAAAAACCAGAGAAATGTAAGAATGAGGCGAAAAGGTCCAATGGTGTTTCTGTTTGTTAACGGAAATTGCTGTTACTGCTGGGTAGAATGAAAAGTGATTTAGAAGCAGGAGAAGAGCCAGGCAATTCTTCGGCGAGCTACAGGGATTTAAGACGGCTTAGCTCAAATATAGGATGAATTTGCGCAGGAAATCTTCTCTCCCTGGGATTCTGAAGGATCGGGCTTTTGTGACCGCTGAGAGGGTAAATGAGACACCCTGCATGGGGCTGTGCTTACATTATGTGCATATTTTAGCGTTTGCTTTGTGCGAAATGCGTGGTGTGCTGCAATCCTTTACGGAAGTCAACCTGAGGTGCCGGTTGATGCTTACTCTGGGTTTTCCTGAGCTTCATTCTTGGCATCAGCCATGAATTGTATGTTGGTTTTCATTCCAGCCAAGCACCTAATTATCCGTGACTGAGTTGTTAATTTAACTAATGGCCAGCGCCGTTCAAATCAAGTAAAGCTGTTTCGTTTTTCTAGATAAAAGTCCAATTTAATTGACACTGTTACCAGAATTCTTTAACTAAAACACATTCAATTTGATGGAGTTGCATAAATTACAAGCAGTACTTGTTGTTTCTGAATTGTACATTTGAATCAATCTATTTGGCAATCAGAGCCAATTAATTAAGGCCCAGGCTTGAACAAAAACCGTTATACAACAAAGTGAGGGATTAGCGGGGGGCTCGTTCGGGAAGCGCAGGTTTAGTGGATTCTGTACCCATTCTGTCCAAGGGGGCTGACATGCTGCCAATCCAGTGTACGTTACGGGAGGTGTGACAATGACACTCTGACCTCTCGCACGTGCTTCAGCCGTGTGGCTGATAGCGACAGGAGAGCATGAGGTTAAATCTAAAATTATGTGAAGGACTTGAATGCATATGAAAGTTCAAGCATTTTTTTTTTTTTTCTGTCATGTATATAGTACAATAGTTTTGGTATAATATAGTTTACTTGCGTGCCTCGTGTAGAATATGCATGACAATTAGTGCAGCAGCTGATGACAAATAGAAGATGGCATCACTATGTGTGATCACATAGCATTTACATGTGCGGGGGGGGGCATCGCAGCTTGAGCCTGGGGAATGAAGTGGCAAGGAGACGATTGCATCTAGGAGATCTTTAATCAGATGTTATTGTTACATGAGTTTGTGTCAGATTGTAATCTCTGCTATGATTTGTCAGGTGTGCTTTAATCACGAGATACTCTTATCAAGGAATGTTGGTAACAAAGAAATAACTTGCTTTCTTGAGATCATCTTGATGATAAAAGAGGATCCACATATTGCGCTGTGAAGACCAAACCAGCCATGGTATAAGCTGATAAGCTTTCCCTTCATGACTCTCATTGAAAGTAAAGGTAATGCCAGACTGTGTGCTCTCTTGATTTAACCTTTTTCCTTTAATAACAGAATGAGCAAAGAGGTGATTTTTCAGCATAGTTTGAAATTTTCAAGCGAGACACTGCCGTTGTACTGGACAGCCAAGCTAATATGTATGAATAACAGGATGTATAGACGACAAAAACAGGGTATCCATCCAATAAATCGTTAGGCACGGTGGTCACTGTGCTTCTCTTTTCCCTGCATTGGTATGCTGCTTCCTTTTGCTGTCAGGAGAGAGAACAATTAGCAACCACAGAGGAAAGTGGGTGGATTTGGTTTACATATTAAAGCGGCCAGGGTAAGAGGTTGGCAGATGGATGTTCTCCATCTGGCTTCAGGTAAAAGTTTGGCTCCTGTACTACACTGGAGTGTGCCATCCAAAAAGCCCGCCAGTGATCCTGCATAGTTTATGACGTACATATTTTGATTTTCGCTTTGCACCATGATTCTGGTTCAAATCCCATCCTTACCCTGTGTATCTGGAGTTTGCATTTTCTCTGCGGGTACTGTTAATTGAATCAGTGTCTTGATTGTCGTGTGTGGCAGGGAGAGGTAGTGAGTACCCCAACCTTGTGCCCTGTGCTGCCTGGATAGGCTCCACACCCCATTAAAAAAAAAAAAAGTTTGATTCCCAAATCGTATGTACTGTAACCACACAGTCCACCAAGAATTGACTCTATCACTGGATGACAATATCTGGGACAGATATGAACAAAATAAACGCTTCCAAACTCAAATGAAAGTTATGCAAAATTTTTCTTCTGAAATCTTTTAATAAGCAACAGCCCTCCCATGCATGACAAAAATAACACAGATTATTTCTCAACTTAGAATGACAACTTTAAATTTATGCTGATTGTACGTATTTACCTTACATGCATCTTGGATAAATACGACCGATGTGGAAATTGGGTGATACTCAAGATCACACCAGGAGTTCAAATGCAGATGATAGAACAAGATGCCAAAGTCCATTTGAAGGAACTCGTTGTATCTTAGCCAGGAAGCTCCTAGTTGGGAGTCTCATATGGGTTCTGGTCTTTGCTCCAACAAATTTCCTAATTTCTTAGGCACAGGCCTAATGCAAGATGCTGACATGTTTTCTGCAGCTGTTAAGAAATAAAAACCATACTTCAGAATGTCTGCAACCCATTCTTTTGTGCTATTAATTCATTTGGTAGCATTTTATTTAGTCCATGTTTTTCTTTTTTTTGTTGAAATAGTGCTTTTGTTATTGTAATTCAAAGGGTTAACACTTTTGCCTTCACTTTTATATCTCGTCAACAGATGGCAGCACTGACATATAACGAATACTGATGCATGGTGTACACACCTCTACCACCCCAGTTGGTGACCGGTCATTACAGTGAATGGTGGTTTTGGTACTCTGTGAATTGGAACCCTTTACAGTCCTCTGCATCCCCCCCCGCCCCCCTCCCCACCCGCTTCCTACTCCCTCTGCCCCT
>JAACJT020000042.1:5012440-5027222 GCA_009936485.2 Gymnarchus niloticus | reverse complement strand
AGAAAGAGAGAGGATGGGGAGGGGGGGGGGGGGGGGGGAGGGGGGGGGGGGGGGGGGGGGGGGGGGGGGGGGGGGGGGAGATTATTCAAAATCTGTTATCCGATGGCCAGCTTGCGATAGTTAAAATGGAAACGGATGTTTAGCTTTGTTGAACATTCCATAAAATTCATCCATTTGATCTGAGGGCAGTCACTACGCTCACACCCAAATGTTCCGTTATGAGTCGGAATGGCGTGGTTTTGACATGCATGTGTCTTTGTCCCCTCTAACAGTCCTGTATGCTTTCCGTCACAAGGTCTTTGCTGCACGGTTTCACGACGGAAGGCTGCAGCATGAGTTTTTCTGATCGGCACCTCTCGATGGCCTTGTCCAGCTGGTAGATGATCGCCTGCAGCACAGCCTTGTGGGAGGTGCTGTCGGGTCGATGGAGGCGGGCTGTGAATAAGGCGAGCGCCGCGCCCTTAGCGTCTCGGCCGGGCTGCGGGGGAAACCACGCCAACAGCCAGGTCATCACTAAGATGACAGAGGCATCTGCGTGATCTGAAATTATGGACCAGCAGATGGTCCAAAACCTAAAAAAGCATCTGTAGTGCCTCCATTACTCATATAGGATTCAGAATCATAGCTAAGAAGTGCCACAGAACACGCATTAATAAAACACTCAAGAAGAATCCAGCGATAAAAACAGGCTTACCAGGACGGTGAATTTCCCACTTAGTAACTCTGACCGGAGGGGTTCCTCATCAGGATTTATATTGTATATGCCCTCTTTAATTCTGGTGTTCTGATGGCAGAGAACACGATGAAACAGTGAAAAATTGTCAAAGCCCCGTGTCGGATTCTCCACCCTATCAGCGAAGTCATACCATTCCTGCAGCTTCATTAATCTGAATACTCAAGGATTTCAACTATATATAAACATGCAAAACATTCAACCAGTATTTCTTTCACCAGATCATGCTTGAGGTTAATGGGCCGTAAAATCGACCAGATTACATCTAAGATACACGCCGTCCAGATTCCAACAAAAATCGCTCATCTCTCGGACAGGAAGAGTTCTGCCACTTGCGTCTTGCATTCAAGTTCAGAATTCCGAGCAGTGGCACGGGGGCCCACCACAGGAAGAGAGCAGAGGGCTGGAAGGGTTGGCTCAGAACTGCCAGGGAGGTAAACGGGGGGGAAGTATGGCCAAAATGACCAGATGATAGACAGGACAGCTCGGTTAAATGCTGGTTTACCCCACTAGCATGCCAAGCCAAAACCAACCAGGCTTTTCATTGAAAAGATGACGAGCTAATGTTTTCAATGCCGCATGCAAGCTGTATTGGTAGGTTAACAGCTTTGCACAATATCTCTCCTGCCAAGACCAGTTTCGACATCACGTTATCGTAACCCTGTCCTACGGTTGGTCAACGCTGAGCGACATCAATGACAGAATGTCAGCAGAATGTGCTTCAGTACCATGCAAAACAAGCTCACGGTGGAGCAATTCTGGATGCATAATGGAGGATCAAATTTAAGGGATGTTAAGAACCACGGCTGAGTGGACGGACTTGGAAAACTGCATGAATGCACCAGGGCAGCACTGATGTTGTACATCTAGAACAGGTCTAAGACCTTGGTCTAAAGTACCCAAGAACCTGAATGGCAATGCAACAAGCAGGAAGGAAGTTTGTGTGTCACTAGGTTGCTTTCGTGACAGGAGAATATGAAAATGCTTACAAAGACCCTTATAACAACGCCTACAGATTACAGAGGTAAAAACATTGCACAATAAAAATGCAGGCAAGACTGCCAGAAATATTATGAAGCCAAAAAAATAAAAAAATTCAAGAAAACGTGTCAAACAGAAATGATGTGCTCCTATTTCTATATAATGTAACATGAGTACAAATCAGAATACATCAAAATCACAGAAATGTCCAACTCCAGCAATGTTTAAAACCATATAAACAATTTTCCTGGGAAATCTTAGAATGCTTGCGACTGCCTAATTCCAGCAGTGAATTCCAAATTACATCAAGTGCATTAATCAAAGAATTAAAAAGCAACAGGCAGACAGGAAGCCACTCTTCAATGTTTGGTGTAACACCAAGTTAAAACGGGGAATGTGGAAAATAACCCAACATTACAGGTCCCTCCGAAAGTATAATCACAGATAGCTGCTGTCTGAAAGGACGACAACCAAAGTCAGCTAGCTTACCTTGTATGCATGGAAGAGTTCGATGGCCCTGGAAACATCAAATTTCCGGGCCATCAGGAACTTGATGGCAGTACTCTGGGACACCAAGACCTGAGTGTGCTGCTCCTGGTTCCTCAGCTCTCTCAGGAACTCCTCCACAGCCTGGAAGATGATCACCACAAATGCAAAGGTACCACATCAGACAAAAGGCTAACTGCTACAGAAGCAACTGCAGCTCCTAAAAATTCTTTAGATTTGGAGTCTTTCAGAAGCTGCAACCAGGCCTCACCTGGTGTTTTACCCACACATTTTGGAGAATAAACTTTTCTTTGCTGCACATAAATGATTAAATCCAAATTTAAGAATTGGTCAAATCATCCCAAACCTTCACACATGCTTTATATGAAGTAAAAAATATCAAGCACACATTTATTCTTAAAAGAAAGCCAGAGCTCTATATTAAAGTATTGATAAGTAATTAGATGATTTCTGAAGAAAATGCTGCCTAAAATTATTAAACAGCATGTTCTCAAAAAAGAAAAAAAGGTGTGAGAAATAAGCTACCGATCAGCCACAATATTAAAACCACCCATAGTAGAACAACTGGCTCTTCCCTGGAGCCAAATGGCACACCTATAAAGGTACAAATGAGAAAGGGGATATAAAAGGACTGCTACAAGCTAACCAGGAGGAAGTCTACCGATCGCTCCAGGTCACTTGTCCATCCTGGAGAACCAGGTCCACCCATTCATGATGGGAGTCTATCCCGATAGTACAGTTTGATTAAAGTAGGATAATTCCCCTCGCCATGTTGCTAGTGTACATGAATGGTTTGAGGAGCAAGGCAGTGACTTTAGCTTAGCGTCCTCGCCACCAAATTCACCAAATGCCAATCCTATTGAATATTGGTAGGATTAACTTGGACAGATTCAGTGTTTGGAACCACCAATGACTCGTGATGCTCTATGGGAAGCTCTGGTGTCAGCATGGTAAAGCATCTCTGTGGAAACGTTCAGAGGCCTCATTGAATTGATGCCTTGCCACATAGCTGGAGTACTGGTGGCACGCGAAGGTCATACCACCCACTACGGGAGCTGTATGTGTCAACTTTTGTAAGATGATATCACTATCACGCTCCTCAAACCATGCAGGCACGCTCCTATCTCAGGACATTTAAAAAAAAAAAAAAAAAAAAAAAAAAAAACCAAATGCTTTATAGTCTATATACGTTACATTCAATGGGAAAAAAATGTCACTGGATTTAAGAGCAAGGCTTTCAAAACAGATCCACGATAAAGTTATGCAAAGGCTTGGTTTAATGGAAGGACATCCAAAGAATTACAGTACCAAGTATAGAGGCCCCCCTTGGGGTTCAGTTAAGTCGTTGGTCAAAATTTGGCCGGTTGGTGGCAACACCAAAAATATTCTTAGAGTGGGAAGCCTTGCCAAACCGGTCAATGGTGCAAGAGGCACACCAACTGGGGAAGATCCCTGGAGGCTGGAGACTTCCAGGGCTAAGGTGCAAGAAACTTCTCACGAGTCAACAACAGAGCAGGGACCCTAGAAGGAAACCCAACACAGCCCAGCACCCAGGAAACAAAACCACACTATAAGCCACGGTGGAAAACGACCCAATTGCAAAAGGATGACATGACAATTCACCTCACAACTGAATAAAAACCATACAACACGTGTACATAAACCTGGCCCATAACATTTAGAAATGTCATTGCTGAAGGACTCACTTGAGAGGCATGTATCTGATGAAGATATTTTATACTTTTAAGTTTAACTGGTATCCCTCAGTAAGACTGCTTCTCTGGGATGTCAAGCTGACTATTTACAGAGGAAACCAATACCTTTAAAACGGACTAAAATTTCACATCAGAACCACAAAAGAAAAAAAAGGGGTGAACACTTCCTGAGTGGTTCTTGGGTAGGCACTGCATGATACTGTATTCCATTTTTGTCCACAGGCATTCAACAGAACTGAAAAGCATTTTCACTCATCACGGGTATCCAGACACCTCCAAGTGTGGAGCCACACATTACAAAAGAGGTTCGCAGAATAAATGAATCCTAAAACTAACTGGAGCTTGCCAGCTTCTAAAAGCCTATTTTTGCCAGGGACACGATTAAATGACCGACCTTGCTGAGCGATGGGCCTCTTTCAACATCGTAGCAAATGAAGAGGACACAGATGATAGATAGACAGATGCAGAGTTTGGGGCAGGAATCCAGCATGAAGTGAAACAAACATCGCCCAGTTCACTGTCGCAACAGACTCGTTTTAATGCCATAAGAACTGAAAGATTACTGATAGCTCATCACTAATCTAACAGCTCGTATGGAGGGCTGCTTTCTCCTCACACCTTTCCTTAAAAGGGGAGCATCTCGCCAAAATCTGAAGGAGAACGGGACTGCTTGGCGGCACGAGGCATTTAAAAGCCGCCTTCGGCTGCACGTACGGTATATAAAGTCGCATTTCAAAAGGAGGCACCTACAAGCACGCCCACTGCTCGGATGTGGCACAGATGTGGCACGTCCAGAAACATAAAGGATGGTGAAGGTGATCACTCTGTGGGTGCCGGTACACACCAGCGATCCCCTAGCTGTACGTGACTCTGACATGCTTTATGAATGACGGCCGCATGTCCTACGTTTTAATACCATCTGCCGCCACTTCAGACAGTTACATCGGCTCCGCACCGTTACTTCGCAGCAGAGGAACCCTGATATACCCGCTACAGGCCACTCAATCGTTCCTCGCCCGCCAATCTTACTGCCCCACCAGCAAGTGGTGACTAGAGAGCTGTTGTGTAACCAGCAGCCTAAACAGGGGTCCAAGGCAGCAGCCCGAGACCCGTCGGGCTGTTACACGGTCTGTCAGATCCAACAGACACGGAGGGCAAGCGAAAAGCACGGGCCCCGACCTCAACAAGCAGCATTCCTCCGCGCCAGCGCTGAGCGATCAAGAAATGACCCGGAGGAAAAAGCACAAGAACGCGATGGAAGAACCGAGATCGCGTTCCAAAGCGCCACACGCGTTACGCGGAGGAACAAATACCGATATCCGCCGTTAGGTCTTACCAGCACTTCTTGAGTTGTCAGGGCTTCCGCCATCTTGAAGCCTCAGCACCAGCGTTGCTGCTGTCCCGCCCACATGGCTGGACGAGCGTCAGGAAGACCTGCCCATATGGCTGGACGAACGTCGATAGAGCCCTCCCACATGGCTGGACGAGCGTCAGGAAGACCCGCCCACATGGCTGGACGAGCGTCGATAGAGCCCGCCTACATGGCTGGACAAGCGTCGATAGAGCCCGCCCACATGGATGACGGACGTCTGGAGGGTCTGC
Source organism: Gymnarchus niloticus (assembly GCA_009936485.2). Taxonomy (NCBI): domain Eukaryota; kingdom Metazoa; phylum Chordata; class Actinopteri; order Osteoglossiformes; family Gymnarchidae; genus Gymnarchus; species Gymnarchus niloticus. The sequence goes on along the minus strand of JAACJT020000042.1, from coordinate 5,021,684 downwards.
CTCGAGTGTCATGCAGTCGTTTGTACGCCAGCTGTTCTCGGCAGAGGCGCTTCATTTAACCTTAAAGCCACCGCGTTGGTTCAATAAGGAATGACCTTCCTAAGGAAATAGTATCAGCCTTCTGTTTTTCTTGTTTGATCAATCAAATGGAATTAGATTATTTGTCTGTTTATTATAAAATGCATAGTGTTCAAAGGAATCAATACGAATGAAGCGCAGTATGCACCGGTCTGTTGTTTTTTTTCTTGCTAAACAATTACGAGACAGCTGGTTATCAGACATTACGGACTGGCGCTATTAAACTGCCGTTTAGAACTATTCGGGTACAAATGGAAGCAATTACATTTTACGTATTGTTTTTAAAGCACCGTGAAAATTAAAATGTCATTTGCGCCCCAGTTGTTTAAATAGCTGTTGGTAGTATGAATGAAAATATATGCTGCTGTATTAATCTCTAAATGTTCAGTGGCACCAAGTACTGGTCGTCAGCATGTTTTCCTTACTTGGCGTTTCATGATTTATTCATTAAAAAATACGTAAAGTGCTGCTGGACGCAGAGGAGCCCTGCCTCATGAGAGACAGCAGGCCCAGATCAATCTCTATTAACTGAATTGGTTGGGAGCTGATCCAGTTCGTCTCTTTAGACTTTTATAATCTGACATATTTGGTTTGTAGCTCTATGCAAAACACTTGCCAGATGATACACTTTCAGTTCCTTTCTCTAAATAACGCCACTCTTGTGCTTAAACCATAAGGGAGGCAATAATTCGTAACTTTGTGCAGAGAAACCATGTATTACATGTATTGAGAAACCAGGATAAGACATCTTAGTTAAAATACAGTACAAATCAATTAAATGCAAAAAGAACAGGAGAATTTCATTTCATTCAGTGTGGTTTATTGACCAAACTGATTATGAATGACATTTCCTCAACGTTTTATTATACAATAGTAAATATTGCAGTCCATTGGCAAGATTAGACCATTTCAAATGGGGGGGACTGGGGCTGATTTATTGTATTAGGGGGCACATATGAAGAAAAAATCTTGCTTTGCCACCAATTAAATTACAAGTTAATAAATCAAACTTTCATCTAGAGGGCCAGTAGGGGGTCCATGATTATTGATGGGGGGGTTGGGGCACTGACCCCCTGGCCACCTCCTACCACAACTTGTATCTACATTGTATGTAGAAATCACCTGCAACTTAAAAAAGTAAATGGCATTTTTTACAAGAGCCCAAACATTTCTATAAAATACTTTGAATTCAATCAGTAGAAAATTTAACACAAAGCATCTGGTTAATAGTTTCTTAATAGTTAGCTAATAGTTTCTTATTTTTCAATGCACTGAGCGCTGCCCTCCACAGAGTGAAGCCAAACTATCACAACTAGGCAGGGCCAACAAAGACAACCCCAGAGATTAATGAAAAAGAAGGAAGACAATGATTAGACTGGACATACCTACAGACCAATCAGGAAGATGTCACTGGGTAAAGGAACACAGGACACATTTAAAAGGGCACAATCATCACCATAGTCTGAAGAAGATTAAGCCAATCTGCACATCAGATTCATCCATGTATATGCTACACATCAACGTGAGCACTAGCCACACCTTGGGCAGTGTGGTCCCTCTGCTGGAAGATGGCTCCTCTACCCAGCTGGTCATTGGTACTCCAAAAAAAATGCATATGAAGGCACAAATCAATCAACTGTCTGCTAATTCAGTGATTGGTGTTGAAATGGTCTTTATCATGAATTGAGGTTTCTTAGACGGACCTGGCACAAATTATTTTCTACATAAGAAAACACAGAAGTAGCTCCCCAATATTGAAGTTTGTGCTGTTTTTGAGAACCAACTACACCTGTATAGTGTATACTTCTTCCAAAAGCTCTTGATTGAGTTAAAGCCTCAATGATTTGGGATTGTTCAATTCAATTTTATTATATAAGCCTTTAACAAAGAGCATTGTCACATAGTGCTTTACATAGTTCCATGCCCAAGGTCCCCAGAGAGTAAACCAAAGGCAACAGTGGCAAGGAAAACCTCCCTCAGGAGGAAGAAACCCTGGAAGGAACCAGACTCAAGGGGGAGGCCCATCCTCCTCTAGATAGCACCGGGCAGGACAAGTTCATTAACGCAAAATGAAACAACAATGAGCTAGAAAAGTCAGATGGACAGCAGTGTATTGAGAACGATGGGGACTTCTGGACTCATCTGAGGCTCATGGTCCCACTGGGGCAATACCCCTGGGTCCACAGTAAAGGAAATGATCTCAAATACATATATCAGTCTTTCAAAGCCTAAATGGATATCGAGGAGTGCTTCTACTCCCTTTTATACCCTTTGGCGCACACATAGCAATTGCTCACTTTGAGAATTTCCCAGAAAGTTCACAGCGCACCATCACTGTGACTCCACAAAGACAGCTACCTTAGTGGCATGCGGTTCTAGATCATTTCAAGTGGGGGGGGCAGGCTGGGGTCACTTGTTTGTTGAAGGGGAAAAAAACAACTGACTTGACAACCCATCAAATTACCAGTTAATAAATGAAGCTCTTATCTAGGGGAGCCAGGTGGAGGGTCGAAGACTATTGATGGAGGTGGCACTGGCCCCCCCCACCCCACCTCTTTGAACCTCCCCTTTTGCAGAAGGAGCCAGTGTTTTACTGCACCATAAAACAAGCATATAAATATAAATGTTTGTTGCATAGTCCAAAGTGCAAAAGGCTGCCATTACGACTGAAAAGAGCTGCTGTTTCTTCAAAACCTATGCGTCTCAATTTGTCACGGCAAACAAATACAAAGAGAGAATTAAATTGTTTCACCCCATTAGCGTGTTATCCGATGAGATAAAGTTGACCACGGCACCATGACAGCCATGTGTTGTACTCTCAGGGAGATGAAGAATATGAGGGAGAGATGTACGGCACTGCCCCTGTACCACTGTGGATGCCTGTGGAAGAAGATCAGTGGGGAAACGGTACTGTTATATCTGGGAGCTCCACCATAGGTTTGGGCCAAAGAGATTGAATGGGGGAAAATATTTCAGAGATACAAATGTCAGGGTTTTTCATCAGTGATTTTTCTTTTTAGTGCGGGCAGAGTTTCCAGTGATTATTAATTATTGTCAAATTCAATTATAAACTCCAAGGAGTATTAAGTGATTTAACAGATTGTTTTCTGTTCTTTCATTAGCTAACTAATGCCTAGACACCATGCAGTAAACTATTAGTCTCACTAATTGTCAGGCTGCTTTTGAAATTGCCTCTTTCAGATGTTCAAAAAGTATTTTGCAGAGCTGAGAGGATGTACAATTTTCCTGTATGCAGATAAGAATGACATGGTAAGATAGTATCAGGTCATCTGCTGTGTTTATAGTAGTAAAGGGACATATCAGGCTTCAAAACCCTTGCTGGATGGGATTATCCCAAACTATCCCCAGCATTGATTGATATTCCGGGATAGTTCCACTCATCCTAGGTTTTGAAGCTTCATTTGTCCCATCACTAATTTATAGCACTCTATTTCATGGTGATACCACCTAAATGCAGTATACAAGACATAGTGCCTGCGGGTGGGCATTATCCTCATTAATTAGACCATGCTTTAATTTACACTGGAAAGCCATCCCTGCAATTTATTTTTATGCACAGCTTTGAATAGGTAGCTATTTATTAATTACTCTGAAATGGCCATTATATGTCTGTAACTGTGTGCTGTTGCATTTTTTATTTCAAAGATATATATATATATGACAGTCGCTGCAGGAGTTAAACCCGTAATCCAAGGTCCTCCATGTGCAATGACACGAGAACTTGTCGAAAATGCAAACTCCCTGTGCTTTGTCTATTTAGCACACAGAGGAGCTGGAGCTCCAAGGCCTGAAAGCATTAAAAATTGATACATGCACGTCCAGCATGTCCAGCTATACGCTCTCCCTTCTGAAACAGGAAGTACAGCTGCAGGTCAGAGTTTGGGGGGGGGGGGATTGTCTGATCAGAAGCAACCTGTTGATTTTCCCACAATCATGCCCAATTCTGCTGTACTTCTTTGAATTTACAATCATTGCAATATGCTTTTGTGAAGGAGAGGGACCCAAATTACATAATTGTATAAAATTATAGTGCATTTATAATATCATTAATGAATTGGAAACCAGCATATCTTGTTAAAGTAACATACTGAGAGAGGGATTTAAGGCTGTGATAACCTTGTGTGATGTATGTCACCTGACGATTGATTGTCTTCCACCACGTGTCAGATTGCCAATCCAGATATAAAACACAAACTAAATTGAAATTCTGCTGTAGACTAATAGCACAGAAGCTGAAGAATGGAGAGGTTACATCTTGGCAGTGGCCAAGGTGAGTTCGATCCACTTAATTCTGCTCTTGTCCACTCCACAAATTTTATAACCTGGCCTTTAACCAGACTCACCATTTGTTCCCTTTCATGGCATTCCTGCCTCAGATGTTATGAAAACAACCTCAAAAGAATGGAAGCAGTTGTTAAATTAAATGGAGTTATTATACAATTATATTGCTCTGTATAATGCATAGCCATCTATTTATCTAATAACTTATAACTGGCATGCAGAATGCTTCATAAAATCAATAGCTTAGCCTTAAAATCAGTTTTAAGGTAAGGTTTATGTATACATCAGGTGAAATTATGGAGTGATAATTGGACTTAAGCTAATAGTATGATAAATATTTTGCAAAGCAAGTATTTAGTAATTCTAGCTAATTTGATCCATATTCATTTTCAGTTAACTGAAGGATTCAGGGACACGGGATATAAAATACGCTGTTGAAACAAATGAACGTGTGATATTGAGAAAAATCGTTGGCCTTAAGTGCTCTCTTCTCAATAGCGTTGCTTTTTCAGATGGAGATACCGAGAGATCTCCATCTGCTCCCTGGTCAGATAAGGAGACTGGAGGAGGTCATGAAGTGGGAACACCAAAGGATGAGCAACCCCCTCAAATGTAACAGCTCTCGCACGGCTCTGGGAGGCACGAGCAGCACGGTCCCTGCAGACACTCCCTCGTGAGTGCGATACTCCATGTTCCGCAAGTCCCACAACTGCCTACTGCAATGTGTCCTACAGATGCACATGACTGCAGGCCTGAATTATCCATCCATCGGTTTCTCATAATGCGGATCTACTTCAAGGCCACGGAGAGCCTAGAACCTATCCCAAGGAGTTCAAAACGTATTGCATCCCTAAATGGGATGCCAGTCCATCACAGGCTATACACAGTCATACAGGCACACATCATGGGCGAATTAGAGACAATAATTCACTTAAAATGTTTTACATACTATGCCAACTCCACATTCTCAGAACCAAGGTTAGGAATCTCACAACCTCAAAGATGTGAGGCCATAGTGCTATTGGCTAAGTTTCTGATGCTAATTGCTAGGTCCTATGCATGTTAATGTAGATTGGTTCCCTCTCTCCAGCTGTTTCTATGAAGTCACCCGTCAGGAGGCAGAGCAGATGTTGGAGGCCAACCCTGATTATGGCAGCATCATTTTGCGTCCAGCCACTGATGGCACCAGTTATGCCATTACGATAAGAAGAATATGCACTAGGTTAGCATTTGCCTTCTAGACTTTTTAAAAAATAAGTATATAATTATATCATCATGTTTGTACAAATCTACATACTAAAGAGTGATATGCACTGTTTCCCATACAAAGATAGTCTGCTCTGAGAATTGCTCCAGACAAACTTACCAAAACTGTGTATTGTGGCTTTGCTTTTGGCTGTTTTGCTATGAAAGGCTGTATGATTTTGTGCATCATTGTGTTGTATTTTTTTTTCCAGAGGTCACACATTAAAACATTACAAGGTTCAGTCCAGTAGCTCTGGGTTTGTCATCGGGCTGGATGACCCTGTGAGTGCTGAGTGGCAGCTCCATCCACTTATTTCCGGCGGAAGACGGTGTCAAAGCTCTCCTCAGCCGTTATTTGTTGAGGAAAGTCGCGTTAGCCAACTAAGGTTTCTTGTCTGTGGCAGGTGACACTACCCAGCCTGACTGAAGTTGTGCATTACTTCACTATGAAGACCAGTCTCCAACCGTTTGTTCAGCCCCATATCTATGAGACTCGCATACGTAAGATTAAACACCTCAATATGATTATATTAAAAATAACAAACTAATTTCATTTTAACAATTTGTTGGAGCCTCAGATCATTTAAAATGTTTGTGCAGATTGACTCTTTAAGATCTGAAATTCTTTAAATGCTAAAGTTCCTCTTTCCAGTGAATGGTGCTTGTGGTTTTTGTCCATGTTAGAGGATTATGAGATGCGGCTCGATGCCCCGGCTACACCACTGCAACCAAATAAACCCCCTATCCCGCCCAGGAAACCTTTCTGGAATTAAGACCCCACCATTCTGATTTGACAAAGAACATGTATAATGTCCCTGGTGAGAGAATAACCTCGTACATCAGTTATGAATGAAAAAGTGATTATCATTCTGTATGGATGTCCAGTTCCATATTAAAAACAAACCCAATTGGTATTTGGATATCTATTTGTTCTTGGCTGGGTGCCTCTTCATGGACACTTCATGATATCAACAAAAAGAGCATGAACCTAATTTTGTGGCTGTACAATTGGCGACTTTAGAATTTATGGAATCACCGTATCAATCAAAATGTCAGAGGAATATATATCAGTTATAATGTAATAGTACTGTAATAAATTAATTATGCTACTGCCTTTGCTGCTGAGTCATACACTTTGAACAGAATTTAGGAATATGGATTTGTTAAAGAATATATTTTCATCCAGCTGTAATCTAATTTCACAGACACAAGGGCTTCTGCTTCCAGTCTCTCCTGGCAAAAGCAGACAGCTGGCCAGGTTTACTTCAGCAAAATCTTAAGCTCTGTTCTCATTTATTACAAAGGCAACCTTTAAACTTATAACTGATAAACTGGCAAGCACACATTTGTATTATAAACTGTGAATATAAATTTTTATTATGCTCTTGCTGCATTTTGAAGTTATGAAATAGTAAATACCGAGAACCCTAGAGGTGAGGCCCCAGTAACCCCGCCCTTGAGCTACTGTACATCCAATATCAAAAATAATTATGCTAACTTCCATCTTGAACCTTCCATCCTACTGCTCCCTCCATAAATGCACAAGACATGAATAAATCCACCCACAATTCATATACTAATACTAACAGACTACAATAAAGCATGCTAGCGACACTCTGTGCAAGTTTCACCCATAAAAAACTATTCTCAACCAACTACTACATAAATGCACAACAGAATTAAATTTGAAGCTGATGGTTAATCTGGAACAGCCCACATGTTGAAATGTCGACATTAGTTGCTAGTTTAGCAATCCAGGTTAAAGTATCAGTGCCATTATTACTACTGCAGTCTGCCCGTCACGAGAAAGGAACTGCTTTTGTTCCGGATCAAGCCGAGATCAGTAATTCAGTTCAGTTCAGTTCATGAATCCTCATGAAGCTGTTCTGTAGGACAGTGTCTACAGTAGCTCAAGTATCTTTGTCACAGGCTACCTATTTATTGAACAACAGATGAAACTTGATCCCCAAAAAAGTTTTTGCCAAAAGAAACATTAACTGTGGTGTCAGAGATGCAAAAGCCTTGATTTCATAGTTTTTTGTAGACCTCAAGATGACTGGAGAAAAGAAATAAAAAATGATAAAAATAGAACATCTCTACAAATATGAACACTTACTGAAGGCTAAAATGTTTGAGTAAAAACACAAGGATTTCAGTAGGTCTCATTTTATTCGTGGTTCCCTTCACTGTCATGAAGCAGAGGTGGTCAATACAGTGATATGAAAGAAACTCACAATGAGTTACAGCAACTCAGGATGGTTACTAATCTGTGAAGGAGTCACCACACTTCACAGAGACTGTTTGGTTGTTGTTGGTGGTCATCTAACCAAATGCTTATTCGGGTCAAGTAGTTCCACTAGATAATTATCCAAATTTTAATTGTTCCTACACGTGTTCCTTTAGCAATCATATGGTTTTCAGCAGTTTTAATTGTCAGAGTGGTGCAGTGTTGTGAGCGTAGGGCAGTAAGTCACCTGAGCCGGTCTCAGAATCTGGTTTGTTACATTCCAGTCTTGTGAGTCTAATCATTAAGTAATAAATAAAATTGAACTTTTTTGTAAATCCATTTTACCTTTAAAATTCATTATCGAAGAAAGTGTTTGGCCAGTGTACAAAGGCCATCCAAGCAATGACTTCACTTCGTTCACACTGAACATCGTGATTCATCACTGTTGTCTCCTACTATAAATATCCCCCTCCCTACTCGTCAACCCCCCCCTTCCCCGGCTCACGCTCAGAAATCACATTATACGGCTCACTGTATTCCGCCGGTATACAACAATCTCCCCCGAAACTTTACAACCCGGTTCCACCTGCTCGCAGTAAATGAAAATGCTTTGGTGGTTCTGACAGCTGCTCTGGCCACCTATACATCTAATGCCCCAACAATGTGTGCAGAAACAAAACAAAAAGCTCCACCTACTTCTTCACATTCTGCTGTCCAGCCCATTGCTGCCAGGAAAGCCGGAGAACATACTGGTTATTTATTATTTTCATTATCATTAATATTGTCAATGACGCACAAAACACAATATTGTTTAAGGCATCAGCACAGGTAAAGCTATGCAATAAAAGAAACTGGTAGAAAAAAAAAACAAAAAAAACAAAAAAACTATGTACACAGGCATGTTAAGTGCTACTCTTCTAGTGGTCCGTAGGGGGGGTCGTTCTGCGGTCTGACTGAATCTGATCAGGGGGTGGGGGTACTCTCCTCATCAGTGCCTTTCTTCCTGTGTGTCCCGGCTGAAGTAATATCTAACAGGTGGCCCTGGAAGATCTTCGTCTCCATCCTGCTCAGGGGCGAAGGAGACCGTCAGGTCCACGTACCTCCTGTCGGGTGAGGGCTTCACCAGTTTCTGCATACTGGGAACAGAAGCGCATGCACCAGTCAACCCCAGTAGCTAGGAGATGCAGCAACGATGTTCAGGACCAGAAGCCCTGGCACTTACGTCAGTTTGAGCCTCTTGTTATGCCCTGGCATCACCGGCACATATAGCATTTTCACCCCATGGACCACCATTGTTGGTTCAATGCCATATTTCTCCTGAGAGAGAGAGAGAGAGAGAGAGAGAGAGAGAGAGAGAGAGAGAGAGAGAGAGAGAGAGAGAGAGAGAGAGAG
>JAACJT020000042.1:4987090-5011202 GCA_009936485.2 Gymnarchus niloticus | reverse complement strand
GTAATTTTATGCAAAAATGAATACGAGAGAATAAGATGAAGAGACAGAGCATGTTGGACCAGGTTGGGGGGGTGAGGGTGGGGGAGGTGCAAGGGGGTGTATTTAAAATACATATTTCTGCTGTCTTATGTATTGAACACATGCATCCCACACTTGGAAAAAATAAGCGACTTGTTTCAACAGCTGCAAGTGTGAATAAGTCACGTGGAATACGCGGGCGGCCGTGAACGACACATTCATTAATCCGGGACGCTTGTTTCACAGTCCTGTGTATTCCACAGCAAATGGTGCCAAATCACACCAACACAGTGTCAACGAGCCATTTTTACAACGCTGGTGTCCATACACTGTACTCCTACATCTTGAATTTCTAAAGGATCTGGTATTGGGGTTTTTAAACCATGTTCCCAGGAGATCTTCAAGTATGTGGTTACCTTAAAATAAATTTACCATGATTGAGCTTGTAGCTAGTTCCTGCACTTATGATTTTAGCCAAAATTAAAAGTAAATATTGGTAAATTGAGACAAAACACAAGCTACAAGTGATTACAATTGATTTGCACAATAATGCTTCATATAATTCTTAGAATATGCAACATAATATAACACTTCATAATTAAATAACACCTCATTAATTAAGAGGGCAGCTGGAACAAAGATCAGCATACAGCCAAACCGAACCAGGATGCTGAAGCCCTCAAGCCAGTCCAGGGGCTCTGGAAGCTCCGTGTGTGTTGATGTTTTCTCCATCTGAGTTTACTGATCTTGCTTCATCTTTGCTAATGGGCTGACTGGTTTATGTGCTCCTGTTCTCAGGACCTGAGGACCTTTGTGATAGATGAATGGATTACTTGAGAACCCTCTGTAGCTTTAAAGAACCAGGACAAGTTATTGTTTAATGTATTAATTAATCATGCGTCAACTAACTCACAATTACTGGCCTGCTCTCCAGGTGCTGCATAAAATTTGAGGGAAAATGTCTCAAGTAGTAACAGGCTTCTATAATGGTAGAGAGAATGTGGTTCAAAACCGAGGTGAGAGAGAAATGTAGAAGGAAGGGGCATGACCGCAAAGCCCACCACATGACAAAAGCAGTACCTGGGGTGACGGCCTGGGATGCGATGGCCTCCTCCAGCTGGCTGATAGCCTGCCTCTCCTCCTTGCTGCTTACGGACAGCTTCATCTGGTCCGGCTTCTTGGCTGTCTCGTCTGTCTCGATACGCTGTCACACGACCAGGAAGACAGTGGGTTAGACACTCGGCAGATGCTACCAGACCTGCAGGCCATGCTGCCGTGAAGTGGTGTCTCTCTCTCTCACACACACACACACACACACACACACACACACACACACACACACACACACACACAGGAGACGGCTTTGCACGTTACACGTTAGTTGCACATCCATACTGGCATTCCGGAACCTGAACAAATTAAATTTAATCTGCGCTACACTAGAGTGGCCTGATATCTTATCCAGTTTCACCTAGCTGAGCAGATCCAAAGCTTATGTAAGGGTGTGAACATTTCTGGGGTGCATACAGTATACTGGAAAATGCCTTTCCAGATAGTAATAGATATAGGCAAGTCAAATAAAATGGAAAAATTTAGATTTATTTTTTATAAGCACTAACATTAGTGATTTTAACACAAAGCATAGTCACAAAGCACTTTAAAGTCCTGGGCCTGTGTTGCCTAGATAGTAAAACACAAGCGAGAGTAGGAAAAACTGCATAGTAAAGGGGGAACCTTAGGAAGAGCCAGACTCAAGGGGGAAGCCATTTCTTCTCGGGCCAGCACAAGTTTACACTACTTATTTGACGATAACTTTAGGCAAATGAATCGCGTGGCACGGAGAGCTTGCCTTCTCTGCCGGTGTGTAGTCTGGGATCTTCATGTCGGAGAGGATGTGAGCTATCGCTTCCTGTGACAGATCCTGCAGGGCGAGATCAGACAGAGTGAATCGGCCGCACACGGGCAGAAACAACTGACTGACCGAATCTTTAACCCTCATTAAAATACTAGTGTGTGCTGTCAGAGAACAAACACACTAAACAGACTTAGTGCTAGTCTGGATGTCCATACTGAAACACATTTATAAACAGATTAATGATGGCTGGATTAATGACTTCGTCAATGAATAAACACAGATCTGGGTATTCCCAAGAGCTCTCGCAACATCTGGTGAGGAGTGCATGGATAAACGAACGCGGCGCAAAACTAGAGCAGATGTTTAGCAAGACAAGCCATCAGTGCAGTAAAGATGCATGCAAACCAATTTTAATGTTGTGTAAAACACTTGGAATTAAGGAAATGAATGGTATTAAAATATACCTACATTTCAGCATGACATCACACAGGTACTGCCCATTACTTCCAGATCTGTCTGATTCTTTTTTCAAAATGGTTTATTTTGACTTTTCCCCACATACACAACACTGGGCATGTGATTTCAGCCATCAAAAGATGGCCCATTTGCACTGTGGTAAAGCAGCCAGTAACAGTCTCTACTACATAGCCCCCAAAAACAAACAAACCAAAACAAAAACAAACCATATCACCAGTACAAATGTAATAAAAGATAGAAACCAGGCTTGACGCCTCACCTTCTCTGAGTACGAGATGCTATAAATGCCTGCGAAGAGCCTGGCAGCACTGATGATGAACTCGCAGTGCCTTTAGGGGTTGAAGGCAGCAGACGTGAGGCGTGAAACCCAAAATAGAGACCATGATGGGTCATCAGACCTTAAGACAAGTCTCTACTCACAGGGGATCCTGAAAGTCAAACTCTATTGGAGATGGAGGCCGTTTCGGGGACTGCCAAAACAAACCTGTTTTTAAAAATACAAAGATACATTTAAAAACCAAACCAGAGAGATATCAGATACATTACACTACATCTTGGCCCTATTCTTTTTACTTTATGATCCTTTTTCACTTCTAACACTGAAAGTCAGTGCTACAAAGCAAGCAAGCAAGCAAGCAAGCAAAACTAAAGATAGGAAGCAAAGTTGTGAACTTACTGCCGTCCTTCAGCGTGGTGTCCAGGGGAAAGGAGTGCAGCAATTGCAGAGCCTGCAGAGAAGACACACTAACGTGACCAGAGACGCACTGTCAACACGCCAGCATGTGACACGCAGAGCCGTGATTAACCTTATAAAGTACTTCGTCCACCAAAACAATTAATGCATTTAATTCAGACAAAATGAAGAACTGTGCCTATTATAAACATAGACCAAGGATACCAAACCCACAGATGACAAAATCCTGTTGCTTAAAAAAGGGGCCTTTTCACTCTTGTCAAAAATATGACCAGTTATTGTCTATTTGCATCAACATTGCCTAACACAAACTCACGATCTCAAAGCACTACTGCCCGCAGTCTAGGGGGCGTACTTTCAAATCCTTTTGCCAATGATTAGGAAGTCTCAGCTTGGTTCTTTACCTTCCTTTTGAAATACTTGTCGAACTTGAGGCGAGCCAGGGTGACACAGTGACCCCAGTTGGTTGGCCTCCTGCTTAGCAGTTTGATGACCTGAAAAGACCCTTCCAGACTTTCCTGAGCCTTCATTCTCTGTAAGGAGAAGGACCGGAAATGTCTCCATTGAAAGACCACGCTTACATGCATGTTGAACTGTGAAATGAATGCATGGCCACATTTCAACATGGTCTTCAGTTCGAAGCAAAATGCTCCTCACCTGTAATACAAGCTCTGCGGAGGAATGCGTCTGCCAGAACATGTTGTAGACCGAAGGCTTGTGGGAGAAGGCACTCTCAAACTGAGAAAGAGAAGTACCGGTAAACAAGCAGGGCTCCCACAGCTAAGTATAACCACCCAGAGTCTCTCAACAGCTTATGCAACTGTCCCACCTATGCTACAGTCTACATGGTGTCTGGCTGCATTAACATCCATTCATTATCCAACTACCCATTCAGTACAGCCTCTCAGGAAGACTTGGACCTACTCCAGCACAGCCAACAATGCAGAACATTGCAGAAGGGTTGCCAGTCCATCAGAGGGGGTACACTCACACAGCGGGAAATTTAGAGATGTCATTTCACTTAACTGTCTACTTTTGGGACTGCAGGAGGAAACGCACTCAAAACAGGGAGAACATCGACCTCCACTGTCATTCAGAGCAAAACCACAATGACTACCCGACCACAGAGGATTGGTCTGACTTTGAACCAAAATGTCCTGTTTTGACTTTAAAAAGCGAAAAAGACCCGAATGAGGCTCCATCTTGAGAAAAGCTTCAAGTCCCAATGTTAAAAGTTTTCCCAGGTTCCACAGACTAGTGTAGCAAATTATACTCCTTTTCTGTGGTGTAAGGAAAGATTCCCAAGTGGGCAAAAGAGTACAGACCTTATCTCTGGCCCATTGTATCGTGTGCTCAATGACCGCAGGGAAGGACTTCAGTGTGCAGAATGGTATCTCCTCTTCTGGAGGATCTCTCTGCAAGACAGAGTGCAGCACAACCAATAAGTTGCCAACAAATCAGGTCACGTGATCATGTAAATACCTCCCTGCTTCTCACACAGAGGTTATGTCTGATATCAGCTGAAGAAGGTACACGGTCACAATGTCCATGTAGTTCAGACATGCCTGCTTCGCTTCAGTGCTATAATCCTCTAAATTGAAAAAACGACCTTCAGCTACACCACCCATTCATTCTGCTGGCTTAATGCAATCTACCTCTCTTTAATACTTATTTGGCTTTGGCTGCTTATGAGAAAAAAAATACAAAAAATATCTGCAACCTAATTAAAATGTTTGATATTTCCAGACAGACAACTGTGATGTGCTCTGTGTGCCAATATCGCCATGGCAACAATCTGCTACTTCCAAAGCTTGCCTGAAAGCTTTCGGTTTCGTGATCACCTTGTCACTGTACCACAATCGATAAGAATCGGTCTTTTCCCTCATCAACAAAAGATCAAGTTCAATAAACAGCATCAGCATGACAAAAATAAATTTGATGTTCTCCACCCTGAAGTGATCATTCAGAGCCTCTTGCTTTGGTTTAACCCCAATAAGTCATCCCGTTGAATCAATGCCTATGTGACCCCTGCCTCAACTATAAATCTAATATGATATATACCACAAAATATAAAATTTTCCCCACTTTCACTGACACAACAGCACTGTTCGTAGTCTAATTGGAACAGAACATTTATCAAAAAGATGCGCACACATCACAGACCACTGGACCAACAAATGTTTTGTAGTTAAAGCTCTCTTGGCTTTCAAAATGATCATCAAAAAAAGGAAAGGAATACGAGGGAAAGGTTATAGTACACAAAAACAACACAAGGGTTAAAGCACAGGTAAAACACAGGCAAAGTTGAAGAATCATAAAACCGTATCACAAACGCACATCAAAAATCTGATATGGAAACTTACATGGCTGTTGTAGGACTCGGTCAAGTTTGGCACGATGATCTCCGTGTGACCCTTTGTGCCCATTGTCCCCGAGTCCAAAAGTGGTTTCTGGTTCGACACAATGCGGCTGCAGGGGGGGACCGTTTTAATATGAAAGTCAGAGGTGGACAAGACAATTTGTTCTGGGATTCCTGACCATCCCCAGGTTATACCTGTGCAGCTGGTCTTGTGGTCCAAGATATGCACTACTCTTAATGCATGAAGATTTGAAATGTCCATCAAACTGCATTACGAAAAACTAAACTAATAACTGTTTCCCTGGCACAGGTATCAAGATCAAATCATTTGCACTTTCATTCAATTCCCAGTAAATTTTTGCCCTCTGTACCACTGTCTTTCAATAACAGAAACGTTTTAATTTCAACTTGGAAAAATAATTCTCCTTCAATGACACATTAGATTTTTCAGAAAACCCAAACTCCACCAAAACAGACAATCGTTTACACAAGGTTCTTTTCATGAAACATTTCAAAGAAACACCAAGTTGGATGAACAAAGGGTAAATCAGATTGCCACATCAGCCAATCCAAAAACGCTGGTGCCCCTAACCTGTCCACATATCTCCTGGCCTCCACATTGTCCAGTGCTGTGACCACTACGTGCAGCCTGGAGTAGAAGCTGTCACTGTAGATGCCCTCAGTGGCTGGACACACTTTGTTCAAATGGGCGTCGATCTGCAGATGGGGGTTGATCTCCAGGGTGGCTGCTGCAGCGGTGATGCTCTTAGGTTTCTGTGAGAGGATGGAGACAGACCTGTAAGGTTGACCGCTACATCTAACCTAAACTCTGTTTCAGTCAGTCACTGCAATAAAACCTTCCTATGGATCCTACATCCCCACATCAATTTCAACAGACATTGACAGCTGCCATCTTCAATCTGCCATTAGTGCCAAAAAAACATCATGTAGCCTCAAGAAAAGACACGCTATTAGCACCTACTCCAATACGGTGCTCTAAATGATTTATATAAAGCTTACATAACGTGTGACAAGGCCCATCAGAATCCTATATGTTAAACAAATCAGAAGATGGAGCAGAGTGACAGCAAAGACAGGAGTGTAGAGCTAGCTTCTTCTACGTTAACCTCCGCTACTCTCGATGGTTCATGTCGCTGTTTCAATGTAAACATTCACGTACCGCGTGATGTAATACGACCGCAGGTCTGTAAGACATGAATGCATGTTTATCCGTGTACAATGATGTCTTAACTTTCACATCAACGATGACCACATTTTTCAAATAAGCTGTCAACTGGGAATAAATAAAACTCATAAAATCTCCAAAAGCATCGAACTACCCATGTAACCAAGACATGGCTGTAGACCAGCTAGCCAGATATGAAATACACATAGGAACAAAAATAACCAGTGCTGAACCTACCTGGCTACCTAGTCAGGCATCATTTCATAGTAATAAATGTAGCTCAGCTGAATGAGAGTCATCTCAAATTATACATTAAAACCTATGCCATATATACTCTACACCCACTTTATTACGTTCACTGCTTGTTAACCCAATTCTGCTCCTCCAAACAGCCAATCAGGTGGCTGCAATTGAATACACAGAGCATGCAGACAGGGTTAAGAGATTCACTTACTGTTAAGGTACGTTCACACCGCGAGCGGCGAGCGCGTCAAAGTGACCGGAAGTCATTCATTCTCTATGGGAGGGTATGTTGCCAGGTGTCGAGCAGTGGCACGGCACAGCACCATTTGGGCGGCGAGAGCGTCAAAATAAAGTTGAAGCTCGGTCGACAATATGGTAATGCGCTTTGACGTGGCTCGGCGGCAACCAATCGGACAGTAGAAATCCTCCGTTAAAGTGAGCTCCGCAGAACACAAGCGCGTAAAATTTTGTTCTGACCAAACAGTTCTCAAGCATAATGGAGGACAAACTGATCATAGCTGTAGCGGGCTTGCCACTTATTTATGACATTTCCCTGCTTGCGTACAAGGACATAAATAAAAAAAATGAGGCATGGACCAAGGTGTCTGAAACTATTGGTGTTCCTGGGGGTTTTGTGAAATGCATAATATATTTTTGTGAAAAAATGAAGGAAATCGCATACTAATTTTGGCGCCATAACTTGCAAACCAATGCAAACTGTCGGTGACGTCAATGTTACCGACGTCTTTGCTGCAGGTAAATCAGTGCTGCATTTAAGCAACTACCTCGCGATTATCCATAGTGAGAAGATAAACTTGAAAAGAAGCGCAACACAATTTATAGGCAACATTTTCCCTCCAGAATGCTTGATTTTAAGCAGGAATGCAATTAACTGACACACAACAATACTGATTTGACAAATTATACCCTATTGGCAGTCGACACAAAGATAAGCTACACATTTGTTTGCTTTCCGGCCCCTTTAAAAAGCTTGCAAAACCTAGTGTTCTGAACGACCCTGTCCCCCCGCCTACTCCATCTAACGTCAGAGAGCGGCTGCAGCATTCGCCAGCATCGCGGGCAGGGTGGCCAGAGCGAACGTTTGATGCCCTCGCTGGTCACGGTGTGAACGTACCATTAGGCTACGAATCAGAACGACTAAGGCGTGTGATCAAATTCAAGGTATGATTGTTGGGGCAACACGTGACGATTTCACCATCTCAGAAACCACTACCCTCCATTAGTGTTCAGAGAATAATGCAATAAACAAAAAACAGAGGCAGCTCTGAGTGGAAACACGCTGTTAATAAGAATGACTCTAAAGTTAACAAGGAAGGCCCCAAGTGGGAGAATAACACCTCAGAACTACAGTGGTGTGCAGAAAAGCTTCTCTGAATAAATAAGTCATCCACCCTAAAGGTGTAAGGCAAAAGCACCACCCACTGAGTCACCATGCCACCCTGCTGTGTTATTCAAATAAATACTGATACCTTTAAACTGACATCTCCCAATGGTACACAACAAGAGACTGCTTAGCCTGAACATCACATAAGCTACTTCTTGTATTTTAAGTTGATCGCCACAGTGCTGGTTTTGCCTTGTTTATGATGCAGATGCAGGATGATCCATCTTACCTGTATGTGATGAGGTCTAAAGAGGAACTGCCGGTTCAGATTGGACTTCTCTATCAAATCAGGATCTGTGATACAGATCTACAGGAAGGGTAGGCAGCACATTGGTCAAAACAGAACAGTAACACAATCTGGTCCTGTGCTTACATTATTTTGCCATGGTATCAACACTGATCACTAGCAGAGCTGAACAACATTTTGTGAAATCATGGTCAACTTCTGCACAGCTGGCTGAGACAATAACTCACTTGGATCCCACATTCAAGCATACTCATCTCAATGGCTCCACAGAACTGCCCATATAAAGAAATATCTGAAGAAGACCATCAACCCTACCTCTCCAGAGCTGTCAGCCAGACCCACCCCAAGAAGAGCGAAGTTCTTCAGCATCTCACACCCAATGGCACCACATCCCACCTGAGGGCATGAAAGGCACAAGCAGCTAAGCCAGTAACATTTGGGAAAATGGCATCAGGAAATCTCAGTCGGCCAACTGCAAGCTGGCAGTCTGAACAGGAGAGATACAACTGCGTGTGCTACCATCTCAGGCTCTTACCATGAAAACCCTAAGTCCATGTAACTTATGGCACATGGTCTCCCCGATGCATGCCCGCAAGGCGTCATAACGATCCCCCCTGCAGATTGACAAGATCATCATCGTCGTCGTCATCACCATCATCAGAGCCCACAACATCAAAACTGCCAGCTCCTAAAATTCTCGATTTAAGTTATTTCAAGAACAAGGTAAACACCTTAGTCTTTAACCAAATGTGTTATTTATCTGACACAGTTTCAACATAATAGCAATAATATATATCAGTCTCAGGCATTAATTTAGAGCCGATGCTTACTTTGGGGAAAATTCATCAGCTGCAAGAGACTGCAGGGGTCTGACCACCTCAAGAGTGTCAAGGTAAAACTGAGAACACAGAGAGAAGACCAGACTATCGATCAGCCAATCAGGAAAGGAGGTGTGACCACATACATCCATACAGATTTCACCAACACGGCCATATTAAGACCCACCCACTGCTGCAGGGGGGCAAACTTCCCCGTGAGAGCCTTGAGCACCTCCTGGCTGGCAATGCCTCCGATAGCTGCGCATAGTGGGGACAGGCAACCTCGTGCCGTGTGGGACAGCCAGCATACCAGCTCTCGGTTGACAGGTACCTGCCAAAGGATAAAATGCATGTCAAAGACCGGTACTTGACTAGGCAGAACTTGGGCGACTTAAGGACAGACGCACCTTGTTCTTCAGGGTCTGGTTCACGTCATCTGTCAACCGCACCAAAACCTCAGCATCCTGGGGGCACCTAGGGAAGCAAAGCGTAAATTTTTCCATTAACACGCATACCAATCCTTCCCATACCGACAAGGGAAGCTGCCTTACACAGCAGACGTGGACAATCGTTTCTGCCAGGAAACACGGTGCCAAAGATGGTTTGGATTCACAAATCAAAATACGGCTATTTTGCACACAGAACAATGGTGTCAGGAGACTAACTGGTATGAAACAGGGAATAACAATTTTTTCCACAAAAGTTAAGTATACCATGTTACCAGAACCATAATAATCAATACGTTATTCATCTGCAGAGGTAAATCCATAATTTGTGTTTTTTTTCCCCCCATCTTACTGATTGAGAGCAGAGAGTCAATGCACAGGGTCAGCCAGTGTCTGGCGCCCCAGGAACAATTCAGGTTAAGGGGCTTGCTGAAGGGCCCAACACTGATATGGACATTCTTACCAGCTGCAGGACTCGAACCTGTGACCTTTCAATCACAGACACAGAACCTGCAGAGCCATATCACCGCCACGTGGTCACCTGCCTGTGCAAACTCTCATTCCAAAACCAAAGGTAGCCATACCAGGGTGGACCTCCCTTTGCTGCTATAATTGCATCTGCTCTTGTGGAAAGGCTTTCCATTAGATGTTGGAATATTGTCGACGAGTTAGGATTATTCAGCCACCATCCATGCTGTGCATTTTGGTTAGTGCCTACCACTTAACTGAAAACATTCTTCATTCCAAAAGTGGGTGTTGAAAAACAGAGAGGGGTCATCTTGTACATGGGGCAATAAGGTACTTTTTGGCTATATGGTGTACTCCAGACTGATTTAGGGAGACTATGCCACGTCCTATAACATTATCGTGCGCTGACCGTGAACATGAAGCCCGGAGGTCAGAAAGGGGATATTACCCAACGTTAGGAAGTCTCCGGTGCTGCCGCTGAAAGGAGTCGAGGGCCAGAAGTGCTGTGTGAATTTGGACCGGAGCCTGAGGAATGAGACGGAAAGATGTGTACAGTCACGGAGAATCACGTACCAGCTGAAATGAACAACTACCCCCACCACCAGGGGGATCTGTTTACAGGGTACATATTAGATGTGACAAAACACAGCCATCTTCAGAGATGAGAGACAAGGTTATTGGGCTGTTCTGGGAAAGTCCCAATGGAAGGAGGCTCCAAAGCAGCCTCTGAAAATGCTAGAGAGATTTTATCTCCCAGCTGGCTGAGGAACATCTGGGGTTCCTTCAGCGTTAGCCAGAGTTTGTGACCATGGAAAGAGAGGTCTGGTCTGACCTGCTCAACATGAGCCACTGTAAATCTCACCAGAAGCAGTGGTGAGAAGATCATGATGGTTACCAGGTTTGTTATGGACTTGGGGTGGCAACTGTCTGATTTTCAGTTGTTATCTGGTCCATGTCTGACCTCCAGATACAGTGAATGGGTTTGACCCTTTCGCTTCCAGATGAGGTCCTACCTCTGGTTTGCTGAAGTCTGGTACGAGGACTGTGGGCTCCAGCAGCTGCTTCTCCAGCCTCTCCTAGAATGGTTGTCATGATGATTGAGACAGTAATTCACTAACCCACACGAACATCCGGGTTATTGAATTTATTTGTTCGCAACTGAAGTACATCGAGGTCTCTTGCGCCCGGGCTGTTAAAGAGCGCGCTGCTCACTTACGAAGCTGTACGTTCGAGGCGTCTTCACTTGAACAAAGAAACCGCCATGAGCGTAGGAGTGCAGCCTCGAGGTGTCACCGATAGCAAAGCTGTAGGGAGACAACACTGACAACAAGAGACAAACACAAGCCCAGGGGTCAGCTCGATCAGGATGAGGATGCAATAACAAGAATATTAAATGATAAATTATAATAAAACCACCACACACAGTCCAAAAACCTGTGGTTATGTGAGTGGTAGTCTCTAAATTGCCCATGGGGTGCTTCATGTGTCAATGTGTGACCCATTGCAGGCAGGCATCCCAAGCAGGATGCCCACTGACTTGTCACTTGGGTTTCCTGGGACAGACTCTCCACGACTCTGTACTGAGTAAGTGACTATGGAAGGACGGCAAACTACTATATTGGACATATGGAGAATATTAAACCTTATAAAGCCTTAGAAAAGATGAACAAGGGAAAAAACGCGGAAGCCAAATCCTACCTGTGACCTGCCGGGACGTCCCATTCAGCTCGGTCATGCCATGCACTTCCTGGAAGATCACACTCTGCCCAGTCTGGAGTCCATGGGGCCGGTTGTCCATGCAGGACACCACGCCTGGGTTATCCTAAGAGGGGACACAAAAGCTGGGGTCTGTGATGAAGAACACTGATCAGCACAAGTCACTGAACCGGACCCTGACACACCATGACTAGGGTGAACTAGAACTGTACTGGAGCTGTAGTGGAGCTGACCAGTGCTCTAAATGAGGAAAGGAGCGCAAAACTACCAGCTTCAGGCAGAAAATGAGCAGAACGGCTTGTAAAATCATATACACAGCATTCAATAGCGGTCATTCTAGCTCAAAACAATGGACTTATTTTACTTAAAATGCAAAAAACCATTCAATAACTGAGAAGATTTCATGTCCGTTAGTTCAGTTATCCCAAAAAATTATTTCAGCACTAAAGCCTTCATCTTTCTTCACTACAGCATCCAGATAAAACGTCATTTTCATTACAGCTAAAATTACTACTAGGAGGAGAAAGTGAAACGCCTTCACAGCATCACAATTCCAAAAGAAGGAAGAGGCCTGCCGGTACCTGCGTGATGTCCTGCACGAAGAGCTGCTTGGGCTCCTCTCCAGTAGGGTCTGACACCTCAAAGGTGTGGCCAAAGTCACAGAAGACCCGCGAGCAGATGCCAAATATGTCACTGGATATAAACTGCGGGAGACACAGGTCATTAGAGACGCCCTTCCAGAGCTACACTTGGTAAACTGAGACACTGGCGAATTAAAGTGTCCGAGGTATTGCCCGTGATTCATGAGGGATGTTTTTAAACTGCAGACTCACTTTGATAGGAGGCAGCTGCGAGTGGCAGAAGTTATTCACCTTCTTCTGTAAGCTGAGGCTGGCCTCTGTGAGAATCACACACTAAAAAATAAATTTGATTTACTGGACGATCAAGACAGAATGCCTCGGGTTCGATGTCTTCTGCGGTATGCAGAACGCAGTGAGAGAAAGGGGCTAAGAAAAGTCATTTATACTGACCAGCACCAAAATAGCGGCTTCCCAATATACTGAAGCAGAAATGCACAAGGGAGGGGTAGACCCTGGATGGGAAGCCATTCCATAACATGGTGCACACACACACAAACGATGGGTAATACAGATGCAAATCCACCCACCTGAATGTCTTTTAAACTGCACGATGGAGCAAGAGTAACCAGAAGTAACCCGTACAACACAGAGAGAACATGCAAACTCCACACAGAGCAAAGGTGTCAGTGCAACGCAGTGCGTCACCATTCTGCCAAAAGTATTCACCAAAGTATTTCCATGACTGTCATACAACAAGCAACAGCAACATCCAAAGGTCAATAAAAGTGTACTGACAAACTCGCTTAACCATGGGTGCAGCAGAAGGGAAGAGAACCCACCTGATACTTCTTGAGGAAGCTGAGGTCGGTGCTTTCGTCCAGGACGCAGCTGGACTTGCTGACATGAACGTAAGGGTTCAGCTCAGCGATGCGCGAGTGCACCGCCTCCACTCTGAAGGAGAAGGTGCCAAGGAGTTGTTTTATTTTACAATTACAATCATTAAGCAGACGCTTTTGTGCAAAGTGAGGAAAGTCTGGGATCAGACAGCAGGCTTAAACAACATCCCTAGTGCAGCTGAGGTTTTGCACCTTGCTTAAAATTCCAAAGGTGATATGATTTCCCTGCTGGTTATAGGATATGAACCAGCAACCTTCCAGACACAGAACTACTGTACATTCACACCCTCCATTACCATTAGGGGTGTAATGGTACACAGTTCGGTTCGTACCTCAGTTCTGAAGTCACAGTTCGGTACGTTTTCGGTACAGCGGGGGTAAAAGAAATAAAACACAAATTTCTTCTTTTTTTTGTTTATTAAACAGTGGTTTAATGAACAAAGTATGACCGCCTTTCTTAAAGTTTCTGTCAATACTGCTGCAACCTACTAGTAAAGAAGTTAAATTTACTTAAAAGTAAATGAAATATTCTCTCAATAAAAAGAAAATAAATATCCATTAAGGTGCACATTTAGAAAACTAACTGTACCTGACCTGTATTGTATTCACATTAGCAGCTTTCAGCTTCATATTAGAACTGTACAACACAAATGTTCCGAATGCTGCCTGGGGGAAACACACAAACGTTCCGCATTTGCTGCATTGACTTGGTACATCTGCGTACTGAACCGAAAGACCTGTACCGAAGATTTTCGTTACAAATACGTGTACCATTACACTCCTAATTACCATGGTGATACCATTGGTAGTAATTATAAACTAACTGTAACTTGAGCTGAGCAAAAGTGTCAATAAAATGAGGTGTGTACAGTGGAGTTCACCAGGCTTAACATATGATAGTCCACTGTGATCCAATCGATACCAAGGGCAGGAGAATCTGGTCTTTAACTCAACAACCATCTATCACCACTTCCCACTTCTCATTATCAATAGACTGAGTCGATGCATCTTTTAAAACTTCTTACTTTAACCTGAGGCTCCCTTCAAGACTGTCAAAACAGTCAACACCAAAGGAAAAAGACTGGCATGACCAATCAGGCTGTAGTCACCCAGAATCACTTTCACGATCTCACGCATGACGCGATCCTCATGAGCCTGAAAATAAGAAGCCACAGAGCGGGCGCCTCGGTACCTCTTCTTCTGGCTTAGGACGTCCTCCTCGCGGATGAAGAAGTTGGCGCCCAGATCCCACATCTCGCATTGCTTGGTGTCATGGATGGTCACTGCCTGTAGTGCGTCCACACATCAGGACCGATTCCTTCTGTTACATCACTATTACTACCACCCTGACATCACCTTTCGACAAAAGCTGTCCTAAGGCAATACTAGACAATTCACACATACTGAACAATACTTTGAAAGAGCTAACAGCTATGACATCATTTATGTTGACTAGAAAATACCCAGAAAAGAAAGTAAACATACCTTCACTCCAGCAAGCACTGTGTTCTTTGCTGCAAAAAATATTAAAAATTACTGAATATTGATTTATGTCAAGCCATAGCCAAACGTTTCCCTATCTTATACGCCACACAAATTAGCAGACAAGAACAAATTTAACATGAAACTTTATCAGCATTCGAACATAGACTCCTGCTTAGGGCCACACCCACCAATTTCGACTCCCAGTCCTCCTAGTCCGCTGAGAAACACGCAAGACTGGGCCATCTGATGCATGGCGTTGTCACCCAGCACGTAGCGCTGGCGGCTGTGCGGGGGAAGAGAAGAAGGGGGGTATAGGTGTTTCTCTTGCATTCTGTGGGCCTAACGTTCCAGTCATCCAGTCATTTTCCATAACTGCTAGTCCAGTGCAGAATACTACCAAGCCGGGAGCTCAGCACCAGATACAGGGAATCCTAGACTAAATGCCAGTCCATCACAAGGCCTTGAGCTTATTTCCCACAAACATTACCATATGTGCCTAGACCCATTGGTTGTTTTTAGTTGGAGTGGTTAAATTATTACTTTTAATTAACAGTGCTGAGTTTTTAAAATCAATCCTCATTTAACTCAACAGAACAGAAAAGACATTTGTGTCCATTTTCCTGGCAAGGGAGATTTTTCTTGACACTGTTGCATTTGGCTTACTCTCTGGGGACCTTGGGCCCAGGACTTTGTGAAGTGCTTTGTGACAATACGCTTTTTTTAAAGGCAGTATATTAATAAAATTGAATAATTTTGCAGGCACCTTCCCAATAAGAAATACTTCATACTGAATGATTCTTAAATTATTCTTATTGGGGAAAACGACAAGAAAATGTCAAAACAAAGTTACCAGCAAATTTAATTTGTCATGCTGATTATAATCTGCTACACACTTCACTTGGTTTTGCCAATGTACACATGATACCATTACTGTCAGATTTTTTTTAATAGGCTAGGCAGTCAACTACTCTGGTACATGTTTTATAATAAAATAATACACTGACCTGTAAAGCGAATCATCAATCTCCATTGAGTCTGCTGCCATGCTGAAGGGAGGGAGGGGAAATCACTGTTTTGGAAAAATACTTAAAAACAAGACATCAGGAGTTCAACTCAAAGGTAGAGAGCAGAGAAGGCAATAAGCAAACACCTCTAAGCATAGGAATACTTAAAGGAGAGCAACATACATAAATAAGAAGGGCCAACTGCTGAAGACTTCTGTCGTGGCATACATAATGTTTTCCCTACGTAACATATTTACTACATTTAACATTCAGAAAGTGGTACACATGGAAACCCCTTAAGAAAGCGAACAGATCCGGAAGAAATTCATAGCACTTATTGATTTATAGCAAACATTTTACATAAAAGTAATACACTTGAGACAGTTACACAGTTTATTACACCACTACTGCACACTGAATTGCTTATCCTGAAAACACATGGTATCAAGGTTCAAACAAGAACTCGTTTTAGCTTGCAGGAAATGCAAAATGAACGCTTATTTAGGAATAATATTTGAATATAACGAGTATCATGTTTTTCCCCAGCTGACATTTCAACTAACCAGCCACCTACATAACCATAAACAGGCAAAGGAAAGTGGACGTGGTATATTCCACGTACATTAAAGAATGGCAGTTTACTTACAGGTTATCCAAAAATGTCTTTTTAAAGTCTTAAAATTAAAAAATTAACTTGGCACGAATTAGTTTGACTACATTCATTTCGCCCCCTCATAGCGATATAGTTACACGTTCCTTTTCATATTTCGTTACATTACTTATCCGGTAACGCGTTTGATCTCCTTAATAAATGTTAATTTGGAGCCGGCTAGCGAAGGCACTAGCTACAGTGAGTCAGAGTGCTTACTCACTCTTCCACTGCGGGCCTGTCAGGCAGTTCCATTGAGACAAGATTTAATACATCTCAAATTACAGCCAGCACCATATTTTAAAGACACATCTCCAGAATTCCACGTGCGCCCGACGCAAGCACTCCTGCGTGTTTGTATGATACTGCCAGAGCTCGTTATAGTATTTCTTTTTTGAAAAAGAAAGAAAGTTAAACAGATGCTACTACCTGTCAGCATACGCGAGGTCCCATAAACAGCTAATGAATGGCTCGGCAAAACTACTTCTTCCGGGTTATGGCTCGGCGAACACACTATTATTTCCGGGTTACGGATCATGGCGGTCACATGACAAAGTCCATGCCCCACCGTTACTCGCCACTCCCATTTTTTCCTTTTTTTTTTTTTTTTTGTTTGGCACTGGCGTCTCATTTCTGCCTGAAAGCTGAATGTTTTAATATCCAGACTGCAGTTAACACTTCATTGTAAACTGTTGCCAGTCTTTAA
This sequence comes from Gymnarchus niloticus, assembly GCA_009936485.2. Taxonomy (NCBI): domain Eukaryota; kingdom Metazoa; phylum Chordata; class Actinopteri; order Osteoglossiformes; family Gymnarchidae; genus Gymnarchus; species Gymnarchus niloticus. Next base: position 4,993,949 of record JAACJT020000042.1, on the reverse strand, counting down.
CCGTTAAACGCATCTGTGTGCGAGCCACGACTCATCCGTCCAAAGGCAAATTCATACAGATAATGTAGATGGTATATAACTAGGGCTTCGGAGACTAGATACAGTTACTGTTTAAACGTGCAAAGGTCTTTCCACTTTTAAACATTAACAACATCATTAGGTCTCAAAGAGGCGGTATCTTACTGCTGTCTTCTGTGATTTTTTTTGCTGATAAAACTTCAGAACAATGTTGCTTAAATATTTACGGTACCTTCGAACGAGCGCATGATTACGAAAATTATAGGCTATATTTTGTTTTAATCGTTGATTTGACATCCAGCTTTCTAGATTTGAGCGTCTTATCACAATAAGCATAAACTAACATTTTTCTGTAGTCTGTGTAAACAATATGGAACAGCATGGACTGCATTAGTAAAGTGGGTAACTAAACCTACCGTGTTTATGAAATACACAAGGATTTCTGTTGATCTAAAACTAGTAAAAGTATGTTGTTACAAACACCCAGCTTAATAATTTTATATGATATTAGATATTTTTATTTATATATTAAATTTATACTTCTAAAAGATAATGTGGCAGGTTAAAATCCTTTGGCGTTGTCATTAGACTACTAAAATTTCGAACCTCACCTTAAAGGTTCCGCTAATAAAGCAGGCAAATAGGCTTTGTCCTCCTTTATGCGAAACTGCTTAAGCATATATTATTTTATTATAATGAAGCTGTGAACACACAGTAGACACCATAAGAATTGGAAGATATTATAAATGGATTAAAATTTGTGTGCAGCTTGAAAACATTTGACCTAATCAAATCGTAGGGTATTATTTCACGTTAATCAGCAGTAAAAAGCCCCCTCCTCCCATTCCTCATATTGGTCAGACACCAGGGCCGCCCCTCGTTTTTTGGGACGCATCCAGCAACGACAGTCACTCTCACACACGACAGGGAGATAACTTTTTGAGAGCCCCGTTTTTAAACGTGATTTTTCCTCTCCCTTCTGCCCTGGCGATGTGGAGATCACTCCGAAGACTCCAGAGAATCACAGGGACCCCCGGTGCTATGCAGAGAGCCAAGTCGACCTTACCCCGGGTGTACGTCACCCGCAGGGTACCTCCAGAGGGGCTCAAGATTCTCCGTCAGTCCGGGCAGTGAGTACCACGATTGTCATTATTAGGATTATCATGATGATAAACTTAAATACAGTGACCCGTTCAATCATGTGAATGCACTTGTTTTGATGTATTTACTAGAACACTGCAAGAAAGATAGCAACATGCCCTGTGTCAGACAATTTGGATTTTTGCATATCTTTCTCTGACTTCTGAAGTTCTGCCATGCATTAACCTATGACTGGGTCTGAAGTGTTGAATAACTTATTCTTTGTATTTAATACATTCTCCAGCATTTAGTCTATCTCATTTTGCATTTCTGTTCCCCTGTATGTCTCTCTCCTGCTTTGACCTAACCCTGGTTAATAGACATTTATGTGTATTTGCGCCTCAGAGTGGAATTTGAACTTTGGGATTCTGATGACCCCGTTCCTCGCCATGAGCTGTTGGAAAAGGTGAAGGGGGTGGACGGCCTGCTGTGCATGCTGACGGAGAAAATTGATGCTGAGCTGTTGGATGCCGCAGGTATCTGCACTGGGGGGTCCAGTCCCCACTCAGGACACACAGGTGAAGACTTGGTTTAAACCTGACTCTGTGTTCCTTCACAGGCCCCAACCTCAAAGTCCTGAGCGCTATGTCTGTGGGATTCGATCACATCAATCTGGATGAGATGAAGAGGAGGTCTGTGGAGCTGACACTTTGCTATTTCAGCCTGCGTTAATGTAGATTTGAGTACCAGATCATGCTTTTACTGGTCATTTGTACAAGTACACAGGAAATATTTGTTTTTTTGCATCTTGTTCTCCTATGTGACACTGATACAAATACATGAGAATGAAGCCTGAGGTCAGAGAACGGGATCAGTCATTAATCTGACGCCCCTGGAGCAGTTTTTTGGGGTTGAGGGACTCAGTCAAGGGCCCAATGGTGATATTACACTGCTAGGTGTGGCATTAAAACTGGGGACCTTCCAGACAAAAGATAGACCCCTAAACTGCAGAGCCTGAATGTCAGCTGGCGTCACTTAATGCTCCTGTCTTTGCAGGGGAATCCGTGTTGGCCATACACCGGATGTCCTGACCGACGCGGTGGCAGAACTGACCATAGCCCTTCTGCTAGCCACATCCCGACGGCTTATAGAGGCGACACATGAGGCCAAAACGTGGGTGATATAGTCTGTAATGGCGTCCCGCCTCTTAAGTAACACAGCGAAGGCTTTTTAATGTGAGCTGGATGAGGATGGGATGTTGTTGTGCACTGGCTGTGTCTTACATGCTTGACAATTACGGGCTGTATGTCAAAGCTCTTCATGTTGTGCTCGCCTCTCCTTAGTGGCGGCTGGGGTACTTGGAGGACCTTGTGGCTGTGTGGTTATGAGTTGGCTAACAGCACCGTGGGTATTCTGGGACTGGGCAGGATCGGTGGGTACTAAGGCGAGCCAGTCTTGCTTACCTGGGTGATTTATAAAGTCATCCGCTTGTTGTTCTTTGCAGAGGGACATTAGTACCAACGTTTGTGTTTGTCTGGGAGAGGTGACTATCATGATCCACAGACACGTAAAGCAGTTGCTTTTATTACCGGTGTTTATTAGGGTTGGCCATCGCTGAGCGTCTGAAGCCCTTCAAAGTGAAGAAGTTCATTTACACGGACGTTGCACCAAGACCAGAACTGGCCAGTCAGATAAACGCAGAGTATGGTGAGCTCATCATTCATATGCATTCATCCATGTAGTCTTATTCTACCCGAATGTACAGTTAGACGTCACTGTTCTATAAATGCATCCTCTGATCGTCTCCTTGTACAGTGTCAATGGAGCAGCTAGCTAAAGAGTCGGACTTCTTGACCGTGTGCTGCGCACTCACCCCAGAGACCGAGGGCATCTGCAACCGGAAGCTGTTTTCTCAGATGAAGAACAGTGCCATCTTCATCAACACGAGCCGGTACTCATGAGTGCGAGTAGAAAAAACGGTCACGTTTGGTGGTTAAAAATGTTTAACGAATCAATGGCGGTTGTTGCCAATACAACGGAATGGGTTGTCAACACGGTCGCTTGTGTTCATACGTAGAGTAGCATCTTGAATTTTGATGTGTATGGTTCCACATTTCAGACAAAGGAAGCTCTGTCTGATGTTCTCTTGTAAATGATAAATGCTGAGAATGATCTTTTTGAAGCCTCCCCACCAAGGCATGCTTATTTCCTGCTCTGTTCAAGAAATAGGCATTTAACAAGCTGAGAAAGACTTTCTAACTACCCATGTGTCCAGGGGAGGGGTTGTGAATCAGGATGACTTGGTGGAAGCTCTGTCCTCTGGTCAGATCGCAGCTGCCGGGCTGGACGTCACCACACCAGAACCACTGCCCACGGACCACTCCCTATTCAAGCTGAAAAACTGCGGTGAGAGCAGTGTTCACACATGCATATCTTTGTACTCGTTTACCTGCCTGGGTAGCTTTAGCATGTTTTCTATGTTTATCTGCCATGGGAGGGTTCCTAACATCCCTTACCTATTTTTCTTACCTGCGTAGTGATCCTGCCCCACATCGCCAGCGCCACCTATGTCACCCGTAACGCCATGTCCGCTCTGGCAGCTAACAATCTCCTGGCCGGGCTGAGGGGGGAACCTATGCCAAAGGAGCTGAAGCTGTAGGGCTTCTGCTGCGAGCCACAGTGCCTCCTAGCTGCCAACCTGCTGTCTGAAGAAGTCACCTTGACAGGCTGCTTCATAACCGTCATTTCTGACATATTAAAAGTTTTTTGATGAAACTCTACTGTCGTCATACAGCAATTACATCCTCCAGGTGTTCATCCAAAACACATTGACCTTTTTATTTATGTTGTAAAGATAAATGGAAAGGGGAAGACAAGCTGTCTTACTACAAGTTATACTGTTCTTCCATCTCAAAGAATAAAACTGACAATACAGGGTTCTGCAGGTGACCACTAAGGAGAGGTATGGCACACACCATACCAGACAGAAAGATAAACTAGCTACCAGAAAGCCACAGCAGAATCTGTGGATGGAGGCTACTGCTCCAGTGATTTAAACAAATCTTTACCTGCTACTGCTTGAGTCACCAAAATTTGGTTTCCTATAATTAAAATAAAATTTGCATCACGAGTGCGACTGGCAATGACTTTCCAAAGTTCATCCTGAAATTTTGTGGCATCTTTTAGTAGGCCAGGCAAGTATTTTGCTCAGCTGATGAATCTTTTTTTTTAACATTTCTGCATGTTTCAATGCCAACTCAGTGTCTATTCAAGCCGTGGTTGTGCTCCAAAGACAGTTTACTGACTCAGCAAGGTTTCCTCAGGCTTATTTCTGAGTTTTGGTTACTAGTAAGAATCACAGCTCACAAACATAGTGCCATTTACCGCTGATTGTGGCAATCAGGGTTAGTTAATGGAGTTTGAGTTAAATCTGGGTATGTAAATCTTGCTTTCTAGTACACCCTACAGGTAAAGGGTCAAGCTGTAACAGAGAGAAAGACATAGTGACTGAAAATAAATACTAGGATTTATTGTTAAAGTAATTGGTACATGAAGATGAGTAACTGACAAAGATGACATTGTCATGAAACAACCCAATCAAACATATGATTCTTGTCAACTGTGCTGAATTGAAAACCAGTAAATGTACCGATCCCAAGACCGCTTGTGGTGTTTACTGTGGATATGTGCTGTCTAATGAGATGATAGAAATGCAGATAGTATGTAAAACAAAACATTATGAACAATACCCTGCATGCAATTTAAATATTTAAGGATGTTTGCAAAACTTTTAAGGCTCCCGCAATTTAAGACCTTGCATGATTAACTGTTTACAAAAGTTTGTTCATTTTATGTACTTGATTCTCTTGTTAATTATGCCCATTGTCAGTGATACTCATGCGCAAGAATTTGACTAAGTAAACATTTTAATAAATGACAAAAATTAACATTCAGGTTTCAGAAAATTTGCAAAAATTATATTTAACTAAATAGCTATTAAGAAAAAGCAAAACAATATAAAAATCGAGGTTTAATGTATTTTAGTATGAGAAAAAAATGAGGTAGGCTAATTACATCAACACTTTTTCACAATAGGCCATAGAAAATAGACTTGCGATTTTTTCAGCAGTCATTATTTTTCTGCCGTTATTTTTTCATCGTAAATGTAGTGACACCAGAGTGAACGTAAGTTAGTATTTTATTGCAACCGAATGTGGAACACAGGCTACTGTGGGCCATAGCCATGCCAAATCTCTCACCTAAAGCCTTGATTAGCTAAGCCTAGCTGATTTTGGAACAACTCCCACTCATTCTCTCTCTCCTGACCCCAGAACAGATCTTATGTATATCAAGTTCACTGCTTACTAATCACAGGCATGGCCAGGATGTAGAGCTTAATGGTCTTCTCAAGGTGGGCTAGCAGTGACCCAGTCCCTACAGTCCACAACCCCAACCACATGATGTTACAATTTGGTAGCAGTTTTGTATTGTCCTAGAACAACAACTTAATGTTGCTTGTTAAAATTGTGAAACTTCAACTTAAGAGCAATTTCTACTTCAACTCTAGCACCCCAAGAAATGTACAACCAAAAAAAGTAATTCTCCCAAACATGGTTTTAATACTTAAAAAAGATGTCTTTTTAGTGGGATCAGCAATGGCCTGGTAAACAATCAACACAGCCAACGTGGAAAAGAAGGAACCTCAGTGCAACAGACACAATTTAAAGTTGTCGTGTGAGCAGAGAATTTTGGTTAGCCTATTTTAGGTAGCACCGAGCCATTTGTTAATCGGCCCACCGGGAAAATTGCTGGCAATCTGTGTGCATGGTGTTTACATGTTCTACCTGTGCTTTTCACGTTTCAAGTTTTATTGTCAGGTGTTCCAAAGAACAGAGTGAAAATCTTTTGCCGGAGTTGCAGGAGAAGAGACAGGGCATGGGGGGTGGGGGACAAAAACACAGTACAGATTGACAATAAAAACAAGGGATACAGTGCAACACAGGAAGCAGGGTAATCGGGGATTACAGTGTATAGACATAAGGTAATGCATAAGACAGGACAGTGCAAAATTACATACAACAGGCAATAGTAAAAAAAAAAAAAAGTGTGTGGAACCAGTGTGTTATAAAGTGCAATAGTGGCAATTGTGCAAGTAATACAACACTAGTTATTCCAGTTCTGTGCAACTGAGAGGAGGGGGGAGGTCATTGAAAGTTCAGCAGCCTGATAGCCTGTGGGAAGAAGCTGTCCTTGAAGCGGGTGATGCGGGTGGTGATGCACCATCTACCCCAGCTTCATCCATCCCATTCCAGAAATTCACAACATGGCAGTTTAAATGTCTGATCATTAACATCTTTAACGCCAACTCAAAACTGGAAGCTTATGTACCCTACAGTCACACATCAATTTTTCTTAATTTTGTTTTCCATGTCCTTGCACTTGCGACCATAATAATCACTCTCATAATCTATATTTTGTCAGGTGTCAAATTTCTTGGGAGAGGCATGTTGACTAATGCTGACACGTGGTGAGAAAACCTGTAACTACAATGAACAGTATGGGTGTGCTATATTATCATGTATTATCAGCGTTTCCTTCTCTGGTTTGCTGCACAGCATTAATATCACCAGCAGATGGCAATATGAACACTTATGAATGTATTTTCACACATTTAAAATAGTATTACTGTAGCGGAGACCGCTCTTAGATCCGGCTCTGTGGACCCAAGGTACCGGAGACCGCTCTTGGTTCCCGTTCTTCG
>JAACJT020000042.1:4957656-4986990 GCA_009936485.2 Gymnarchus niloticus | reverse complement strand
CCTTAACGAGGGAAATAGAACCCAACATTCTAATTAGATTCCGGAAGATTCCAGGAAGACTGAGGGCCTTTTCTACAATTACAGTTTTTAAACCCTTGTAGTTGATAAAACAGTAGACACGCGAATAAAGTGACTAGTTTTTAAGACCAACTTTATCTCCGAAATAAGAACATTAACCTGCATAACTGAAATAGACAATCATTGATTTAACTGCTATAGTATCGATATAGTAAAATTGAGACATGAAAATAAAGATATTTTATACCCCTAACATCATAAAGCAACATTTTCTTTCACCCAGTTATTGCTTGTTATATTACTTATAATATATATTAATGTTAGCGCGACTTGTTTAAATCAGAAATACCGAAAATCAAAGGCGCATGCGTCACGTTTACGTAAAGAACGCATAAAACGTGCGATTTGAAGGCGGGGCTAGAATCACGTGACTGAGGGCTATTGGGTTGCTTGCGAGTAAACGTGGAATTTACAATCCTGCTCTTCTGGTGCCCGTTTTGTTTGAATTAAAAATGTCTTTGGAAGTGGAATCAGCAGAGTAAGTAAAACGGACTTTTTATTTATTTTCTGAGTGGGACAGTGTATAAGTGCTGCGTTGAGCGCGGTTACGTAGCCCCCGGTGTGTTCCTTTCAGCTGACTAGTACCTATGAGGCCTGTAGGGCATTCTAACTAGCTTCCCTAGCTGGTTACCCGGGGTTTAAGATAACTCGATCAAAGAGTGCTGCAGCCTGCCTGCTCCAGGACGAGATGTGTCTTAAACCAAGTTTCCCTTGTCAGCCGTATTTAACCGAGCCGTTAATTCGCAGGGGGTTTGTAAACAGCACGCTAGCTGTATGACCGGTAAGCGATCTGCAATGTTGTTTGTAAACTGGTAAGTGGTTAAGCTGAACTAGTTACGGTCCTGTTTATAGGAAGACGTTTTTGGCATCAATATTGCAGGTAGGGTGCGTGCACAGCCAATACTAGTTTACAGCTAATTAATTTTCCATGTGTCTTTTTATCCTGATTAATAATAAGATAAAGATCTTCCCATACCCCCGGCTCACGTTTCCTAAACCCTAAGGTTTGATCACCTTTCCATCCATAACCGCTTATTCAGTACATGGTTGCGGAGGTCACAAGCCAGCTGAGAGCTGTCACCTCCTAGGAGCATACCCTACGTACGATTTCTTTTGATAACATTAAAAAGAACGGTGTTTTCGAACCGATTAAGATGATGGGTGATTTGGGCACTTGAAGCCAGTCAGGGCTGTAGGTGATGAAACTGCATTTTTGACATGTGCAAAACTGGCTTTGCAGCGTGATCCGGTTGATCATGCAGTACTTGAAGGAGAACAATCTGCATCGGACCCTAGCCACACTACAGGAGGAGACGACCATCTCCCTCAACACGGTGGACAGCATTGAGAGCTTCGTGGCTGACATCAACAGTGGCCACTGGGACACTGTCCTGCAGGCCATTCAGTCGCTGAAGCTTCCTGACAAGACCCTCATTGACCTTTATGAGCAAGTAGGTCACAGGTTGGCCTTGTGGGCACAGGGTCTGGAACTGGATTCTGCTTTGACTTTGGTTCTGAAATGTGTGATGCTCAGTTTCACCACTAGACTCTTGAGAAAGGCCTTTAAACTAATCTGCTCCGGAGGTCCTGGATGATCTCTGACCCCAAGCTTTCCTTACTTGTATGTCATTTGGACAAAAGAACCTGCTTGATACACATGTAAATGTAATGCTCAGGATCATGAAGGTGCCTGAAATGTTGTTTTAGAATTGAGCAAAGTAGGATAGAAGCTTTTTCAGAAACTCAACTAGGGTGGTGGAGATTGATGTATGACCGTATTGCCTAATTATACCAAACACACAGTGACGTACATTGAGAGGAATGTGCAACATGGGCATTTACTGTATGTTAAGAAAAGGTGGCTACATGGAGATCACTAATGACCTTCAGGAATAAGTGATTGTGAATAATTAAGTGTGGACAGATGGGAATGGATGTATGCTCGAGTCATGACACGTCGTAGAGCCGACCCTGTCCCCTGATGGTGTGACTCTTGTCCGTCGGTCCCCCTGCAGGTGGTGCTGGAGTTGATCGAGCTGCGTGAGCTGGGGGCGGCGCGGTCCCTCCTGCGTCAGACGGACCCCATGATCATGCTGAAGCAGACGCAGCCGGAGCGCTACATCCACCTGGAGAACCTGCTGGCCCGCTCCTACTTTGACCCGCGGGAGGTGGGTGCTACCAACGTAGACGATCGCTCTGCTGACTTACGCCTTTCGTCCTCACGGTTTTCGATGCAGAAACAGTGGATTCGTGTTATTGCTGAGTTTAAAATGTGCAAATCTCAAGTAACGTGCAACATGTATTTATTATGTGACACACATGACAATAACACCGATCATGTAGTGTTTTTTTTTTTTTCCCCCCTCCTGTAAGGAAGAAATTTGGTTTTTATGAGTCCTTCCAGAATGCAGTTCTCGTAAATGGTTAGCTCTTGTTAATGGACGGCTAACTTTGATGTGACTACCTGCTGGAATAGTTTGTCACCAAATGTATAATATGCATTTGCTGTATGTATTAGTCAGTTGATTAAATTTACCTTGTTATGAGCTGAATAGATGTTCCTGCAATTGCATTCTGGCATCCCACAAAGTTTAAAAAAAGAACCAAACATTGTTCAGCCATGTTGTCTGTCAATCTCTTCTCTGTTTGTTGGTTTGGTTCTGCTGTAATTGTGCCGTTTCCTCCCGCAGTCCAAAGACATGTGGTTAGGCTAATTGGTATCTCTAAATTCCACAGTGAGAGTGACTCTGTGTGTGTATGTGCGCTGCAATGGACTGGCATCCCATCTAGAGTGTATTCCATCCTAGTGCTGCATGGGATAGGCTCCAGACCCCCTGTGACACTAACCAGGCTGAGCGGCTGGATGATTATGCCATCCTGAAATATAGTAGAAGCAGAAATATAGACGTCAGCCAGTCTGAGAAGAGGCCCTGCAGTGCAGCCCCAGTCCATCCCAGCGATGGTTCTCTGTCTGATGTTAGTGGTGGCTGCTGCTCGGCTGCCTCCTGGCCCTCAGTCTTAGGCTCACTGTTGTCTGCTAGGCTTATCCGGACGGGAGCAGTAAGGAGAAGCGGAGGGCCGCCATCGCCCAGGCCCTAGCGGGTGAAGTCAGCGTGGTCCCACCTTCCCGTCTCATGGCCCTGCTTGGCCAGGTGAGCCTCCTCCCTCTTCTTTGTTTCTATTTCCTAATCCTTCTTTCGATTCCATGTTAATTCTGGCCTATATGTTTAAAGCTAAAATTGGCTAAACACTTCATAACCATTTTTATATAACTTCTCATGTTGTTTTTGTAGTGAGTTTTGAATTTTTAAGCTGCTTTTAAAATGCGTAAATTTATGTTTCTAATTTGGGAATGGAGTAGAATGTACGTAAGCTGCTGTTTAATAAACGTTTTTGTTGAGCTGCATCATAAACATAAAATGGCTTTATTGCTCTGGGACTTGGCAGTGAAGATAAATTAACTTGCTGTCTTCACGTCAAACGTGAAGATGTGTCGCTTGGGCTCATTTCGTCGATGGTAACTGCTCACCACCACTGGAGCGGCCAAATGTGGGCAGTTTAAGGTCAATGACCCCTCTGAGCCAGTTCTGTAATAACCCCCCACTGCCCTCCCCATGATAGTCACTGAAGTGGCAGCAGCACCAGGGTCTCCTCCCCCCGGGAACGACGATCGACTTGTTCAGAGGCAAGGCAGCCGTGAAGGATGTGGAGGAGGAGCGCTTCCCGACACAGCTCAGCCGTCACATCAAGGTGCACCCCCCACCCACGATTGGGCTTTCTGACCTCAGTGCCAGCTTTGTGATAAGTCTCTCTGAGCTTGGGTTGTGAGTTACGTGATCGGTCAGTGTCATAATGCCTGGGTATGTGATGTAGTTTGAGCTTGCTGTCTTTACAGTTTGGACAGAAGTCCCACGTGGAGTGTGCGAGGTTCTCTCCCGACGGTCAGTACCTGGTCACTGGCTCTGTGGACGGATTCATTGAGGTCTGGAACTTCACCACCGGGAAAATTCGAAAGGTATGTCACGCCCACTGAGAACATCGCCTAGTTTTTCCCCCGTTGCATACGAGACCCATCCACTTGTGATTTATGTGCCCATTTTGAGCTGAACGTGTGTTTTCGGTCAAAAACAAACGCTTTCTGTACCAAGCAATGACTTCAATCCCCACGTAAAGCGAAAGCGGCTCAGTGAAGAGCGTTCTTGCTGTCTGACAGGATCTGAAGTACCAAGCCCAGGACAATTTCATGATGATGGATGATGCTGTGCTGTGCATGGCTTTCAGCCGGGACACCGAGATGCTGGCTACGGGGGCTCAAGACGGCAAGATAAAGGTCTCTCTGCTCTTCACGGGCCTTGTTGGGTTTTAACAGTTTACCACTAATTCATTGAGGCATCTTTCCAAAAAGTGTTTCCTTCATTGCTTATTTCCTCAGTTTAAATTCTGAGTTTACTGGCCAGTTGTTCTCTTTTCTATGTGAGTAAATGGATATAATTCTAAACACTGATCATTTACTGTTTTTGGTGGAGTTCCATTGGTATTGAACTCTTAGTTCTTCAGAACAGGTCTTCACCTTATTGACCCTATCCTCATTTTGGCATTAAAGAACCCAACAAGCAGAAGATTCTAGTTTCATAATTAAACAATAGAATTAGTCTAAAAGGCTTGTGCTGATCTGTATTTTTAATTTGCTGCTGATCTATGCTGTTATGGAGTGTAGAATATGCCTATATTTTTGAATGGACCTAATTTTTGTTTGAATCATCTGGCTTGCATTAAAAGTTCTCTCAAATTATGAAGGTGGGACATCGATTGTTGCACCTGTCTGACAGTCTGGATTGTAGAAGTTGGAAATAGACCAAATTTACTTGACAGCCAGGGAAAATGGCAACCGAGGGGTTGTTTGTAGTGGAACGATGCTGCTGGCTGCGTAACCCAGATAGGATTGTAGAGACTGATGGGTGCTCTGGTGCCGCCCTGCAGGTGTGGAAGATCCAGAGTGGCCAGTGCCTGCGGAGGTTTGAGCGAGCCCATAGCAAGGGTGTCACCTGCATCAGCTTCTGCAAGGATAGCGGGCAGATCCTCAGTGCCTCCTTTGACCAGACCATCAGGTCAGTTCCTGCTGCTGCACCTCCTCTGGTCTCCAGGGATCTTCTACTGTTCACGTCTGAGTTAACCATTGAGTCACATGGGTGTGGGAGGGCCTGGTTCTGGAACGTTACTTTGACAGGAAATCTTTATATAAAAATTGAGAGGAGGATCGTGGGCTTGGCTTTCGGGTCTGCATCGTGTGCATTACCTTTGTTTGTAACTAATCGATAGGAAAATGGTTTGGGGGCACGATGTGCCCTCCTAACACCAGGTTTTTGCATGTCATTAAGTTTTACAACGTCTTAATTTCATAAACTGCAAAGTAATACAGGTAGACTGATTCCACCTAATTTAATCCTATTTAGGTTTTTGTTTTAGTATTCCTCCTTGTCATTTCACGTTGCTTTTGTTTATGCAAATTCCACTGGCATGTTGTTGATTGTGTGAGTGAAGACTACAGCCTGGCTCAATTGGGAGATACAAGTTCGGTAACAAATAGTTGGGATTAACAGGCAATTGCTTTGAGGCTGAAAGACACTCCCGTGGGAATTAAAGCACTTCATTCCCATGTGAATTAAGATTGAGAAAGACCAATGTTATGCTGTTACATCAATGGAATCTTTCGTTGGATTATTAACACCTGAAAGTTTGTATTCCAATCCAGCTGGATCTCCGCTTAGGCTTAATGATACTGCAGACATCTGAACTGCTCACCTGAATTTTGTGTTCAATATTTTTTTCCACCAATAGAAACTCTAAAAGTAATTTGGTTACCACCACTTGTATAAATCCAAACCTGAGATTGATGCAGTTTTTAAGGGGATGTTCCCTGATTCATATTGTGCAAAGTCATTCACCCACAGGAAAAATAAAACTGCATGCTTAACAAGATTTGATAATCACATTCTTCATTAGAGAGCTTGGGGGTATTCCAGAAAGTGAGTTTTTATCTCATAATTAAACCAGAATTCTGATTGGAGAAAACTGAAAGCCCAACTTCAGGATTTGAATCTGAACATGATCACGATGTAAGGATGTATCGTTCTGTTTATCCTGGGCAGGGTCACAGGGGGCCCTGGAGCTTATGCCAGGCAGGGTAGGACACGAGGCTGAGGTACACCCTGGATGGGATGCCAAGCTCTTTAAGGGCACGTACACACAGACCCGATCATACTTTAGAAGTTAACTGGAGTCTCCAAATTGCCTATCTGCGTATCTTTGTACTTAATCTTAGAATGAGTTAATGTGGGTGTGCTGGTCTTGCAGCGATGTCGGAATGAAAAGGCAGTTTTCCATGATGACTTTCCCCAGCGCTACATTGATCTTCATCTGTCAGTAATTTCCTCCCCTTGGGCTCATACAGAATCCACGGTCTAAAGTCGGGCAAGACACTGAAGGAGTTTCGTGGTCACTGTTCGTTTGTGAACGAGGCCACATTCACGCAGGATGGACATTACGTCATCAGCGCTTCCTCTGATGGAACAGTGAAGGTATTGCCCTTGTGGGGTTAAGTCTACTTAGCCTTCCTATGCTTCCATATTACTGACAGTCTGCACTGCAGAATCCAGATTTCATGAAATATTGTATTTCAGTCTAGCGAAAGTCTAAGGCTGAGCTTGAATCGTGTGATGTATTGAAGAGTTCTCACCCTTCACCATGCACCAGATCTGGAACATGAAGACCACGGAATGCACCAACACCTTCAAGTCCTTGGGCACTGCAGCTGGCGTTGACATCACGGTCAACAATGTGATCCTGCTGCCCAAGAACCCCGAACACTTTGTGGTTTGCAACCGGTCCAACACCGTCGTCATTATGAACATGCAGGGCCAGGTGAGAAGCTCAGACAATTGAATTGAATTTGAAGAGGCAGTTCTCAAGTGGTCCCCCGGTGACCAGCATTCAAATGATGCCAGCACGTTCCTACTACCTAATAATAAGCTCAGTCTGGGGAAGCTGGAGTGGACTAATGGTGAGCTGGTGGCATCCTGATCTTCTCAACTTTGTTCCAGATCGTAAGGAGCTTCAGCTCTGGTAAGAGGGAAGGCGGTGACTTTGTGTGCTGCACGCTGTCACCCCGTGGAGAGTGGATCTACTGTGTGGGAGAAGACTTTGTGCTCTACTGTTTCAGTACAGTCACCGGAAAACTGGAGAGAACCCTGACTGTAAGTCCATCTTTTCACACTTTACAATATCGGCTAGCGAATAAGTAGGTTTTTAATTCGATTTCTGTTGAGGCAGACTCATTGCTTTATTGCGTTGTTAAAACAGCCAGTTGCCTTCATTTTTGTCTAATACCTTCTCAGTATATAAACTTGGTTGACAGATATATTGGGGTCCTCAAACTTTAACTCAAGGACCCTAAATAACAAACTTCCTGTCTCAGGTATCATCCTGAGAGCTACGAGCATTACTACAATGACAGCAGACGCATTTGCGATCCCATTTGGGTCATGACCCAAAGTTGTGTTAGAGCTGCTTCCTTGAATCATTGCTATTCTCTCTGATACAAGTGTCTAAATGTCAGCTCCTGAAGTACTTTTGAATTTAAGGAAGCCCTGCTCAGTGGACTTAATTTCTCCTTTTTACCAAGTATTGAAATTAAGCATATTGGTAGCAAATCTAATCAAAATGGCTGTTCTCACTTGAAAGATTATGAAATGTTTCATTGATCCCTTATTTGTTATTAATCATTTTCACTTAAGTGTGACCCTCTCCACTTAATGAAGCAATGAATGAGAAGTGCTAGTTTAGGGATTGTCTGTTGCTCGGTAATCGGATAGTTACGTTCGTGGCAGCCAGATTTGGGCAGTACACATCGTCCTGATCCCTGCTTGTGTGTGTGTGTGTACAAACACCTGTAGGTTCACGAGAAGGATGTGATTGGCATTGCCCACCACCCACATCAGAACTTGATCAGTACCTACAGTGAGGATGGACTGCTGAAACTGTGGAAGCCATAAAGTTTTTCCTGACTTTTTTTATTGAGCATGGTTGGGGGTGGGGGGGGGGACTAAAGCTAAGTGATGGCTTGGATTTGGATGGGTATAAAATAATTGCATGACTGTTTTTACATGAAAAACTGTACAGGGCTTAATTACAGTCATGCCTGTATGTAGTATTGCATTTCCTACATTTTTGGTTTTACATTTTTTCTGTAATTCTTACAGAAGTTTTTTGCTACTTGGTTCTACCTGGCTGTATGTCAAAGGCCATATCCATCTATGATTAAAAGAAAACCATATAATCTGTTTAGATTTGTATTGTGAGCCTCCGATTGGGTATCATTTCTCATAAATCTGTGACTTAAAGTGACATTAGGTGACCATAGTCAATGTCTGCCAGACCCAAAATCAGTAGACAAAATAACCACCATACAAGGAACAAGGACTCATGAGCCCTGAGGTATGAATTTGTAATGACTCTACTGTGCTGCTGTTAGAATTGCATTAACTCCCACCAAATACACATTTAAAAAAAAAAAAAAGTTCAATTTAACATTCATCAGATCAATGTATGAACCATCAGAATGTTGATCAGTTCAATATGACAGCAGCACAAATACTTTTCGCTTAACTGTGTAAGGCTGTTTATTTTATAGGAAGGATTATTTAAAAAAAAATCCAGCAATTTTGGTTACAAAATCATGCAAGTCTAATCTTTTGAGGGATCAATTTTATTCTCAAAGTGCAAGCCAGATGGTGTTATGAAACACCTCTAATCCAAAATGAAACACTAAGGATTTGTTGTGCTTAAAATGTATACGCAAGGATATTGTAGGTCCCAATGCAACACCATGTGACCTACAATATGCACAGAAGTTGGTAGTTTTCCATATTGCACAGCTAAAAATATTCCAATATTGAGTGCACAGCATAAGGATTCATTGATGGATCGTTAATTGAATCTTATTTTAACTGTAAGGTTTGCTGTATTAGAAACCTTCATTAGCAGCCTTAAGCCCAGAGAAAGCAAAAAGGACCAAGCCAGACTTTGCTAAACAAACGAGGCTTTCCATGAGCTAAAGCATTGCATTCATTTAATGCTTAACTCCTGCTTGGCCCAGTCTCACTGTTGATTAAGACCAGGTGGTATCCTTAATTCACATGGCACAGGTGTTCAACCATACCACCCTTCTGAAGATTTGTGGAAGTCAGCTAGTATGTTTTCTCTGTCTGTGAATGGTGAGCTGAAATCACTGGAATGAACAGGGATTTAAATCTACTTCAGTGAGAGTAATCATCAGTTTTGGTCAGTATCTAAAAATGTTTCCATTTATGAAAATGCTTGTACCTTAATTGTCAAACTGCACCTAAGTAATCTACAGATGAGTCGCCCCTGTAAAGTGCACATACAAAACCTGTTGCATACAAGAGGTCCATGACCTTCCTCATGGTGGCAAACAATATTTCAATACAGAAAATCAGTCAGGTTTAAAATCCAACTGTTCTCCCATTTTCTAAATACCAGCTACCCAGGCAAGCAGTCCTTCATAAGGGTTACTCATCTATTGTATAAGCATTTATTAATACTGTCTTTACAAAAGGTATGCAACCACGTGGACATCTCTGGAGAAATAAAACTGCTCTAAGATGTTTGGCACTGGACGGCTCCTCCAGAATGGTAGTCATCATCCAGCTCATGGAAACGAGGCCTCGCTCTTGGTGGGTCGTAGTCCTCCAGGTTAGCACAGATGTAGAGGTCATCATCCATGCTCTCACTGTCTTCTGCTTCCTCCTTGCCACGGAGACACCGTTCCAATTCCTTGACCTTATTGAGTGGGAGGAAGTTTTCTGGTGGAAAGATAACCTGACAGGCCAGGCACAGACCAGAGGCTGTTAGAGCAGCACGTAGTCTAGAATGCCATTTATTCCAATAGGGCACCGGTGCTCCAATGTCAAATGCAGAGCTACACGTACCGAGAAGAGAATAACGAGGCGGCCTTTCTCAAACGGCCGGCGATATAGCGGCATTCCCTCGTTAAGAACACACTTCCTGTCACCAGGTCTGATCAGTTCTCCTGTGTGCACAAAACACAGGAAAGCTTTTAAAGGGAATCTAAACTGTGCCAGAAGCAACTCGCTTTATGCTTGTGTTGAAATAGCACTAGTTATCAAAGTCAGACAAAATGCTGTGGAAATGGCCATGCCAGTAGTTTAGCTTTAAGACACGAAAGACAAAATGTATGACCTTTCCTTCACTTGAGTGAATTGATTTTCAAACAGTAGAGGTAAAAACACATCATAGGCAGTTAATATATAGTATGTCACACTATAGACTTGTTACTCCCCCCAAAGTGGCAGGTTTAGTTTCAGCTTTTCAAAATTTCTTGCAGTCGGTTCTTTAAAGGATACAATTATTATGATGGAATGACCAGATTTTCAATTTTGAATCAAAGCAACCAGCTCCATATTATGAAAATACAATCCAAGTAATTTTGGCACAAATATGATGAAAAAAATCGTCGTCTTGCAATCCATTAGATGGTCTACCTGGCTATAAATCAGAAACTGCAAATATCAGATTATTGGTGGGAAGAGGGATTGCTTACCTGGATGGGAAGTTATAAGAAGAGTTCTATTGTCCAGTGTATAAACAGGCTTCTGGAAACCACACAGTGCCTCCACCAACTGAAGATCCATGGTCATGACCAGATTCTCTCCTTGTCTACCAAAATGTACAGGAATAGTCAACCATTTACCCAAGCTGCTATCTTGCACATAACCAAACAGAGAAATCAAAATAAACTTTGCCTCTTTTTACCTGGTGTAAACAGGATGCACTTTCTGATCAAGCACAATGATGATGTCCCCTGGTTCCAAGCCTGGCTCCTGATCACCTTCCCCATGAAAAACAATCTTCTGGCCATCCTTCATTCCTACACATCAAGCACAAAAGCACAATCATGCAGAGATCTCAATTACTCACTGCCACCGACTGCTGTGCTATAGTTGTTCAAAACCAAAGGGAAAATCCAACTGAAACGACCTGCAGATTGTCATACAATCTGCAGAATGGCATCAGACAACTCCTCAGTTCCAACTCAAACACACCAAGTTGAAAGAATCGTTACTTCACGCACTACAGGATGCATACTTGAGTCCATAACGTACATCCAATTCTGAAAATTCACACATTGAAATAAGTCAGTATGACACTGACCCCCTGGCTACATGAGCCACAGAAACTGCTGTCAAGTGACGTCCCATTAATACAAACCCACTCGCTTCAGATACCAACTTACATGTGCTGTACCTCTCCATGTGAGGAATGGAAAAGAAAGATAAGCAGAGCGAGAACACATCAGGCCCTGACAGCCACCACTCCTCCATACTGTAGCAGACTATGTTTCCCTCCATGCTGTATAAATGGACAACAGGAGTGATCGAGTCTGCGCTCGAGAAGCAGCTGCGCAGTTAGCGGTTTGTATTCTGTGAAACAACCACCTGCAAGCAGTTTCTGTGAGAACTCGCTGCCCATTCCCTGACAACTGGTAAGAGCACCAATACCTAATACTGTTCGTGCCCTCAAAAGGTATTTTTATATTTAAAGGTATTTGGTCAAACGTGTCGACCAAATACCTTTAAATACGGCCTTAAACAGACTTTTTAAATACTACTACAAAATATAAACATATTACTAAAAAGGGACACCTCGTGCACAGTAATACATACCCAAGTTACACACTATGGTGAGTTAGTTGTAAAAAAAGGAATCTGAATAAAACAATTGCCCGTGTTTTAAATGTGCATAAGCAGTTGTATCCACCTGTGCTTTAAGCTCATTTGTCAACTAATAATCTCTAGATTATTACAAAAATTATTATTCTAAAACCTAGAAACTGAATATATAATTCAGACAGGATCAAAACACTACAACCAATTTATACAGATAGCCTCTTGCGTTCGCATACAACCTCCATTACAGCAACTGATTTGCTTATCCACATAGAAACACGAGCCAGCATGAGCCACAGTTTCTTTCTCTAGTATGGTGAACGCAAACTGATTCAGTGTATATGGGAGAACAAACATCTCATTATGGAGAGGATGGTTCCTTCCCTGCCTTTTCCTGCTTATGTAAAAGAGGAACAGTTCAGCATTACCTGGGCATTTGTAGCCGGCATTTGTAGGTGCTGGCATTTCCATCCACAGGCAGCTGGTCTGCTAACGATGTCGACAGGGTCATAGGGCATCCATTGTCAACATGTTAATCATATCCTCCGTACAGCTACACAAGCCACACAAGTCCCCCTGCGTCTCTACATATACACAGTGAACAGCTTTATTATAGCTCACTCTGCACCTTCTGCTTTACAACAAGTCGCACTGCATTCTGGGTACATTCATCCAGCCTGCTGAGGAGGATGCGCTGGCCGCCTAACCTTTGTCCACGTGCACCTCCAGGATCTTCTTTTGCCTCAGAATCTTCCGGGCTCCGCAGGCCTTGCACTTGTCCTTGTGGCTGATGCGCTGGCCCTGGCCCTGGCAGCTAGAGCAGATGGTGGAGATCTGCTGCACGATGCCCAGCCCGAGCTGGTGGAGCCGCACCTGCATTCCTGAGCCGCAGCAGGACGGGCACGTCTCCAGAGCCCCCTTCCGGCCCCCTCGCCCTGAGCAGACGGGCAACACAACATCCTTCAATCCTCCCAATCACTGACGTTTTACTGCAATAACACGCTGGACCCAATTCAAAGTTCTTATATGGAATATTGTATTTAACAATTACTTAGAACACCACATCTTAAACTTTTCAATCGACAGACCCAGATAAACTTTGTACCATTCTGGGACCCAAGAAAAGGATTATGACAGCAAAGGCATACACAATCATTCACGAGTCAAAGTTTAACACTGACTTTGAATATCGTGAGTGTGTGAAAAGGATTACATTACATATGCTTTAAATAGATTATTCCTATTAGAAATTAGGCATAAGAAAACTAAAGGTTGCACCTGGTCTCCTCGTAAAGGACCATATCAAGACCTACCTTCGCATCGATCACAGATGACATTTTTCTGCATGATCAAC
The DNA here is from genome assembly GCA_009936485.2 of Gymnarchus niloticus. Lineage (NCBI taxonomy): Eukaryota > Metazoa > Chordata > Actinopteri > Osteoglossiformes > Gymnarchidae > Gymnarchus > Gymnarchus niloticus. Next base: position 4,973,793 of record JAACJT020000042.1, on the reverse strand, counting down.
TTTTTGGTGGCTCCGTTGTAAAGATCCTCAAGAGACACTGTCAACTGATGAACGATGTTCTTCCCTGAAGGTCAGTGTACAACAAGTGTCACACCAATGGAAGAGAACACAAAACTAAACACTCCAAAGTTATATACAAAAGCTCTACATGAACAAGTTTGTTAAAAAGTATACTGAGTATATTGAAGTCCTACATTACATTTTTACTAGAGTACAGTTTCCTTCCCCCTAAAATAAATCAAAACCCTAACGACAATCATTAAATGGCTTGACAGTCACAGCCACAGGATGTCGATGTTAATGACGTATTGCTGACCTCTTCTCTCCCTGTGCATTCTTCCTCCTCCTCCAAAAAACATGTCGAAAATATCCATGGGGGAACCGAAACCCGCACATCCTCCAGTGCCGCCCTCTTTGATGGCCTTCTCCCCCCCACGGTCATACACCTCTCTCTTCTGTTTGTCTGACAACACCTCGTATGCTTGAGAGATCTGTTTAAACTACCAACACACAGAGTTTCATCATATTTCTTTACAGAAAGCTCATGACATTTTACACAAAGACCCAAGCTACAATTTGATTACAATAGAAAGCATTCAAGTAAAGCTCTATACACAATGTGCCTCTCATAATGGCTAAAAGTTGCACATATATTTGCATGCTGAACAAATACTATATTCTACATACAGAAGACTACAGGTACTGTAACATTCAGAAAAATGTTTACCATTCTTCCTCAAAATAAATTTTAATTATCACTAAATGGACAACTAATGGTTGAAATTACCTGCATGGCTGAGACCATTTAGCATTAAACAATGACAAACCCTACATAAGTCACAGACAATACTACTGATCTGAGCTCAGATGCTGAGGCTAAACAGCTCTGGTGTGGAGTCATGATGGCTGCTTCAGCTGTATTACAATAACATGCATCAAAGCCCTGAAATAAGATACCAGATGTGAATGGTCACAGTGCCTTGTGTCAACCACATGGTATGTCACGGGTTAATCTTTAACCAAAGAAAAACACTTTACCATCAAAGCACAAACACTGTATGCTTCTGAATAATTTCCATCAGATTTCCAGGTTGTCGTCTCTTGTTACTTATGCTCACCTTCTCCCCTTCGGCTGGATTTTTGTCTGGGTGGTACTTCAGGGCTAGTTTTCTGTAAGCTTTCTTCAGCTCCTCCGCACTAGCATTGGGCTTGACGCCAAGCTGGTCATAAAAGCCTGTTTCCTTCACCATGGTCGCCTTTACAACTGCAGCCTGAAAGGGGAGAGAACACCAAATGGACACAAGAAATGGTGACTGGCAAGCGAATGTAAACAACAGTTGTGGTTTACAAGCACAATATTGTGAGTCTATTACCTCAGTTGCTCTATTACTAGTTGCCTCAGAGTGTGTATTTAGTTGCATGCTGAAGGGAAAACAGCCAGACCACTCCTGTGACTTTAACTGGCAGCCCAAGTCCCTAACCACTTTTTAACCTGCTGTTCCCAATTAACCCCAGAAGACATGGAAACATAACACCTAAACAAATATTTAAACAACATCCATCTGAACACTGAGACCCTAACGTGTATCCATCTGAACACTGAGACCCTAACGTGTATCCATCTGAACACTGAGACCCTAACGTGTATCCATCTACCGAAACCACGGCTGGGTGACGAATGCACCAGGCTGGTGAATGTAGTGATATACTACAAGTAACTCAAAATCTAACCAGATAGGCCACAGTTAAGGCTGCTTACTAGCTGAATAAACATGCTGAGAGGATATGAATTTTTACTTACAGCAAACGTGAACCGTTTGTTTGTATCATCCAGCTGTTTCGATCACGAAAACGTTTACTAATTCAAAATCTGAAACGTTACACATAAGATGCCCGCTCAATATTTGGCTAGCCGGCTAACGAGCAGCAGTGTTCCGTTACTAGGTAGGTTATAGGGACACTTCTTCTTGAAAACTACTTAAAGAAACAGTGTCAGTATAACATTTTTAAAAAGGGGAAATCCAGTTAGTGCCGTTTACCTCACAAAGAAGATGATGTCCGCCCTAACTTGTAACCTAGTCGTCTAGCCAGGCTTCCAGAACCTTCCTTCTACTCCCTTCCATGAACGGCCAGGTTTTCCACCCGCCCGTCACTTTGCGGTCACGTGATGCAAATTCCGTCCAGACGGCGATACTCCTTTTCGTGAACCGCCAGGTTTTCCATCCGCCCGTCACGTCGCGGTCACGTGATGCATGTTTCGTTCAGACGGCGGCGCAGATCTGGATAATTGTGCCATTAAGGGCTAAAGCCATGTATGGCTTACTGCTGTGTACCTCTTTATTAACGGTGTTGTTTTTAAAGTATTAATGCTCAGCAGTTATTAGTGTATTTTGGAATGCCCTCTGCTTTCATTTCTCAGGTTGGGAAGAATGGTGTTGTGAAATATCTCTATTGTGGTTTGACGGTCCGTGCCGTTTGTCCTTTCTAAGGCGCCGTAGTTTATGTTTTGAGTTTTACTGCTATGTGAGTCGAGATTCTAATTTTTAATTACTTCTTTTAATCGTGCGAATGCTATTTTATTTTGCATCGAAATATTTATTTAGTGTTAGGGTTAACTAGTTAATACTCTACATCGTTTACATTTCTCATAATTTGTTACTTGTCAATTGTATTTTGTAAGTCTAGATGAAATGGATATGTGTCATTCGGTGCTCGCAAAACTATCTTGGAATGAACGTCTGTTTTCTTCCCAGTGGATTAATATGATGTACTTTTTAGATCATGAACAACACGAGATGTCTTTCATAAACACAGTGACCCTTATGAAAAAGTATATTTTTATTTCTTTAGATGAAAATGCGAGTGTGTTGGCTTATTAGGAAGGATGGAAGTCACAAACCAATTCAACTACCCCATCTAAAAGCAGTAGTTTTAGGACGAGGTCCAGCAACTACAATAACGGATAAAAAATGTTCTAGGGAACAAGGTAGGATATCCCGCAACTGTTAAAATGACTTCAATTTATCCTTCAATGCCACTATTCAGTTAAATTATTGCTGCATTTAAATGCAGATTATTGCATTATACATGGATACCTATTTGCATGTGATTTGTTTAACCTTCTTTGTATTATTAAAACCAAGTAATCTCTTCACTTGGGTCCCAACAGTTCAGCTGAAAGCAGATTACAACAAAGGCTACATAAATGTGAAGCAGGTATGACTACTGACTCCAGGAGAGATGAGCGTTTTTATACATCTGCAGACAATTCCATTCATAGGACTTTGCAATGAGTAGCAATGTGCAGTATTTCTAGTTACAGGAGTGCATAACAATATATCAGTAATATAACCAGTACTCAGTTAATTCATTTGTGTGCTTTCCCATGATTAATCCTGGATCGTGGACTTGAATCCCACCTCTGCTGTGTGTGTGGAGTTTCCATGTTCTGCCCGCATCACGTGGGTTTCCTCTGGGTATTCCAGTTTCTTTCCTCAATCCAAAGACTGAGCAAGTAGCATTTAGGTTAATTAATGTCTCTGAATTCCCTGTAGATTATGATTTTATGCATGAATGTGCCCTGCAATGGCCTGGAATTTCTTTGGGAGGGTTCTCTGCCTTGTACGGCCTGGGATAGACTTCAGGCTTCCCAGTGACCGTGCTCAGGATGAGCAGTTGCAAGAGGGATGGGTATTTACTGATGTATTTAAATGTCGGCTGTAACATGCCTTGGTCCTTTTCCCCGCCCTTGTTTTGCACAGTTGGGTGTGAACCCCACAAGCGTGGACTCTGTGGCTGTGGGCAAGGGCAATGAAACGAAGCTGAAGCCAGGGCAGCTGCTGCATGTTGTTAATCAGCTGTATGCCTACATGGTGGAGTTTTCCGAGGACACGTCCAACTCAAGCTGTGAGCGGGAGAGACAGCAAAGCTCCAAAAGGCCTCCTCCCCAGGAAGACACGGGTCCTGGAACCCAGAAGTGCAAGATGGCTCGACCTGAAAGTGGAGAGAAGGCCCTCGACGAGCACAAAAGCGGAGGATCTACTACTGAAAGTCCTCTGAAAAGAAATCCTGGCAACTCCAGCAAGGTGGTATGCAAGAGCAAGAAAAATGTACTTGTTGTCCAAAATGAAAGTGGTGGTGGCTTCTCCGCATCACACATGGGTCATCATTCCATACAATATGCTTACATACACAGTGTTTTATCATGTGTACACAGTATAAATACATGCCAGAGCTTCCTTCAGCATGCTAAGAATTGTATATCCTGCTTTTAGAGGTTTACATGTGGTTGTAAAAGAACATTATTAATGCATCTTTCTTTTTTGGAATATGTTTTTAAAGGCTTTTTTTTTTTTTTGTCTAATTTCTTCTGACGAAAAGAATTTACACCAAAAAAAAATGTTTGGTATATTGTGCAGGTGAGTTGTTACCACAGCATATAGCCTTCATAGAAAACAGCCGGAAACCAGCAGATGGCTGACGTATGTCGATCAGTTAAAAGTGTAACTACTGACTCAGCGGTTGTTTGGACTAAGCTTTGGCAGAATTACCTGAGATGTCTGTTATTGGTAATGATAGCTGTGGAGGAGTAAGGTGATGGTTCATGGAGTCCTGATTGTCTTTTTTTAACAGGATGCCAAAGGTCATTGGAGCCAAGGACTGAAGGCTTCAATGCAAGATCCCGACATGCAGGTACATATATTTCTACATGTAAAGCATAGTTCATACTTTATTTTTCCATGTGCTGTCACGGTCCACGCACGGTCGAGTGGACTGACCTTTGTGTCCATACAACCTTTGTCAGTGTACGTGTACGTTCGCGATTGACAGCAGTGCTGTTCCACCACACCAGCAGGGGGCATGTTGTCCTCGGTCTGACTGAAGCTTTAGTAGGCTTTCCAGTCCATCAATTGTATCGTACAGTTTATCCAGTGAAACTGTTTTGTCTGCTTGTGGTGGAATATAAACACATGAGAATGACTGAGCTGAATTTCCTACAGTGGTAGAATGGATGTCAGCTACGTACAAAATCTGGGCTGCACGCGCTCAGTCTGCTCGGACACCCATGATGACGAGGTTTGTGCGTGGACCGTGACAGAGCATGGAAAAGTGAAGTATGAATAGGCCTTTAAATGACTCAGTATTGTATGTAAGTGAAGTGTTTCAGTATGTAGAAAGGTGTAGTGAATATCAGACTCTATTTTTCTATTTCAGGTATATAAAGATGAGAAGGTGGTAGTTATCAAGGACAAGTACCCCAAGGCCCGTTACCATTGGCTGGTTTTACCGTGGGAGTCCATTAAAAACCTGAAGGTCGTGCGAGCGGAACACTACGCTCTCCTGAGTCACATGCACCAAGTGGCGGAAAGGATGGTGGAGCAGTGTCCTGATGGGGGCAAACTGCAGTTCCGCATGGGGTATCACGCCGTTCCCAGTATGAGGTGAGGGGTAGCACGGGGTGGCTGGTGGGGTTAGGTGGGTGACGGGAGGGGTGTCAAGATTCTGGTTTGATTTTCTATTGTGTTTAGAGAATACGATGAAATTCTTGTGCCACAGAATGTTCAACTATGACATTGTGAAACGGTACACATTGGCAGTGGTGCAGCATCAGATAGGAATGCGACAATCTACAGCTACTGTTTCTGTTAATGCTTAATTTTATATGAAACATTGCATGCTTAAGAACTTTCAAATTATTGTGTATAATACAGAAGTTTTTTATTTTAGCACTTGACCTTCAGATAGAACTCTACATGTCTTCATATACAGCCTGTCTTTTTCCCATCAGTCATGTCCACCTCCATGTAATCAGTCAGGATTTTGACTCCCCTTGTCTGAAAAATAAGAAACACTGGAATTCTTTCACAACAGACTACTTCATGGAGTCCCAAGGTAGTCTTTCCATATAATATTGACTACAAACCTATAACGATGTATTAAATCACTATGAAGTATTGTCATTTTAATATGTGCGTATGAGGAGTTGTAACTGTGGCTTTAAGATGTTTTAAACTTTTATGATGGGACTGAAATTGAGTACTTTTTTGAATTACATCTTGAGTACAAAATACCATAATATGACCGTTTTCCCGAACAGCTGTCATAGAAATGCTGGAAAACGACGGACACATAACGGTAAAGGATGGCGCCGAGGAGTTACTGAAGCTACCATTAAGGTGTCACGTGTGCCGTAAGGGGATGTCAACCATCCCGCAGCTGAAAGAGCACCTGAAATCTCATCTGCCCTGACGAAATTGTGCCGTGGGTTCCGTAGGAGAGTGGCGGGACAGGACATGTCTCACAGGTTCTATTAGAAACCAGAAAGACAACAGAAAGGGTCCTACAGGGCGCGAGAATTAGCAGGCATGTTTTAGATGTCATACCAGTGAAGGTAATTATGGTTTTGAAATCCATGAACATTGTCCATGTTAAACCAGTCATGGGGGTATAACTTGTGTTCTTTTGAAGTTCTAATTGTCAAAATTTCTGTATTTCCCAAGGAAAGTTGGCCTTTCTAATTGTATGTTCATTAAAGAAATGGTTACATGCAACAAAAGAGGAAGGGCAGCTCTCATTTCCTTTTGAATGAAAGCAACTTAAAAACCTAATGCAAAGTGAGAATATAACGTTTTTAAACTGCTTTGATTTCTGAAAGTAGCAACTTTTGTTTTTATCCACCCTCAAAAAAGAGCAATAGAGAGAATATTAAATTTAAATCAGCAGTAGACTGGTGTAGGCCTTATGCTGTAGGAAAGAGGTGTACAGTATTTCAGTAATAAAGCTGAGATGTCACCCATAGACATACTGTACTTCTTACCACTTATCCTGGTCAGGGTCACCTGGAGCCAATCGCAGACAGTTTAGGGGCAAAGCTGGGGCCTACCCTGGATGGGATGCCAAGCTATATGCACTCTTGCATGTGTTCACTCCCTATGAAAAGCCATTTAACCTAACTGCATGTCTTTACACTGAGGTAGGAAACCCACAAAATACTGGGAGACCATGCAAACAGATGGAGGAGAGTTGGGATTCAAACCCCAGCCTTGAAGGTTTAAGGTAATAGTACTAACCACAATGCCCCACTACCACAAATAGTGGTACATAATTATTTTCTGAATAACAAATATTCAGACTTCATGAATCATTCCTTCCTGCAGGCAATCAGATGCTTATTTTGTTGGAAGGAGTTGAAACAGGAAGAGAGTATTTTAGGCATTCCTTTATGCTGACCCTGGGTAACATTCAACATGGCCTTTAATAGTGCACCTTCAGGCGTTTACTCAAAATTTATAGAGCTACCTTCTTATTTATATCCACGTAAAAGCTACCAGAAGATTAAATATAGAATGTAAATGATTTGCAAAATATCACATTCTGTTTTTATTTACATTTTATCCAGTGACCCAACTTTTTTAGAAATGGGGTTGTAGAATGATGTGCATGAAAGCTTGGATGTAATGGGGAAAAAAAAAATCAGTATCCTTTTTGACTACTTCTGTAAATCAGTCCCTATCTTTGACGTAGATTATTACGTTTATATTCCAAGAATGATCAGTTGCGGTCTCTTAAGCAGAATGAGGATGCTCTGGACATCTGCCTTAATTGAAAATGTCTAAAGCAAAATGAACGAATGACTGAAAAAAAGTCTGTCTGCTGTCTATCAACACAGAACCAAAACATAAATCATGCAATAATATGTATGCAATCTGATCAAGGCTAATTGCAGGAACACAAAACAGTATCTACTGTTACATGACAAACCCATCCTATTTCAAGGGCTGATTGAAGTGTACAACTGGCACCTTTGGTCCCTTAAAGGTAGAAAGGTGTTTTTTTTTTTATACCATTATATAGAGGGTTAAACTCTGGCTTAGCAGCCTATTGAAGTAGCCAGTTTAAAACAGGGACGTCACACTCGTGCTGGGAGGCAGATCCGCTTACGGAGATAGTAGACCAAGGCAGACCAGACTGCGGTGGTAACAGGATGGACTTGGGATCCCAAGAAGCGGGTTACCAGGAGCAAGCGGGGGTCAGGTACAAATGCTGGGCAGCAGGACCAAATGGGATCAGACAAGAACTTAACGGCAGAGAGCATAGGAATTAACACAGGGGTCTCCAACATCTAAATACAACACCCGATTCATGTAATTGGTGCTCTCATGGGTTTTTATTTAGCTGCAGCACATGCGCTCTAAATTTGGATTTAAACACGCCAGGGACAGTAATTAACTGAATCAGGTGTGCCGTATTTGGGTTGGGTCAAAACTTTTCAGGATAGTAGCTTGCCAAGAGGAGGGTTCGAGAGCCCTGAACGAGCAGTATCAGAGAGAAGCCAGAGACGCAGCAGGAGGTTCAATGACAGAACTATGACTGCTAGGACTGAGGGAACTTGCAACAGTTGTACAGCGGGGTCCCGGAAAAAAAAGTGCAGGTAGCTGTCAATGGTAGCCTGGAGTAGGTGCAGGCGCGACCCCTGGTGGCGTTACAGGGGATGATCTTATACTACATTTAACGCCAAAAATCCGGAAACAGTCTAGAAAGACAAACAGAGGTTAAAAACTTAAAATACTAATAATGGCGGGGGAAAAAAACTTTGTATATTGTTTTCAAGAATCAAAACCAAATGTAACCAGTAAATATGTCCGAGTATCGAAATAAATTAATTTCTGATAAGGGTGCCAAATCATTAGTCATCAACTAACAAATTAGAGATCTGTGCTATATATATTGCGTAATACACAGTAGGTAAAGCGGTTCACACGCGTTCACTCTACCAGAACGGACCGGCCGACACAGTAGGTAATGCGGTTCACACCCCTTCACTCTCCCAGAACGGACCGGCCGACACAGTAGGTAAAGCGGTTCACATCCCTTTCTCTCTCTCCCGTAAAGGACCGGCCGACACGGTAGGTAATGCGGTTCACACCCTTCTCTCTCTCCCGTAAAGGACCGGCCGACACGGTAGGTAATGCGGTTCACACCCCTTTCTCTCTCTCCCGTAAAGGACCGGCCGACACGGTAGGTAATGCGGTTCACATCCTTTTCTCTCTCTCCCCTAAAGGACCGGCCGACACGGTAGGTAATGCGGTTCACATCCCTTTCTCTCTCCCCCAGAAAGGACCGGCCGGAAAGAATTGCAGGAAGTTTCTTACGAGAAGGAGCTCAGGCGAAGACGATCGCATGAAGGAACCATCAGAGCGTCCATACGGGCGTCCAGCGCCCTGTCAGCTCAGCTCCAGCGACTAAGACCCCGCCAAGTCCCGCTGATTGACACGCTCATGGTATAACGCCAAATGAAGCCTACGACTAAGGGTTTTCTCCCTAATCATCCATCTTTTTTGGAGATGGCATTTTTTTTTACGGGTAAATCCAGTACGAGTTAAATGATTTTGGAGACAGGACAGTCCGTTTTGAATTTAGATATATGCTGATTTTAGGATTTAGAATGAAAGTTTTTTTTTTTTTTTTTTTAAACCTGCTGTTGCGATCGTGAAGATTGTTCCAAAACTGCTCGTTATGTTTTTCCATAAGTGAGAGATTGCCAGCTGGACGGTGTGTGCGTTTACCTGATACTGAGAAACGCGGTTTACTTTAATTTATCCGGATTACGATTTTGATGAGGTTGACGAAACGTTACTTTGTTCCAAGCGATCGAAGTTTACAAAAGAAAAAAGAAACGGTGCTCTTGGCAACAGAAGCGTGTCTTAGACGAATCGGGGGTTCCGTAGACGACCATCTATCAGAACGGGAATTCTGAAGGCATCTTTAAATTCGGTTACGCACCACACCGTTTCCTTTATATAATCCCTCATTCGGTACGATGGAGAAAGACAGTACCAGGCCAGCAGAACCCAGATCACTGCCTGTTCAGCATGACTTCCCGGCGCTGAAGGGTTCTACCGCTGCGGCGGACGGTCGATCCAAGGTGGGCATGAATGGCTCGGATCCGCCCCCCAGTTGTCAGAGCCATCGGTGCGATCCAGCCGCCAGTGGCCCCCCAAAGGACACCGAGCCGTCGATCACCAGATTGTGTGGATACCTGGACAAACTTGGCGGCCCCCTGAAGAGCTGGAAGAACCGCTGGTTCTGCTATGATGAGAAGCGCTGCCAGCTTCTGTACTATAGGACAGCACAGCATGGGAGCCCGCTGGGCAGGATCGAACTCGCCGATGCCGTTTTCGGATACCCAGATCAGGCCGATAAGGATGCCTTCCATATCCAGACCCCAGAGCGCACATTCATCCTCAAGGTATAGTTAATAGCTCCGCCTCTAGCACTGTGTAGGGAAACAAATATTCAGAAAAAAAAAAAAGTTATTTCTAAATAATCCCTTTTCTTCTGAATATCCGTATTTTAAATGGATGTGAATGAGTCAGTCCATATGGGGGTCTGACTACAATGGAGGGGAGGGTGGTTGTGCAAACTCTTTTACAACTTGTCTATTGCAAATCAGCAATCAGAGGGAGAATATGGTAACTCCACACACGGATTGGAGGTGGGATTAAAACCCTCCAACCCCGGAGGTGTGAGGAATCTGTGATAATCACTGAGTCACCCTGCATCTAAGATCACTTAACTTAATACAAGCTTACAGCAAAAAATATATATAATAATGTAAGATTTCACAGAACATTGAAAATCAGTTTGATTAGATAATACTCATAGTGTTTATTTTTTTATTGTAATCTTGGCACTGAAAAATAAGAGTGAGGCTAGTCTTCCAGTGAAGGGCACATGACTTACTCACATACTACATGTGTAAACATGACATGAAGAAAGGCCTCTGATACATAAGCTGGGTGTTTTTTATAACAAGGATGTGAATCGGAAATGATAGCAGAGGGGACAGTGCTGTTAACTCATGGGTCTCATGGGATGGGGGGGGGTTCAAATCCTGTTTTCCTGCAGGTACTCCAGTTTCCCCTTACTAAGACATACGGTAAAATGAATCACTGTCTTTAAATTGCATACAGCACATGTGCCCTTTTATGAACTTTTAGGTTTAGGTTGTACCCCAGCAGTGTGCCCTGTGCTTCCTGGGAGAGGCTAAAGGCCTGCCCACCCCTACTCACGAGTCTGTGATCCACTGAACCGTTACAAGATGGATGAGTAGTAGAAAAAGAATGAGTGATCTAAGAACTGTGAGAAGATTTCTGGCTGTCTGAGTGATGTAATTGGAGCAAGATGCAGTCCTGCAGTGTGGTTTGTTTTTCATGGGATCTTCAGGTATACAAACTTTGTGTGTGGTGGCTCTGTGAATGAGTGTGCTTGTTTTGCAGGCTGTTAGCCGGGATGCCATGATTTACTGGCTGCAGCAACTGCAGCTGAGGCGATGGCGTCACAGGTATGCGCCGGAGTCTAGGCAGGCTGGTGTAAAGGCGGGCATGGGAGGAGAGCCAGAGTACAGCCCCAGCCAAGGTAAGGCAGGTTAAACCACTCTGCGACTTCATAATGCCTCTGTGATCATCAAACAGGTAGGTCAGGCTGATTTTGAACTGGGTTGAAAATTGTTTTCTGAGTCTTTGACACTGTGTTACTTTGGGTACACGTTTACATTTATTGATTTGGAGATGTTTTTCTGCAAAACAACATACAAATTAGCCTAGCTTGGGGTCAGAGTGCAGGGTCAGCCAGCATTCAGTACCCGTGGAGCTTTTATGGTTAAGTTTCTTGCTCAATGGCCCATTGGTGATATGATTTCTCTGCTGACCATGGTATTTGAACCCATGACCTTCTGGAGTTGGGCAAGGATCACCCAACCTACTGATATGCTGCACCTGTAGTAAATCAGCTGAAAGAACTACCAAGAATGCACAAAAATGAGTGCTCAGGGTGTGAGGCTGTCAGTCAAACTAGTTTGTTTGCATACATTCGCATATGGAAACAGTTGCATGCTATAGGTCGGTGACGTGAGCATAAACCCTGGTTGATCCGGCGGAGCTCCATGCCACATGGTCTGCTTTGAGGTATCTGCTGCATGTGAAATAAACTGAAGACATTTTAAAACAAACCAGTCTCTTGCCAGGCTGATGTTGTGGCAGCATTCTTGACATATTTAATTTATCTTTTATTTTCCTGCTCTAGCTGAGGCTGTAGGCATGTCATATTTTTGACTGATAAGTGATAATGACGGCTATTTTCATAAAAATAACAGCAATGCAGATGACATGTTGAACAATTAGGTGTTGGTGAAATAATATTAATCCATCCAAAATCGTTCATAGCGTTTTCATTTTTTTTGTGCCTCAAAAATTAGGAGGGCTCAAATTTTTTTTTTCTCAGTTTATAATATCTAGTATCTTCAGAGGGCCAAAGTGATTCTTATGATATTACCGTTTTATTTGAAGGTATTTCTGATAATTGTGGTACAGCTTTATTTGGGAAGATGTGCAATTTTGGAGATTTTTGCTGTGAATTTGTTTAATTAAAACCAGTCTTTAATGGTCTGTAAGCAAAGGTTTTCAGTCTGCACAATGAATCTTAAACCATTAGAAATCCTTTTGCAAGACCTGATGGAGGCTGTCTGTGTGCAAAGATCCACAGAGCTGGAGCAAATGAAGCATTCCTTCCTGAAAATGGGAAGAATTGCTCCATGGAATTATGGGGAAATTCAATAAGATCAGCTGCAACGCCATGCCGCAGCTTGTTGAACTTTGAGGTTCACTTATTTCTGCACACAGTGATTATTCAGCTTCTGTCATGTGGCCACGTTTTGTGTAATGAATAGTGGACAGTTACTACTTCAGGGTATTCTCACCAAATATTTTAATATGGATGAGAGTCTAATGAGGTGATAATTCTACAGGGTGTAGTGGTGTTTGAGGTGGTTCAGTGTTTAGCACTGAGGCATCACACCTTCATGTTTTGGGGGTTTGAATACAATCCCTAACTTTGTCTGTGGAGCTTGCATGTTCTTCTCTGATCTCCTTCACACACCTAGCTGAGTGAATTTGGTGACCCCTACCTGCTCTTTAGAGGGGAATCTCAGCTTCACTGGGACCCTGTGTTGCTGAAATGATCAATGGTTGACATCATTTCAGGCAGCACTGTGTGTTTGAATATCACTCGCGAGTGGTTGCTGTTGGACGATGTATGCTTGAATTACACCCCAGGGTCCCTGTTTGCTAAACGCTGTGACTCACCTGTTTTTGATTTAAAAAAAAAAAAAATGGGTTTACTGTACAAGTCTTAACCTAATTTCTACAAAATATTTTGTAATCTCTTTAGTCAAAGCGGAAGATGCTGATTAATCCTAAAAGGTGGGAAAGTGAGCTGGAGCAGAAATATGCAGTAAACTCAGTGTAAGTGGGGGGAGAAAACTGTAAGTCAGTGTGGATAAAAAAAAAGATGAAAAACCTAGACATACAGTATATCTTTTAGTGTCATTGCTAAGAACATAACACAACCTGTTTATCAGCATAGAGCTTATAAATGAAGAAGATCTGTTTAAGTACAGTTACATTTTATTAATTTAGCAGATGCTTTTGTCCAAGGTGTCATACAACACAAGCATACAGCAGTTAAGGAGTGACCTAAGGTTTAAATATAGCTAGGCCAATCAGCCAGTGAGGGACCAGCAACAAAGTGCAGGTTAGTACTGGATTAAGAGCTATACAACATCATTTCTACTAGAAGGGATTTTCAGTCAAACCATGAAATCCTAGTGGATCGCCATTTAAAAATAAAAACAAAACATTAAAGATGAGAACTTAAAGGGGGAGTCTGTGACAGGAAAGGTCAGTCATTGGATGAGTTGGTGCTCCTGGAAGAGGTGAGTCTTGAATATAAATGTAAGGAATGAGTGTGATATAACCAGCATGGCAGCTCCTCTCAGAAACAAAACAAAGATAAGGATATTTACATCTTTGTCGGAAGTCTTGAATTTCTCCTGCCGGTCAAGAGTGACTCATTAATGAAGTATTTCTGGCTTGTGTCAACACGACCAAGCCCTACTGAGGAGTTAAAAAACGTATTTAGGAGACAACTGATTTGTGAAAAGTTAAGCATTTAAAATGCTGTGGTGCTGTGTCCCTTGTATTTGTTATTGAAGTCGATGTCAAGGTCTGTAATCATTGAAGAAACCCAAATCAGAATATTGTTAAAGACAAGTACAAAGGGCATTGTTCTGGATTGATTTGGCATGCCTCGTTAGCTATAGAATGTGTGTGTCATTGAAGACCTTGGAACAGAAAGTGAGGGCTCAGACAGTGTGAGTTATCACGAAACTATGCCCTACAAAAAATCCCAAATTATTAGTTGTGGCATCCTTAAAGAAATTTATGAAGGTTTAACAAGTAGCCATGCTGCTTTATAAATTGAAAAGAAATAGCAAAATTTGGAAATTTTTAAGATGTTGTGGAAGCTTATTAAAGGCAGCCAAATTCAGACCATGTACAAAAATGTTGGAGTTGTGAATTTGAAATACAGAGCAGATACAGACAAACGCAGCAGACAGACAGACAGAGCAGAGGCAGACACACAGCAGTCAGACAGAGAGAGGGACGGCAGACAAACACAGCGGGCAGACAGATTTCCCAATCCCATTCACTGGGCCAGTGAAAGAGTTGCTCATGCATCAGACAGCACAACTAGTGACTACATTAATTAACTGTCACTTAAATTACTGTTTCATTTTATATCTTGACCTTTTAGATGTTTTCACCATTTTATGTCCAATACTTCTACTCCCTGTACATTTTCTCTGATGTAATTAAATTTAATAGGCACTGTGTACATGATGAATGTACTGTCATAATAAATGCTTTAACACACCACTCCTGCGACAACCAAACTGCTGTCAATGTAATGTGAATGGGGTGGTGGGATGATGCCAGTATTTCACCATCTCTGACAATGCCAGTGTTTTTTTTCAGGAAGTGAAAGCACAGGGAGTGAACGGTTTAACAAAGAAGGAAGGATGTTTGAACCAACTTTCCAGAAAAGTTTACTGACCGTGAAAGGAGAAAAACAAAGTTAGAAAATAACTAGGCAGTCTTAGCTGGAGAAAATGATTGCATATATTCAAACTCTGCATGCACAAAACTAAAGGTGGGATTTGAACCCCCAAACCTGGAAGTGTGAGACTACCATGCTAAACACAAAAAACTGTGCCACCCTTGTATGTTTTATCATTGTATTAAAATTATAATTAAGTGGTAAAAGTTAGTTTGAGAGTAAGATGATGTATAATCCACTTACTGCATTGTGCAGGTCTGTATGACGACCACTTGCTGTTTGGTCTCTTCCTTGGCTTAAGTGTCTTTGTGCCTGCTTTTGCAGACACCTTCCTGCCTATTGTGAAGACCCCAACAGGTTTGGTGGGACACGAGGCGGCCTACTTCCCAGCCCCTCCACAACAGGCCAGTCTGAGCAATGTCTCTTTCAAGCACCTGCTGACAGAATTTCAGTGAGTAAACACGCAGACTGCCACGTAATCCTGCAGTCAGTAAGAAGCATCACACTTCACCCGTCCATTCCAGTAAACAAAATCTATATGCCGTGTTGCATTTAAACCATGCGAGACTCAAGTCTATGACATGACAATATCTAGAAATATAAAGCCACTTCATGTCTAAGATTAGATTGCGTAAGAGTTTCCTGTCTGCATGTCCTATGTATGATTTGTGTTCTGTGATATTGTGTTTATTTTATTTTTTTAAGGGGAGTGGAACATAAGATTTAGTATAGTCTTGCATTGTCTTGTTTTAAAATTAGTTTGAAATCATTTTATCCCCTTTCAATTATTTGAACACTAGGTTTAAAGTTTGTGTCATGAATGCAACTCTAGCTGTTATAAGTAATGAGTTTTATGTGACATCTAGGAAAACTCCAATTCAGAATAGTTCATATGTGTAAGGTGATATCTTCAAAGGCCAACTGAGATTATAGACTTAAGAGCACCACAAGTCTTTTGTGTAATGGTGGTAAGAAGACAAAACTAACAAAGCGTGAAGTTCTCTCTGTGAACGTTTTTAAAACCCCTGTGACCATGTCTCCGACCTGCAAGACAGGCAGGCTGCTTTTCTGCAGACAGTTGCTGCAGAGCCACCTGTGAGTCTGATCTCTCTCTCTCTCTCTCTCTCTCTCTCTCTCTCTCTCTCTCTCTCTCTCTCTCTCTCCCTCTCTCTCTCCCTCTCT
>JAACJT020000042.1:4912348-4936939 GCA_009936485.2 Gymnarchus niloticus | reverse complement strand
AAAAAGAAACAAAACCTCAGGCACAAAGACAAAAAAAAAAAAAAAAAAAAAAAAAAAAAAAAAAAAAAAAAAAAAAAGAGTATGGATGCTCAAGCAAACCTTTGTTTGTGTAATTTACATTGAACAGTTTCCAAAAGCAGCCCATGCACAGAGCAGTACCTTTTCACAATCGTACCACTCTGTAAATGCCTGACCTTAGAAGCTAAATAGAAGTTAGTACTTGGAAGGGAAACCACCTGGGAATACCTGGTGCGATAAGCTCCAGTGCAGTGCGTGGCTCTGTGTCCATATCTGGAAGGTCGACGGTTCAAATCTCACGGGTGGCCTGGTGATTACATCACTGTGGGCCCTTAAGCAAGGTACTTGACCCCAAAAACTACTCTAGGACTGCCAGAAAAATGGCCAACCCTATGTTCTGACCTCAAGCTTCGCTATCCGTATGTGTCTCTCTCTCTCATGAAGAGCAAGGTGGAATGTGAAGGGTAAAGAATCCCTACATATTTGTCCAAATGGCCAATAAAGTATTCCATTCAGTCAGATGTACACAAGTCATTCTGAGTCACTTTGAGCTTCCAGTACTGACGAGTACAAAAAAAGTCCACATTAAAAGGCCTGAGTTACATGAACATGTTAAAAGCTGCATCAGCACTAAGGCATTAAAGTTTCATACAGCAAACTAAAACACCAACACTAGCACTTACTGTAAAAACAGTGGCAGCGATAGCATATATCAGCAAGGCCTGGACATTGTCTTTGGCAACATTCAGCTCATTCTGAGGAAGGCTTTCATTCACGGCCCTCCTGTGATCTGCGTATAGCCACCACAGACCACCGGTTCCTCCTGAAGAATGACAGAGAGGTCTGTCCCAACATGTCATTCATACATAATATGTACTGATCAGAGTTCCAAGCTGCAAATTCTTTAGTAATCAATACAAGCAAAAAAAGTGCTCTCATGACAATTTTCTAGTCATTCAAATTAAAGAAAGCATCGGACAAAAAGGTCTGATGTGATATCAAGCTAACATTCCCGCTGCTCAGGGGTGACTAATGAAATATTACTCCACACGCGAGACAGATACTTCAGCAATCCAAAAGCATGCTTACACTAGGCCTCTAGTTGCCTGCTAGCCTAGGTTCAGCAGACTAACCGAGGGTAAGAGTCATCCGAACTCACCCAGGGAGCCGAGAACCACAGCCGCGGTGAGGATCCAGACCAGCACGGCAGAGATGTAGCGGATGACGACCATCAGGATCAGAGAGAGCACTACATGACACCGCAGGGACAAGCCACTTTATTAGACTGCCATCAAGCCTTCTTCTGGCGTCAATTACGCAAAAAATGCCCTTGGGACAAATACATTACCCAAGGCTCTTATCCACAATGCTGACTACATGTCTATTTACAGCATGTAAAGCACCTACATTTTCGTTCTAGGAGTATCAATTGCAACAATTTAATACAAATACTTAAGCTTGAGAGGGACCTGCTCGATCGATCAGTCATTTCTGAAAACGTTCAGACTTCTACGGCATCCTTTGCTCCTTGGGGATCATTTTAAAATCTCATTGGACCAGTCAAGCTTGCAAGTGTATGTTGAATTCGTTATTGTTGTTAAAGACATAGTCAAACACATAGCTTACACAAGACTAACGCAACACCTGGAGAGAACAGACCAGTACTCGGTTCCGAGTACTAGTAAAGACATCCAAGCGCAACCAGAGCGTACAGAAATAGTTTAAAAAGAGAACTGCAGGAGTTACCCAAAGCCAACAGGCAGAGGCCCACGATGACCTCCTTGCTGGCCATCACCCCGGCAATAAGCCTGTGCAGCAAGCTGTTATCGCTGACGAAGGTGATGAGGGCCTCGGCGAATTTGACATAGCAGGAGACATCCGTAGGCATGCAGCGATGGAAAACGGGAAGGGACTTGCTAAACTCAGGAGGGAAAGAGGACGTTATAACTGCAGACATGTACAGTAAGGTGCAACATCTCGCTTATAGGCATGAACTCAAAGACAGCATAGGTTAAAGAGCAGAGAAGATCTATACATTCTACACACCTGGTCAGTGAAAAGTTAGACAAGCAGTTACATACCTTTTTGGCACAGGAAGTTTAGGACATTTTGATATTCCCTCCAAAGCTGTGCCATATTTCTCCGGTTTCAATTCATAAGAGCAAAGATAAGAGCCTAGAAGATTAGGCAAGGATATTCACCAACACTGCAGTTTAACAAAAAGCTATCAGAAGATTACATGTTCACTTAACGGAACAAACCATGGGATTGCACTAGACTAAATGAGATAAAAATGAGTGACACTTGTATGTTAGAGAGCAAGCTGGTATTTAAAAAAAAAATAAATAAAAAAAATGTCTTGCAGAAAATCCTCACCGTTTGCAGTTGCAAAATTCCTGAGGTCTTGGTATGAAGTTATTGGAATAACTGGACACTTTGACACACACAGTGCAATGGATTTAATCTTCCTGTTCATAGGGTCAATGTTGCAAGGGTCGAGGAAGAAGACGTACCTAAACGAGGAGTCACATCTTTATGGAATACACAATATGAATGGATTGTACTACAGAACTGTAAGCTACATGCTAATGTCTTTACAAGGCTTGGACATGCAGCAAGTCTGTGGCTAATTCAGATGGAGACAGCTGTGTTCATACTTCACTGCATGCAAACAAAACGGAGTAATATGTCCAGGCCTTAAGTCACAGTGTACATACATGTACAATTGTGCAATGATACCCGTACGCTCAGTGTTGTTTGTACCGCATGCAGTACCAGCACAGACATGACCACACAGTTTTTGGCCTGCAGTTGGTCACAATTACATCAAAATTGCCTCATTTGGACCGTGTGGCCGGTACTGTACGTGTATGATGTATAAACTGGCCCTAATTTATACAAGCAACAAACAAATGCTAAACAATGCTAGCCATTTCGATAACCAGTACTGTCCTTGTGTAAACTTCTAGATATGCCAGCATATGCCATTTTGTATGGTTAATAACAGACAGACACCTCAGAGCAGCAGACTGTAAATATCTAGGCTCCTGCCACATACTAGTGAATGCTTCAAAAATTATTCGCATGAAAAACAGCTAAGCACACTGACTTAGTGTTAAGGAGTGCAATGAAAGAAAAATGCTTGGGAGGTTTGAAAAGGTATTAAATACCATCTCTTCTCTACATGGGAATCACTATTATTGTGATTCTGCAGCTACACAGCAGAACGCTTTGGGAACATTAATAGCAGACTAAAACGGGGTAGAGCACGGCTGTAAGAAAGTAGTGCATACCTGAGAAATGAAAGAGGCGATTCAAATTTAAAATGAAAAACTGCAGACAACTCACTTGTTTTTGGTCTGGTCCATGCCACTGTATGAAATGCCACTTATTGGCGAGTTCTTCTGGCCGCAGGTATTGCCGTAGCTGTCGTACCCAGACACCAGCCGGGCAGCTGCACCTGTCGCTATGGCGAAGCCGCAGATGAATGCCTGTGGGGGTCAGACGCTCTCAGTCAAAGATACTCTTCGGAAGAGTGGGGACATCCCATAATAATACTCATTCACCTTTAAAAGAGGCAACTTGCAATATCAAAAAGAAAAACAACTGAACATTGATAATAGGAACATGATCACGTAGCCTTAAATGCACCCATCTTCTAACATCTTATTCGGGTCAGTGTTGGGGGGCTGCCCAGCTCCAAAGGCTGGAGTGTCACCTGGACTGGATGCCAGTCCATTGCACGATGCATGCATACACACACACACACAAACAGAAAGACAGACACGCTCAGGGCAATTCAGAGGCACCAATCAGCCTAACTGCATGTCCTTGGACCACAGCAGGAAACCTGCTCATCGCAGTAAAACATGAAACCTCTGCTATGTGTGTGAAGTTAAGATGCAAACCCCCAACCCTGGAAGTGTGAAGCAACTGTGGTACTCAGAGTCACCATGCCCCCCCCCAACCTTAAATGCTCAGTTTATCCTAACAGTCACTTAATCACTCATCACGGTCTGCACACAAATCTAGGTCACTGAAATTCTGCAACATTATGCAGAGGTCTTACACTGTTTTACTGTGCCCCATTAACATCATCCAGATAATTATCCATGGGTCCACTGCAGCCTTTACAGAAAGAGGCCCAACAGCTTGCAAGAGGTGAATTCAAAATGTAAGGCCAACGTTAAACAAACATCTTCCAAGGAATTGTAACAGGGAGTAGCACGGAACAGGAAAAAGCTAAAATAGGCATTTAGAGAATCATCCTATATTGCATACAACACAGCAAATGAAAAACTAAGTTACATCCTACAATAATGCACAGTCGATTGCTTATGCGCGCATAATGGAATCACTAAATATCAGGTCCTGCATAATGTTAAAATGAAAGAAGAAACCGTCCAATTGTCTGAAAGCATGCAGCCGGCTGATTTCATACTTACCATGCCAATGCAGAAGAGTGCAAATAAAATGAGCCATGGGATATCTGTGCAGCTTCTTTCCTCTAGAGGTTTCCACTCTCGCTTTGCCCTCTGTGAACATAAACACACATATGCAAGGAGTCCAACGCCCTTTCCGAAAACCACGACCACCAGACCATTTGCAGGCGACGTGCTATTAGCAGTGGATAGCAATATACAGCAAGAGACTCCCTAGAAAATAACTCGAACAGCTGCTATTCGAAAACGCTTGTCATTATCTTTTCTGAATTTTTACTTAAATTGTGCTTCGTAATATTCCCGATGTTCTCCGCAGGGCACTCACGCAGCAAACAGGGAACGTTACAGCAACGTTATGAGAACGTTAATGGACGTTGTGGGAACATTCCCTGTTTGCTGGGCACTAACATAAATAAAGGTCATTTTCCGGAACCGAGCTCTAAAATCAAACACGCTGAGACTGACGTTTAACGGATAAATTATGACCTGTTATGAATATCTTCAATATATGACAAATACAGATGTTGCCAATGCTTTCCTGAAGTCGAAAATAACAAAATGAAACTTTTGTAAACACTGCGTCGGATCACGCGCCTGTTCGATAAATAAACTACAACTGAATACATTTGTTGACACGCCATCCCAGCAAACAGGGAACGTTCCAATAACGTTCTCATTACGTTCCTGTAACGTTCCCTGTTTTCTGGGATTAAACTGCAAATTAAACGCCGTACAGTTGGCTACATTGTTTCTCGCCTGACGGTTCGGAATCCCATTTTCTTACCTCGGTGCTGCCACAGCATCCCATCGCAAACGAACCTTAAATCTGCTGAAAAAACAACTTTAAACAGAAGGAAGAAAAAAACAAACTTGAGGGAAGTTGAAAGCGCCGCTCACCCCGCGTATACTATAATGAAATCGCAAAAGCACGAAAAAGTCACAGAAGCCAGGTTCGCCGAGCCGAGCCGAACAGAACCGAACAGAGCCGAGCCGAGCCGAACAGAGCCGAAAAACGCCGGAATGCCGAAAAGAAAGGAAACGAAATCGAATCCGTTTGACCGCGTATAGAGGCAGCTTTCGCAGTAGTTTCCGCAGGTGTATCCGGAAAAAAGGCATCTTAGCAAGTCGCTGCCCACTTCATGGACATCAGCGGGCGTGATGGGATAGCGGCGGAACCCGCCACATTCAAACCAGCGCAGGCCTTGGGGCTGCATATGCGTAGTGGTTGCGCAGTTGGATCAATGTCGAGCACTTCGTTGCCGTGTAAATAGTCATAGTTACACAGGGAACGCCAGACAGGAGAAGTAAATGAGGTCTGGCGTTTTCCCAAACAGATCTTGTTCCTGTACGGCCGTATGCAGCATTCTGTTGAATTTGTTCCAACATCGGATAATTAGCCAATTTCAGCTCGAATGAATTACACCAGAATTAGAAACGATCAAATTCAGATACTCTCATAACAGTGAACGAACTGAAAACGAAAGCCACTGTTTCATCAAATATAGGGGTAGGGCAGAGCAGATTAACAGGTGCCCACATCAACGGCAGAGAGCACAGAACCATGCTAGAACAGAGCATTCCAAACTCCAAGCAAGCATCAGACCTTTGGTCAGTATATTATATTATATTTTGATTTGCCCTCTTAATGTACAAGTTAAAATTTTGAAACTTTTTATCAGATGAGACATTAGTCTTTCCACTAAAATATGTTTGCATTCAATTTGTGCTAGCGTCAAGTCTCCTTACTACAGCAGCCAGATATGTAATGGCTGACAGTGTTGAGGATGATTGCAACATAAAACTCAGAGTTATAAGACCTAAGACAAGGTGTTGTAATCATCCCCGGTCTCCCCTATAGCAACCAAGATATGGAACGCATATTTCTGGAGAGAGGGGATCTCCAGCGTAGGGGGTTGGAGTCTGTATGTGGACTTTGCATATTCTCCCTGTCATTCTCTCCGTGTCTCTAAATTGTGTGTGAGTGTAATATATGTCCTGCGTTGGCCTGGCATCCTATCCAGGGCATACCTCAGCCCCGTGCTCTATGCCACCTGGGATTATCTCTTGGCCCTTCAACGACCCGGTCCAGAATAAGGGATTAGAAGATGGATCGATGGTGCTTCTAAGCCGAGAAGATGGCTCTATTTTACCTTTGGAAAATTGATTTCATTGTACATGTAAATAGTAAAATACAGTCACTGTATTACTCAGTCTCAGCTCCCAATTATCCATGTGCATTAAAATGCGCTCTTTACTTTTTGGCGTCCCCAGCCATACATTGGGAACTTTGCGCTGAGTCAGTCTGATATTGAACAAGTTCTCCTCAGTTCAACTGTTTCGGCTTTTGGATCAACTGCAATCGATAGAATAAGCAGTGGTGTTTTTTTTTTGTTTTTTTTTTTTTGGGGGGGGGGGGTCAGTTGTGTTGAGCACACAGCACAGAACCATTTCTCCGCTGTTACGGGAATTCGCAGTGGCTTCGGTAGTGACTGAAGCGTACAACACAGCAGCGCATTATATCTGGGTCTGCTTTGCACTTAGTTCACGTTTTCATATTTGTCCAGGCAGACAGAACAGTTGCTTCTTTTTAACTGTACTGTAGATTTCGATTAAATGCGATTTTTACATTTAACATCAGAAGAGATTGAGTAAATAATTTCTTATTAATACTAAAATTACACACTATGGTTTTAAATACGGAGTAATCATGAAATATGTGCAAGTTTTTCACCGTCCCATAGGCGGCGCTCGAGTCTGAGGAGGCGAATACTCCTTAGCCTAAAATGACGAAGCGCGACCCATTCATAGTCAGCAACACTTAAGCTGTGATTCAAAATGCTATAGTAAACTTAACAAAACTTTTGAATAAGACATCCTTAATTCAAATGCATTATACCAATTCCTTGGTACTCTGCACCTCGATCAACAAAGAAAATTAATGTACTGATCTGTGATACTTTCGGTCTAGGTCTGTAGGCCTACCTGAAATTGTTTAACATTTATTAATTTGAAATAGCCCAAGTTAAATCCTTCACTCATACATAGCCCTTCAGGTAAGTCGCCGCAATATTATTTACAATTACATATTATATGATTCAGAAATCTTAATAATGTTAAATGTTTTAGAATATGAATTTGATAATGGAAGATTACTGTTGCTAATTATTGATTTTTGATGATGATACATTTAAAATATAATATTTTTGGGTTTTATGTGGTCTCATGTAGGTAAATGTGCAAGTGTGCCTAAACTTCACCAGACAAGCAGAATAACAGCCATACGCATTCTATGAGTTACACCAACAAAACAAAACTTCACATTACGATGGATTTCAGGGTGATCGACGATATCACGCTGGAATCTCTTATTGTGATACTGTACTAATGCTGAGCTTTTGAACGCTAACGACCATACGAGAGTCTCGTGCTGGAAAAGGAACCGCAGCGCCCCCCTCTGTTGGAGCAAATAGACCGGATACATTCCGGAGTGTCAAAACAGTGTCAACATATTCTTATTGTACATAACTGCTACAACACAATCAAGTCAAAGTGTGCTGTGCATAAATAACAAATATAACGAGTTAAATTTGAGTTTGCGGTCTTCAGCAAACACATCCTTGCGGATCCCTGCATTCTGCGCAAGTTTAAGTTGAAGCAATTAACCGTCATTATAGGTCTTTCTAAACACGGAAAATTGTATGACAAAAAGCGAAAAAGCTTGTTATGCATAACTAGTAAAATTAAGACCTGAGGTCTATAAAAATAGGACACAATAAGGGTTTTAAGAGGTTCTGCTACACAAACAGAGTTACAGATAATGTAAGTGGTATATACAGGGCCACATACATGGCTGATCTTGGTGTTATAGAGGCATGCTGGGATTCACTGTGATCCGACAGGTGTTCTCGCTGTTTCACGGAGTTTATTTGCTGCTTTTCTTCACAGGTTCAGAACGATGGTCAATTACAGGGAGCCCAAGAGGACCACCATGACAGCCTCAAAATAGCCACACTCCCCTAAAATATATATTATGTGGTGACGGACCTTAGTTCTAAACAGACTAAAGTTCTAGAAACATGTCAAATTGACAGAGGCTACTAAAATGTGACGTTGGAAGGGATTAAGTAAAATTAGTTAAAAAGTTTCCCTAAACAATATTCATTCCATCCATCCATCCATCCATCCATCCATCCATCCATCCATCCATCTTCTAACTGCTTATCCAAGTAGCTTAACTATATTGCTTTATATAAAAAGCTCGTTTCACTTTGTTGGTTGACCTGTTATATTTAATAACCATTACAGTAACTTCTTCCTTTATACCTCAATACGAACATTCATTCTGCTGTTTTGAATGTGTTCCTAATTCCAAATCCCGTGGTTTGTGTGGTCTCCTAATTTCTCTGTCTGGTCTTCCTTACTTATTAATTTTCCCACCACCATAATTGCAGTACCAATAACACTAAAGGAACAATGTTTCATATAGTTTAAGAATTCCAGGAATTTCTTAATTAGCCCCAGTGGAACCAACGGGAGGGGAGCAGAATATTTTTTTCAGATAAACCAATAGCTATGACTTCTTTTTTCTAATTCAATGGGCTGTTAGGAATGACCTGCTTCACACCTAATTACATTAATGAGGCACATTTTTTTCCTGAATGTAATACCTGAAATGACAGGTAAGTTTGATTATGCTTATTATACTGTTTTCTGCTCATGCATAACAAGATGGCCACCAGATCTGCTTAATATAAAAAATAGATTCTGTGCAGTACTTTTATTTACTTATTTCTGCTGCCTCCTATTTTCACTGCAGATACAGGGATAAAAAAAAAAAAAACCACATTTGAAAATAGGTTATGTATGGATTAAGATTTACGATGAGCCAAGCAGAGCCTGGATACTAAATTTCACAATGATGCAGTCATTTGATTTTCATCACCTTGAAATGTGTGTATCAAGTTCTATAAATGCATGCATCCTTTACTAAACTTTAGAAATGTTACAGAGAACAATTCCTTTGTGTTTCGTTCCAATGTTCATTTTTGTGTGCAAAAATTTCAGTATTAATCAATAAGAGTACAAAAAGCTAGTATGAAGAACAGCATAATTCAATTCAATCAGCTTTCCCTTTATGACAGGTGCGAACAACAATTTGTTTTTAACAGATAATGCAGAAAAGTTTCTGAATAAAATCTGGAAATTGATCTGGGAGACAAGCTTATAAATCTAACAAGTGCGTTCAATCTTATTGGTCCAAAATCAATCTTTTCAAAAGAAAGAGCAAAAAAAAAAAAAAATACAAAAATGCTTTCTCAACCCTTGCCATTTCACATAGATTTCTTATCTCT
Organism: Gymnarchus niloticus; assembly: GCA_009936485.2. Classification (NCBI taxonomy): domain Eukaryota; kingdom Metazoa; phylum Chordata; class Actinopteri; order Osteoglossiformes; family Gymnarchidae; genus Gymnarchus; species Gymnarchus niloticus. Next base: position 4,927,128 of record JAACJT020000042.1, on the reverse strand, counting down.
TCCCAGCATTATGTGTAATTTGGCAGACAGCACTGCTGCTTATATACACATCCGTTCATTTTGGACTTTACCTATAACATATTTTTAGAAATGGTGATTTAGAATGCAGTTTAGTGTGCATGCTCAGACTAAATAAGTGATAACAATATGGACAGAACATTTTATTTTAAATTTTAAAATGAACATTTTTTTTACATTTTCTTGCTGGTATAGTGGATTGGTAGGTAGGATTGTTGCCTTTCACCTTAATTTCTATCCCAGCTGTGTGTGTGTGGTTGTGTGAGGTTCATTTGGGTACTCTCATGTCATTCTGCAATCCAAAGATGTGGTTAGGTGGACTGTCATTTATAAATTGCTTGTAGTGTGTGATTGTGTAGGCAATTTGCATGTGTGCTTTGCAGTGTGCTGGCATCCCATCTACTGTAGCATATTTGCTGGCCTTGTGCCTTATATTGAATGGCTTCAGGCCATCTCATTGACCCTGTACTAGATAATCAGTTGGAACAACGAGGAAAGGATAGTTAGGGTTTCTTATTGTGGGTAATTATTATTTTTATGCATTTTGGTGCCCTGCAATGAACTGTTATCCCATGTGGGGTGTGTTCCACCTATTTTCCCTGTTGGTGACTGAAGCAATTTAGGATCATGAAAGGTATTCCTTATAGCTGTGATGTATATGCTTCACTGTACATTGCTTTGGACAAAAGCATCTGCTAAATAAATAAAATATAAATGTAAACTGTGAGTGAAGCTCTTGATCCTTGAGCAACAAGGGATATATTTAGCATGGTTGAAACGGACCTTGTACAACGGACTCTTTACGATCTGTGTACACTATTGATAACATATATTTTTAAATAATATGCATGCGCTTTTCATAGCATTGTACTTCAACAATGTATTGTGTGTGTTGTAATGGAAATTGGTAAATCACAATATGTCACTTATGCATTGTGGGCATTGTATGTTGATTCAAAAACATGAATGCATGCTCAACACTAAGATTTGTGCTGATGACTGAGATTTTCAAACTACAGTCATGAAAAATTGGAATTTATTTCTGTGCCCAGACCATAATCGGTATAACAACAACCATCTGTGACTGCTAGGCTATATCTAGTTTCATATGTCTGTCAAGATTTTCTCATTATCTTCTGGATAATAGTATTTCCGGTGAGGAACTGCATCTGATTTTATTTCTTGGGCTGACTGTTGCAATTAGATTGCAAGTGGCCAGCCATTATTTTTTGTAATGAAGACTTTTGACCATAAGGATGGGAGTTTTGTTGCATATGAAATTCTACTCAATAGAAATTAAGGTTTTTATTGTTCCTAACTGTATACAAGGAAGGCTATGGCAGCATCCATCAGGGATGATTGTGGTGATTGGAATGAAAAATGCATGATCAGCACATGTGGATGGAAAGTGTTTTGAGTTTGTGAAGAAGCCAAGCTTTCTATTGGAGGTTTGCTCTAAGCTATTGGTGTTTCTGAATATAAAATTACATTTTCTGTATTACTTGGTGCTCCATGTATAGGCTAGCAGTCCTATCCAGAGTGTATTTGCACTTTGTGCCCTCAGCTGCCTGGGATGGCCATCAGGCTCTCTGACATCCTGACCAGAATGAAACAGGTGGAAGATGGATGTATATTTCTCCATTGTCAAATATGCCTGGCAGATATTTGACATTCACTAAGAATTCTCCTAACCCTAATATGCACTCTGCTTTGATTTACCATTCCAATGCAATGTAAAAATATTCAAATAATTTCCCTCAAATGGTTTTGAATAAAGCATCAAACACAAGCATTGTGTTTTACAGAGATGTCTCAGCGCAGTAGAATTCAGAGCTGAAAGTGGGGGATCAGTCCTTAGTGGCTTGTTCAACAAAATCCATGTGCTCATTGTGTAGAATGTGATCTGGGCAAATACAAGCCAGTGAATGTTACAGTTTCTTAGGTTGAACACCAGGATAAGCAGTTAGAAGATGGATGAACAGATGAAAGGGTTGTGATTTAGAAAGTATCATATTTCTTGTGTATCACAGTATATTGCACATAGTGTTGTTTTGATGGATTTCTCAATAAAAATACTTTGACAAAAAGAAAAGATAGATGAATGGTTTGAAACGCTTGCAAGGGATTTGTTTACTGTAACATGATTTTGTTTTGGAGTTAAGGCACTTCTGATGGGGAAAAAAGATAACGCTTCAGAACTGCTGGACCTTTACATTGGGTATTACAGATCAGGACATTCAAAAGTCATTGTTCCAGGACAAGAAGTTTCACTGATAATTCCTAATGGGTCATTGTTCCAAAACCAGGAAGTTGATCAACAGATGTGAGTAAGCCATTGTTCCAGGATATGGAGATTAAATGATATTCATGAGCAACGCTTTGTTCTAGGATCAGGAGCTGTTATTGTTCCCAGACAAGGAGCTCCACTGAATGTTCTGGGTTGGTTATTATTCTGAAACAACAGTGGGAACTTCAGCTGAATTGATATTTTAGAATGATCAAAAGTGTTGGCTAAGCAATCAGATGTTTTGAGAGATGGATAGTTATGGGCTGATTGTTGTTTCAAGATCCGGAGCTTCATTTCACAGTAATGAAAACTGCATCATTCCAGGACCCAGAACTTTAATGATTGCTCTTAGAAGGTAACTATTCAAAGATCAAAGGCTTGATACAGTGACTTAAACTAAGTTAAATATATTTAAAATGTGATGTTAGCAAAATATTTTTATTTCATTTTACAGATTTTATCCCACAGTTTTGACCGGAATAAGCTGTTAAAACATCCATGGATGGATGGATGGATTTTATGTCCTTTTTTAAATGAGAAGAGAAGCAGTTATGGAGTTGGTGTAAAATCAAGGAAGCAGTTGGGATGGATCATATCCTGTGTGTGGACGCCATTAGAGAAATGCCATTAACTATTATTTCTGTAATAAGCCAGGACAGATGTGCTTCTGCACAGACGACAAGGCTGTCCACTGAGCCGCCTCGTTGAATTTTCATCTCACGTCAAATGCGATCTTATTTTAACATTATATTTCTCTATTGGCATCTTATGATCCTACTTCTGTTTCCAGTTTTACAAAATACAGAGCTATCTGTTGACGCAAGACCTTGGTGGATGTGCAGTAAAATATTGTATTTCCACCGCAGGAGAAGAGATTTGGTGGTCATGTACCCTTTCACCCACTTTCTCCGAATTTCAGTCGGTCTGGTTACTCTCGGTCATTGTAAGGAAGCACATTCTGGAATCATTGTGGGCAAGTTTTGGTCTTCCAAACACTGCGATTGGAATTTCGCTGCCCTCCGGAGTTTTGTTTGGCGTTTTCCCCAGATCCTCGAAACTGGAACTAGATATATAACTGGAAGTGTCTTCACTTGTAAAAATAAATGTTTTGCATCCGTCAGTTATTTGTTCTTAGATCAAATGTTACAGGGTTCCTATTTAGTCTAGTAACATTTACATTTTGACAGAGTACATTATCGGCATTCGCATGAAATGCAGAATACGTTTAATAATTTGGACATAGATTCAGCAATTAGTACTAGATTTGATCTTTGTCTTTAGCCTAAATCAATCCGTTGAAACACCGGACCGAGATTCACGATTTCCACTGCATCCATCCATATACAGCTGTGTCTCTGTCACTGGAAGGATTGAATCATATCATATCATATCATATTCATTCCAGACTCGTATATTATTAAATGGAGAGTGGTTTAAGGAAATATAATCAAATAAATCACTTAAATATATTAGCATTTAGATATTTCACGCTGGTTCAACGTTGTACATCTGTTACTCAAGGCTGGACAACAGTTCGAACAAGTGTAGAATGCTCACACAACAGATACAAGAAAATAGGTGTCGGAATTAAGGCATACATTTTACAGGACAAGAGACTTTGTTTTTGCATATATGTGTTTTGTATTTATATTTCAGGAACGTACATCTGTTATTAATCAATATACTGTACATTTGACATAGGCAAGGATGAACCCACCTAGTATTGCTGAATTTTGTAAACTTTAAACATCCGCATCATATTGAACCACATATCCCATAAAACCGTCGGGAGGTACTAGTGCTCGATCTTAAAATGGCAATCGTCGTGACAGAGCTGTGTTGTCTGCCTACGTGCTGTTCATTGAACTGGCTTATTAAATATATTTTGTTATTATACACTCAGCGTCCACTCCGTTAGGTACCTAAAAATAGTACCGGGTAAACGGACTTTTGCCTCAAGAACCAATTTAAGGGTAGATGACTTATTTTGTGTTCAGGGAAGCTTTTCTGGACATTGTTGTACTGACTGTGATTTCTAATTTCTCTCCAGGGATCAGAAAAGTACATCTCCACCCACACCCATCACCCCCCTGAATTCTTGTACTTATGGCCTTCCTGTTAGCTTTAATAAGTCCACCTGTATTCTACTGACCACTCTGATTAACAAGGTGTTTTTGCCCATAGATTTGCCACTGACTGTTACTGGGATCCTGCAACCACCAGATCTGACATTGACAATCAGACATTCAAAATTGTTCAGATCACTCGTCGCAGCCATTCCATTGCAGAGTTCGCATGTTCTACCCTGTGTCACTGAGTTTCCTCTGGGTATTCTGGTTAATTCCCATAGGCCAAAAAGATGCATCTATGATCCATATGATCCATCCATTTTCCAAACCGCTTATCCAGCGCAGGGTCCAGGGGGGCCTGGAACCTATATGCTAGGTAACTTGGGGCACAATACGGGGGACACCCTGGATGGGGAGCCAACCCAGTCTAACATTAACCCCTTGTGACACTTGCGCAGGATAAGTAATTTGCAAAATGGATGCATATGTGCTTGCGTGTACCAGTGTGTGTCCTGCTCCCTGCCTTGTGGCCAGTGTTGCCAGAGATGAGAAAATGTCTGAGCAGGAAAGTAATAACAAAGCATCTGCTATATATGACAATGACAGTAATATTTCTACACACAAAATTTTGACTTATAACAGTAGTAATGTCTTAGTGCAGTAAAGGTGGTGATCACTAAGAAGAATACCAAGTTGGTGTCTATGCCATGTTATCTATATAGCTATCCAAAGATACAGTGTCATGAAATCACTATGCTCAAAAAATCACAATATTAAGGGGAAGTGAATGCTATTCACGGTAGAATCCGGTCCTTAAGTTTCTTTAACCCACAATATATGCAAGAGTTATTTTGTACTCCAGTTCCTTCGGAAAAGCAATCAAAAAGAAGGTTCAAATGTTTATTTAAAAGGAACATATTTAAATGACCTAAGAAGTATGTCTATGAAAATCGATCATCCTCATCATCATCATCATCATCACAGCTCATTTGCTGTCATGCCAGATATCCAGTTTTCGACACATCTCGATCAGGTGAACATACTGATTAAACACTAATGTTTACATCTGGAATAGGACAATCTGGGGAATATTGTGTATATTGGTTAGAAAAAAAAATGTTGCGTTTTCAGAAAAGGCACGAAGCGTCGCCCTTTTAGGGAAAGTTTGGCCGTAAGCTCGTTCCTCTTGAATGGACAGAAGCACATTTTGGGATAGGATCGTTTTGACCGAGAGTAACCCGCAGTCTTAAAGCGGCCGTTCGTGAAGCCCTATAAAAGATTAGAGGAGCGGAAAAGCGGTGTGAACAATGACGGAGAAGCCCAAGCAAAGAAACTGGTCACTTTGACTTTCCATCCAGACGGATTATGATTCCTTCACTTGTCAAATCACTTTTACTGTTCCTGTAAAGGTATGTACTTTTTCTTTTGTTTCGAGTTCTCACTTCATCGACTCAATAAAATGACTGCAAAATATTGGCAATAATGTGTCACAGTTGTCTTTTGGCATATGTACATTAATATATTGTTTTGTTATAAAACGGTATTGATACGATACTGAAATAAATTACAATAGTAGGAACAAATGGCCCCGGCTTCGCCGTCGTCTTGGTTTTATTTTTTAAGTATGTTCCTCGAAAAATATATATATAAAGAAGTGTAAATGTATGTTTTTGTAGGTGTATTGGCGTAAACTGTATCCAGCACGGTTTCTCGGCGACCACTGTTGAATACTTCAGACAAGCATCTGCACTTCATTATGCTGAGGGACCGACAACACACCCCCTTTCTTGAGAAAAGTTAACCGTTTGCAGGCAGAGGTTTCTCACTTCTTTTAAGTGATATTTGTCTAGCTTGTATTGCGTATTTGTCTTTTTGCTTTTAGTAAACAAATGACTAATTGCGTTGCCAGGCAGTGGAGACTGATGCTGGAAAACCGACGCTGCCTAAGTTAGAATGAATTAAATCTCTGGCATTGAAATAAAGCTTTGATATGTTACTCCAGTGGGTTGTGCCCAGTGTACACGTCAGTGTCATTCGCAGTGTGGACTGTATTTTACGTACAGGGAGTGTGGACGATTAAAAAGACACCGAACTTATCACCTACTGGTCGAGATGCGCACGCTTGCGCTTCAGGACATCTCCGACTAATTAACGCAGCCAAAATAAAGAGACTGTTAAGGTCAGAGGAGCGTTGCAGCATGTACAGTTTCTGTACGTACATCTAGCATCAATCACACAAAATCCTGATGACCTCCAAAAAAAAAAAACAAAAAAAAACAAACCTCTGCTCATTAAGAACATGAATCCTCATCTTGAGATTGTCAAAAAAATGTTTTGGGATAGCATTTGGTTGACACAAGTCCTGTTATGTTTGGTGATAACCATTCACTGAATTCCACAGTATATGATCGTCACTCCAATGATCAAGCACAGTAGTTATATCATGGTTTAGGCCTGCTATACTGTATTGGGATCTGGATGACCTGCCATCGTTGAAAGAACCACAAGATCTGCTGAGTACTAGAGAATCTGAAAGGAGAATATTAGGATTTCTATACTTTGGTTCTGCATGTTGACTTCCGTTTCCTGGGAAAAGCTCCAGGCTTAATGTGACCCTGTGCTGAATAAGTGATTATGGATGAATAGATGGATGTCTAGAACTGTAGACGGATGACAGGCTATCTGTCTGTGAGCTGAGGCTGAAGTACAACTGGGTGATGCAGTAAGACAATGGTAATAAACACACCATAGAGTGCAGAGAAGTTTTTGACTGGCCTAGTCAAAGTCCAGAACTACATGGAGTTGCGCAAGACCTGAAAAACAGTCTGTGCTTTTGAGCTGGCAAATGCTACGGAGCTAAAACAGCTCTGCATGGAGGACTGGTCCTGTTTGTTTGAAAATGAACAGTAAATGGAAGAAACATTTTCTTAGACATTGTGGTTATAGTTTAAATGTAATTTGACAATTTGCTTTTTCAGATGGAAGGGTTAGGTCTTGCATAACTTTCTCTTAAATAAATAAGACAAAGTATCAATTTTATTTTTTCCCTTTAATCAAATATTTGGTTGAAGATTTACTAAAATAACAGGATAACAGGTTGGAAGATAGATGGACGGATGTAATGTAGTTTTTTTCACTTGAAAACAAAAGAGTAGTATTTTTTGGTAAGAAACAGACAATAATTTATCATAAAATAGAATGAAATTGGTGTACGTCCATAATACCTATATAGGATGATTACAAATTTTGCTGTTAAAACAGTACTGATCTCTCAGGTCAATGGCTGTTTCAAAATTGTACTTCACTTAGGTGAAAACACGTAACAAAATGTTGAAATCTTAATTCTTTACAGTCTGTCAGGTTATGTTAAAAGGAAGTAGGCATAACAAAAATGGCACAAATAGTAATTCCAAAAGTATCAGTGGACAAGGTTTTGTATAAGTGTTCTGTTTTAATTGCGGTTTTTCTTCAAAAGGTCGTTTACTGCAATACAATTTAATTGAATAATATCAGCTTTAACAATGATTTAAGGACTGGCATAAAATGTGGTAATCTCTTGATCAGAAGTGACAATTGTGCTTATTTACTGTAATCATGTAGATTGTTGTAGTTATTATGTGCCTTTTAATTTTAATAATCTGGATATTCTACATTTGTTCAAAAGTTTAGTCTTAGAAAGAAAATCCCACCTTATTAAAATCAAATCTCTGTTAAGGACTGATTTATGAATGTAGGTGGTCTGTTGATTGTTTATGGATTCAAAAAAGTTTGTGTGTCATTGTGCAAATGCTTGTCCTTGGCTAGATGGGACGCGTTGCTTTAAAACCACACTATCAGTGGCTGTTTTGTCATTTAGAGATAGGACAGGCGCACTTTGAATGGAATCTTATAACAGTTTGGTTTGTTGGTTTAAACTGACCCTTGTTCCTTTGTGATAAATAACCTGCTCTTTCAGTGGAGAGCCCACTGGCAAAGGATTTAGAGGCAAGATGCCCACCTCTACCCAGCTGGGCCTCCTGCTGTGGAAGAACTTCACTTACAGAAGAAGACAAACGGTAAGTCTCTCATTCTCAAACTTTTGTTTTGGTTTTACACTAAGGGAAAGCAGATCAGGAATGTCGCCAAGGAACAGAAAGTACAGTTGTTTTTGGTATGTTCTCCTGCATCTTGGAAAGCATAAAGGAGTGACATAAGTAGATGATTCAGAATAAAACTGTGAGCAAAAATGTACAAGTATAGTGAAATTCATATGAATGAAGGATTGGGTTAAAACACTGCTGAATCTTCATGATTCTTCTAAATGTTATAGGTTTAAGCAACGTTAATGCTGCTTTGTACACTTCTCTTAGTAGTTTTACAGTTTATAAATATGTAATTTAAGAAATTTATGCCACATGCCCCTGCACTGGATAAGCAGTTGGAAGAAGGTTGGATGGATGGATGGATGGGTAGTAAATGTATACCATAGTTCATAATATTATTAGCTCTATATTTTCTGGGAGATGAAAAATCTGAAGACTTTTGAATAGCAACTGTCAATCCAGCCATTCTGAACCATTCTTCCCAAGCCAAGGTGTAGACCTCCTAAGCTGTCCACTTTAAACAGAAGGTGGTCTATAAAATTACAATCTTTTAACTAGGACAATTTGTCTCATCTGCAACTTTGTGTCTGTTACCACTTCCCTATGTTTTATGTCGGTGTTTTTCTGATGAATGACTGTCTTTTGATACTGCTTTGAACAAATATCCTCAAAGTGCCCAATGAGGTGTAGTTCTAGAAACCATTCTGATGTTGGAGGCCCTTAAACTGAGTCAGGGTTTTGAGAGTCTGGCAGTTTCCCTTTTGTTCTGATGTAACTCTGATTTTGCAGCTCCAGCTACTGATTGAAATAGTCTGGCCGCTCTTCATTTTCTCCATCTTGATATTAGTGAGACTCAGCTACCCCCCGTATGAGCAACATGAATGTAAGTGTATGATTGTGTATGGCTTAGTCTATGTAAGCGTTATGTGACCAGCATTTATACTCATTACCACACGTAGGGGTCGCACCCTTGTGTGGCTGTAAAGTGTCACAAGGATGAAAATGTGATAGAAGGCAGATTGATGAAATGTTACTTAATTCTGGGGACTTACTACGCATTCTGTACTAGCTTTAGAACGTTTTACCTACACACAGCATACAAAAGTGTGCGTTTAAAAAACAACATGCTAATATGCTTTGTCAGTCTAAATAGGCTACATGCTTAGCCTAAGATATTAATATATTAATGGTCACAGAGAGTGTAGAAATATTTTTAACAATAAAAAGGCATTTTTTGTTAGAAAAACCTGTAAATGGAAAGTAGATGACATTCCTTTAATGACCAAATAGTGGCTAAATTGCTAGAAGTTCTAGATATTACTAGAAATATCTATATGTGACATGCACATAACATTCTCTGCATCTTAAGAATCTTCAACATTAGCAGTATGTTTTCTGATAAGGTATAAAAACAATGAACTCATGATTATGTATCCAGATAGTTCAGTTCAATTCAATTCAGTTTTTCACAACATGGTTGCCCCAAGGCACTTAACAGGAGTTTGTGGTAATTGTTAAACGAGTGGCTAAATCAGTCATGCAAACTCAGCTATCTTACTGAAGACTTGTGAAACATCGGTGAAAATCAGTTCAAAACGGAATACGTGTGTGATCCCAAGGTCACGTACCTTGAAACAACTCGTTGGAAATGTTTGCTTTCCGCTGAAGATCAAACTGACTTGCCTTCCTGGAAGTTAGAAAAAAACACATCAGTTCTATGGTGTGGTACAGAATAATGATTCAAATAATAGTGAGCATGTTATGAAAAGCTTGATTTAATAAAAATGCCCATCATTAAAAAAACTGATCTTTTTGAGAATATGATAATGGTAATACTGGCTCCATGTTGGCTGATTTGAAAGCAGCGTGCTTCAGAAAATCAAAAACAAAGTTGTTTGTTCAACAGATATGCTCATTCTACAATGTAAGTCAAGAGCAGCATTTAAAAAGCTTCATAAGCCACAGGCGAAGCGTACACGCCGTATGTTTGCAGAGAGGTCACAGTGCCTAACGTGGGTTCCCTTTAAATATGAATCTCCTGCAGTTTCTATCAGCCAGTTATTCCTATGCAGCATTTTAGGTCTGGAGCATTAAATGATCATTTTTTATCCATTTGTGCCAGCTCTGATGGAAAGTTTGAGTGCAGTAAGGTGCTGGCTCTGTTGGTTACAAACTGTCAGTCATTCTCATCATTCTTAATGACAATAAATTTGGCACATTAGACCCCATAATGGTCAGTGTAGGCTTAAAATGAGGCTATAATTACTATTTTGATTGGATTAGATTTATAATCTCTACAAATGAGGATAAAGTACGATCAGGCTTTTTTTGTCTGTGTGATACACTTTATGCTCTGTAATTGTGTTCAGAAATTCAGACTGGCAGGGATAGACCTTTGCAACATTTTACACTGTTTCTGTATTAATGCTGTGATACGATAGTAAGATGAAGTCGGTTTCCGCCAGGCCACTTTCCAAATAAAGCCATGCCCTCAGCGGGCACCCTGCCCTGGATCCAGGGGATCATCTGCAATGCAAACAACCCCTGCTTCCGCTACCCAACCCCCGGAGAATCACCTGGCATTGTGGGCAACTTCAACAATTCCATGTAAGATTGCGGCTAAGCTCTCCCGGTCTCTTCAATGATCTCTTGTTGTTAGTCCTGCATTTTCTATTTGATTTTGGAAATATTTAACATTAAAAACATTGCTGTTGCTGCAGATGTCTGTGTTATACATAATGCTTGGCTATATAGTTACGCTATACAATGTAGCCATGGTTTATGACAAAGCATGACAGTCAACGCATTTCTCTGGCTTCAGTAACGTACATCAGATGCCAGAGATTGGCCAGCGACTGACTGTACGTGGATTACAAGGAGAAATACTCTGGCTGCCTTCAGATAGTCGCTTCACTTTGTCTGCCATGTTTACCTTCACCTGCACGTTACAGCATTTCACGCCTATTCAGCGACATGAAAAAAATCCTGCTGTACAGTCATAGTGATAGAAGCTTGGAGGGACTGAAGGCCTTCGAACAGGCCTTGAGGGGCATGCAGAGTCACACTGCAGGTAGGCCAGTCGCACGTTTTATACAGCTGAGCCTGTTTGGAAAGCTGTATTGCCAAGGGCGGTGTTTCATGCATATAAAAGTTCGAGGGGGTGCTGCCGCACTGGTGTGCGAGCTCATATCATAAGCAGGAACACTGCTGCTGGTGTTTTTTTGAAACAGCTTTGTTTATTCATGTGCTTTTGCTTTCAAGCAACACGCACCACTGTGTGCTTATAAGACATGTCTAAGAAATGAGTGCTGACAACCCTTCACACTCCATTTACTTATTTAGCAAATGCCTTTGTCCAAAATGACATGCTGTACGACAGGTACAGCACAATGTACATGGAGCGGTTCTGGGGTTACGCATCTTGCTTAAGGGCCCAACAGTGATAAGAGAACTTTTTCCTCCAGCTGTGGGATTTGAAACAACAACCTTCCACTCACACACGCCCAACCTGCAGAGCCACACATCACATAGGACAGTGCTTTGCCATTCCAGGACATGGTGAGGTCACTAGCAAGGGAGAATGGTTTAGCCTTAATACCTAGTATCTGATCTGAATATCTAATATCATTTGAATATATATATATATTTTAGCAATTTCTGCTGTTATACTGTATCACAATATGTGCAGAACTGGTTTTTACTTATTTTAAACTCAAAAATAGATAGGAAAAAGTACCTACAATCTACATTAGTGGGTGCATTAGCTGAAAATGCTGCATAGCATAAATAAATAAATAAATATGGATGGTAATTTAAATGTATATAGTTTACTTATAAATTGAATATAATATATCAGATTTCTGTCAAGTACTTTGGATAAATCCTTAATTATGAGTATGAAATACTTAGATATAATGTCATTTAACAATATAATTACAGTAAAAATTAACATAAACACTAATAATAAATGTATATGAGTACAATTTAATCATACCACTTGATACTAAAACAAACTGCAATACGAATGAAAAATATACTTCAAAAATATTGGTACCTCTCAATAAAATAAAAAAATATATATTTTTATACATTAATATAATATAGATAATACATACAATGATTCTAATATTCCTGAAATGTTTGGAGGAATTGTTGAGTATTTATTTAATATAAACAATTCCTGCAAAAGTGTTGTTATATCTTCGGAATAGTTTATCTTGTCAAAACCATATGTAGCAAAATTATTGGCACCCTTGAAGAATACTATAAATAAGACCAAATTAATTTGCATCTTTGGAGAAAAATGTTTCTTGTTGTTGCTTTTAGTGTCTAGGAACTTTTGGTGTCTAGGAACTGTTGTCTATGGCCATTTCCTGTTTCACTGGGGTATAAATATGAGGTAACACACAGGTAAAATCCTTTTGTCATCCATCAACATGGGTAAAACCAAAGAGCGCTCAACTTAAATGAGAAAAAAAGGTGTTGAGCTGCATAGATCGGGGAATGGCTACAAAAAATAGGTATTCAATTGAAATTACCAGGAAGCACAATCAGGGCCATAATAAAGAAGTTTGAAAAGCCTGTAACTGTTGAAAATATGCCAGAAAGGGGACACATCTGCATATTGCCCCCACGCACAGTGAGGGGGATGCTAAGAGAGGCTAAGAGGAGCCCAAAGATCACATTTTCACAGCTGCAAAGCTTAGTTGAATCTTGGGGATTCTCTGTTTCAAAGTCAACTGTGAGATGACACCTCCATGACCAAAAGCTTTATGGACGAGTGGCACAAAAAAGAAGTCTCTCCTGAGTCCAAGACACAAATCCCAGCATCTCAACTTTGCCAGGCAACATTGGAGTTACAACTGGAATCGTGTGTTGTGGTTAGATGAGACAAAAATTGAGCTTTTTTTCCACGCACATCATCACCATGTTTGGTGAAAAAAGAGAACTGCATACAAAGCAGGGCACCTCATGTCGACGGTACAATATGGTGGTGGCTCTTTGATGCTTTGGGGCTGTTTTGCTGCCAGTGGTCCAGGGGCTCTTGTTAAGGTCAGTGGTATAATGAATTCCATTAAATACCAGAACATTTTGGCTGAAAATCTGGTTGCCTCTGCGAGAAGGCTGAAACTGGGTCGTGGTTGGGTCTTCCAACATGACAATGATCCGAAGCACACATGAAAATCATCAAAGAATTGGTTGCAGAAACACAGAATCAGGGTTTTGCAATGGCCCTCTCAGTCTCCAGATTTGAACCCAATTGAAAATCTTTGGTCTCAATTGAAGAGAACAGTTCACAAGAGAAAACCCAAGAATCTCCATGAGTTCGAAACGTTCTGCATGGAAGAATGGTCCAAGATCCCTCCACAAGTGATCTCCAGCCTTGTTAAACACTACAGAAAGAGGCTGAGTGCTGTCATTTTCGCAGGGATGGCTCCACCAAATACTGACATTTGGGGTGCCAATATTTTTGGAATCTGCCTTTATTATGAAAATCTAAAGGAAAACCTTTTGTTCCAAAAGTCTGTTTGACAATATAAGCATGAGGCTTACCCAATTGTTTAAGCACAAAATATCACTCATTGCATTTGTGGTCCCTTTTATATATTTTTTTTTACAATTATTCATGAAGGGTGCCAATATTCCTGGAGTTGACTGTATGTGAATTGTATGCATTTTTCATAGGCAGTATGATTGCTGTTGGCAGGTTTCAAGTTAAAGGACTTTCTCCGTGACAACGAGACATTGTCATCATTCCTGGAGAAGAACATGTCTCTCTCTCCGTATGCTGTCAGGGAGATTGTGGAGGCAGATGTCAATTTGGAAAAGGTAATAGCAGTGGAGGAGTGGCCATTGTGTTATTGCGTGTGTGGTTTCTTCTCTTGATGACTTACTGTACTTGTGTTGACAAATCCTGGGAAAATGATTTTCTGCTTTATTTTTAGTTAATTTGGTTTGAATAACGTAAAACTTTAATTCATGGAACTATTCATAATCTCGTGTGTGTGTTTTTTTCTCCCTCTGCTTCCTACTGGAAATATTCTTTCCCAGGTGCTAAAGAAAGGTTTCGGTGTTGGCCTGAGAGATATGTGCAATATGACTTCCCTTGAAGAGTTTGTCACCATAACGAACAGGAGTGTGCTACTGCTTGTTCAAAGCACCATCTGCAAGTCCCCCGCTCAGTGGCTCAACCAAGTAGAGGCCCACTTCATGTCCAACCTTGACTTTCTGAAACCCATACAGGTAAGAACCTGGTACCCTCTAAATGAAGGATTAGCTCCAGTCTCGGACACCACGTGATATTTTCCTCTAAATCAAGGATTA
>JAACJT020000042.1:4887701-4912248 GCA_009936485.2 Gymnarchus niloticus | reverse complement strand
GCTCCAGTCCAGGACACCACGTGATATTTTCCTCTAAATCAAGGATTAGCTCCAGTCCAGGACACCACGTGATATTTTCCTCTAAATCAAGGATTAGCTCCAGTCCAGGACACCACGTGATATTTCCCTCTAAATCAAGGATTAGCTCCAGTCCCGGACACCACGTGATATTTCCCTCTAAATCAAGGATTAGCTCCAGTCCCGGACACCACGTGATATTTAATCGCAGACTGAGTTTTAGTGCCGGGGTTTTCAAATCCGATCTAAATGTACCTACCTCAGTCACTTGTAGCATCTTCACATTAGAGTAGCTTGACTACAGCCATATCTCTCTTACCCATAATCCGTTGCAGCAAAAATTCTAATTGCATTTTATATAATTTTAAAAACCATTGAAACCCGATAAAACATGCTGTTTGAAAATTCAGAACGTTTGTAAAGTTTGGGTTGCTCTGGGCATGTTCTCCCTGTGCCTGTGTGGGTTTCCTCCGGGTACTCCTGTCTCCTCCCACATTCCAAAGACATGCAGGATAGGTCAATTGGCTACGCTAAATTGCTTATAGGTGTGACTGTGAGTGTGTATGGGTGTTCGTCTCTGTGTTGGCCCTGTGGTGGATTGGCGACCTGCCCAGGGTGTACCCTGCCTTTCGCCCAAAGTCAGCTGGGATCGGCTCCAGCTTCCCCACGACCCTAATGGATAAGCGATTTAGAAGATGGATGGATGGATGGATGGATGGGTTGCTCTGGTTTTAGCCGATCTCAGCGGGATCCTAACTGTTTACCCAGCATGACTGTCTGTTGTGAAGGGATTAAGCCATGGGACATTTTAACCAAAAGGACTTAAGCTCACAGGGTGACTGTTTCATTGATTGCTTCTCTTACTTGCATACTGCCAAGATAGCAAGAGATGAGTGAAATCAATGCGCTCAAGTCTGAAAATACAGCACAACCATCAGCACGTTCAGAAAATACTTTAGCTGCTATTGATTTGACCTTCCCACTGAGGGTAACTGACCTCATGCCTTGTGTGTCCTGCGATAAGCTCAAAGCTCATTGTGACCCTATACTGGATAAGATGGTTGAGAAAATTAATGAATCATTTATAACAACATTTCTCCTTTACCGGCAAGTTAATTCAGTGTTCTTAACGAATCGTGGCTCAATGTTTCGCAAACTCGTAAAAAGACCATAAAATGAAATCTTATTTTCCAGAGTAAAAAAACATGATAATCTCACATAAATCCATCCATCTTCTAACTGCTTATTCCGGTATTATCTTACGTGAAGAATCTTACATGGATTTTGGGGCAAACGTTATTACCTTCCATTAATCTACTTATTTAACCCCACAGAGGGATGTGAAGTCAGACACTCAGGTCATCCAGAAGCTTTCAGAGGCAACAGAAAACTTGCTGAAGAGCCTGGGGTCACTGGTTGGGCAGGTAGGTCCACCCTGGACATCTTTTATGTATATGAAAACAACTGCAGGACTTTGTATTGTATGTATTTCAAAATTTACTTCAAGGTAAAATGTTGGCATTGATATTTACAAGGTTACTGTGAACCTTTTCTCTTGCGTTCTGTTTAATATTTTTCAATAAGCAGCCATACTTTTTTCATTATCTGCTATTGATGCCTGGGGGCACACTTTCAACCCTTAATGCATTTAAACCCTTCCGGGGACACCCTGGTGTGTTCCTGAGGCTCCAACCCCGTTTGTACAGCAGCTGGAACAGCTGGGAATGGTGACCTCTGGACAGTGGAGCAGCTGCTTGAACTTGGCCATGTCTGAATGAGCCCAATCGCGTGTTCGATGGCAGCTCAGATTTTGGGGTCATGGAAACAAGAGAGCTAAGAAAGTAAACAGGAAAAAGCAGTGCTGTATAAACCTAGCCCTACAACTGTGTTGTTCCTGAGATGAGGACAAGAGAAAGGTGTATATGTATGTCGTGCAGTGGAATGCGGTGTCTCATCATTAATGTGGGTTAAGTATGGCAGGTTGTTTTCCTTGCATATGGCTTTAGTAGTTTAAGGTTGGTTGCTTAGCTGAGTGCTGACTTTGAGTAATTTCTACAGCACAGTTGGAGGGAAGGAATTTTAAGATCCTTGCTTCTTGATCAGACTACTCAGGCATTAATATGGATGATCCTACCTTTCTACTAGGACCGTCCACTCGGCAGTAGATTGGGAAAGATGTACAGCGAGTCTTGGCCGTAGATCTGTAATACGTGGGGAGTGGCTGTGTGTGCTTCAGAGAAACCTACCATACCCTATCCAGCTGTGTTCTTTCTGTCATGTCAGACACAGTAGACAGCGTATTACTGCCAACCTGCTGATGTGGCTGAATAAGGGCTGAAGAAAGCTACCCTGAAATGGCCTCTTCAGACTGTGTTAAACATCTTCAGTGTGAAAAATAAGCCTCAAATTTAAAAAGGCATGTTTAGGCTCCATGGAGTGAAGCCACAGATAGTAGGCCTTAATTTTGGCTCTGAAACTCTTGCCCTGCTAAGTGATTCTGGGACTTGCAGTGCCTGAGAGTTGCATTTTACTTTTTGTTTTGTCTTTAGAGGGCTGGCAGTGACTTTGTGTTTAAAAAATTGTGTTCCTTGCTTTACTTTGCTTCTGCTGCTGCTGCCAAGAGTGGGCGTTTGCTGGCCAAATGACACGGACATGGGAGATAAACAAGAAACAGATTACCATTATGCAGCTGTTACTGAACGTCCTGTCTCTTTCTACACTGCACATATTCTTGAATTCTCAGTGTATCACAGGAGGGTTGATGTTATTGGGGCAGGTTTCTCAGACTTAATCATTGCCGGATTGCTAAATATTCATTAGGTCTAAACAACGCTCACTACATTAGCCTTCTATCACTGTATATTATGCTGAAGTTTTAATAGAGAACAATAGGTTAAAGGTTAGAGGCTTACAGAATGTGTGTTTATAGTAAATGGTTTTGTTACCAAGGTCTCAGGATTCACATGGCTATTGAAATGTATGCAAAATACCATGGTCTCAATGCTGTGAAAAACACATCTGCTATTGCTCCTGGAAACCACGCCTGTCTGCTGTTCTACATGGTAATCGCCCTAAACATTGTTGTATTTGTATGGGATCAAACGATCAAACTAATTAATCGATTTAATGGTAAGAGGTTATTTAATCTTGCATTCAGGCAGCTGGCGGAATGACATGATTCTACTAGAAGATTTAAGTGTTTCAAATAGGTGTCTGCATAGCAAAATTAAATATTAGAAGAAAGAATTGAATAAGCCTCTTGAGAGCTACACATTTATTGATAAATTTTTTGAAGATAGCAAACATACCAGAACACTTTCTGAGACACCGCATGAACTAGTCATGAAGCATCGGAATCATTTAGCACGGTCGATCTCAAACGGTTATGTGAGTTGTACGCTTGCATGACCCCCATGATGAATCTGTAATTAACCGCTGTGATCTGTCTTTCTGACTCCACCCCTTCCAGCTGGCCAGCATGAAGAGTTGGCGTGACCTGCGGCATGAGATCCAGTACCTGATGCACAATGCCAGTGGCTCTGGCAGCCTTGTGTACCAGGCGGTGTCCCGCATTGTCTGTGGACATCCTGAAGGGGGTGGCCTTAAGATCAAGTCCCTCAACTGGTATGAAGACAACAACTACAAGGCCTTATTTGGCAACCAGAACAGCAGTGAGAACGAGTCAGCCTTCACCTACGATAACTCATCCAGTAAGTCACCAAAATGATTACAAAATTATTTTGGTGTTGCTGTGAAGAAACATCTGCTAAAACAGCAGTAATTATGTAGTAAATAATTCACATTTTTTAACTGTAAGTAGGTTCTAGGCAGATAATTCATAACTAAAATAAACTTTTAAACTAAATGTTTTTTGTTGCATTGAAGTATGCATCACCATGACCCTCTACTGGATAACTGGTTATGAGAAATGGATGAAAATCCACTTCCACTGTTAAAGTATTCATTGCCTGTGTTCTCCGTAATTCATCCATTCATCCATCTTCCAAAACCGCTTGTCCAGTAGAGGGTGGCAGTGTATAAGTAACCAGATCCTTGAGATGAAGTGTAACTCAAATGTGTTTTCCATCAGCTCCAGATGGAATTCCAGAATAGGGGAAAATGAAAGCACATATGCAGTGTAACCATATCTGTAAACGGGGCTTTACTGATATCTCCACTTAGATTTACGTACGTGTACGTGTTCCAAGATTCTCGGAAGAAGACAATCGTGGTGCAAGGTCTGACAGCTCTAAGGCACTGAGTATGGCTGGGTACGAAAGCCGGTAATAAGTCGAATTTTGAATCACTTTACCTCCTAGGCCCCTTTTGCAACAAGCTGGTGATGAACCTGGAGTCCAGCCCCCTCTCACGCATGATCTGGAGGGCTCTAAAGCCCCTGCTGGTGGGAAAGGTGCTGTACACCCCTGACACGCCTGCCACACAGAGGATCATCACAGAAGTGAGTGTTGGCTGTGGGTCGAGGCAGAGCCTTTCAAATGCTGCATCGTGTCCTGGACTCCTGATGCGTTTATGCTCTTGTATCCATTTTTTTATACTGCTCATGTCTTCGAATGGCATATTTCACTTTGTTGATTTTTTTGCTCATGTGATAAACTGAATAGCTATGTAAAAATGACGTGTTGAACACCGCCTGAGTGTGTAATACAGAGTACTGCTTTTAAAGTGGTGTTTCTTGACCTGTTTTACAC
Organism: Gymnarchus niloticus; assembly: GCA_009936485.2. Taxonomy (NCBI): domain Eukaryota; kingdom Metazoa; phylum Chordata; class Actinopteri; order Osteoglossiformes; family Gymnarchidae; genus Gymnarchus; species Gymnarchus niloticus. Next base: position 4,907,521 of record JAACJT020000042.1, on the reverse strand, counting down.
TGTGGATGCCGGGGAATCCAGACAGTAGGGAGGAGGAGATGACAGTGCAGAAGGGACAGTAAATGTCAAAAGCTCCATCACAGTTAAGTATGATATGTGTTTCTCACGTCCCCAAGGTGAACAAGACATTTCAGGAGCTGGGTTTCCTGCGGGATCTGGGTAGCATTTGGGAGGAGCTGAAGCCCAAGATCTGGAACTTCATGGAGAACAGTGAAGAGATGGACATGGTTCGGGTGGGTGTTGTGCTTCGGAATTACAACTGATTAAACAGAAATGTACCCAGAAAAAGTTCATTGCTTTCAGTGAAGCTGTTAATGTCGTCATTCCCATGTCGTATAATGAAAAAAGATGGACATACCTCAAATTGACACCTTGGTCATCCAATGTAATTGTAGCAAGTGAGAGACATCGCACAGTCGTGGTATGGAAAGTAGGTAACAGTCTGATAGATGTTGTGTATCCAGTTAAACAGACTGAAAGTGATGGTAGGTCACTAAGCTGTAAATAATAATGAGGCTACCTTATCCTGAACGGAAAACTCTTATTTGCATTAATTTTGCAAAACACTCAGAATTGGGACATTACCTTGAACAAAAGAGATACATTCTAATAAAGATTACGTACAATTGCATTTGAAATATCCGCTGTTTTAATCCATTAAGAAATGTGCACTTTGTGTGCTGAGTGACTGACACATACTTTACTGTGAGGAACAAACTAGCACAATTTGTCACTTGTTTCCACTGACTGTAGAACATCTGCAGTGACTTACCTGAATCCTCTGTGTTTGTGTCTGAGTGATACTGTGATTATTGCTGTCACATTCTTCACAAATGATTATCTCTGTCATAGAATTCTCAAATATTTGGAGTGCTTTTAGTGGACCTTGTGTTATAACAAAGCACAATACCGCCACCTTGTGGGAGTATTCGATATTCTCTCACTTAGATTTATGTACAGTATGTTCGTAGTTCTTATCAAAAGTAAGTCTGAAATAAGAGAGTTCAGTAAATTAGATGTATGTAAATGTTATTTACACACCATGAAATCGAACTTTTGCGAAGCATACGAGCGTTTTTTGATGGCAAACACCTGCGTGACTTATTCAATGCGTCATATATATAGTGCACATTCGTGGCCAAAAATATTGACACCCCTGCGCAAATTTCAGAAAATGCACGACTTCTAACAGAAAACTGTTGCAATTACAAATGCTTTGGTATTCACATGTTTATTTATTTTGTTTGCACTGGAACAACACAAAAAAAGCAGAGAACTCAAGAAATGGCCTGGACAAAATTATTGTAATCTACACTGCAGTTCAGAAGACCCTTGTTTGCATCTATTGAGTGCACCCCTATGTGTTACAGACTTTGCTGAAGAACAATGCCAGTGCCCACTTCTTCAATGCCCAGCTCAGTGAAACAGATTGGAGGGTGGAGGATGTGTCCCACTTCCTGTCCAAGTTCTCTGAGGACGCAAGCCCCACCGGAGCACTCATCACATGGAAAGATGTCTTTAACGAGACTGACCATGCTGTGCAGACCATCTCCCAGTTCATGGAAGTGCGTCTCTCTCTCTCTCTGTCCTTTTCTCGCTGGCACATGCTTGTTGTAAAGTCAGATGTGCTTCCCTCACACACCTGAAATGACAATTCGAAGATCTATACAGGAAAATTATATTCAGGTGAATTTCATTATTGTAATTGTGAATAAAAAAGTCATGGTAGCATGGTAAGACACCTTATTACTTATCATAGATTTACAGTTTTTGATAAATTTTATAGTCACAGAAAGCCTCTAACTGAACCTTATGGCGAAACCCACTAACTATAATGCAGTAGAATAATTCCAACTTTGTATACACTTGGGCTAGTATCTTAAATGAAACAACTGTGAATCACACTTCAGATGGTTCAGTTTAGTGTTGATTGCCTCTCCCAAAGTGTGTCAATTTAGATAAACTGGAGCCAGTTGCTAATGAAGAGATCCTGGTGAACACATCTATGCGGCTACTGGATGACAGGAAGTTTTGGGCTGGAATTGTCTTCCCGGACATAGAATCCAACAGCTCAGAACTCCCACCCAACGTCAACTACAAGATTCGCATGGATATTGACAACGTAGAAAGGACCAATAAGATCAAGGATGGGTATGCATGCTTGCTCTTAGAGCTTATTTTTATTTGTGACATCTAGAGTGTGGCTTCCTTTTGAGTTGTCCCTATCCACAGTTACTGGGATCCTGGACCACGGGCTGACCCCTTTGAAGACCTGCGCTACATCTGGGGTGGGTTCTCCTATCTTCAGGATGTCATTGAACAGGGCATCATCAGAGCCGTCACTGGCAGCAAGGAGAGGGTTGGCATATACATTCAGCAGATGCCGTATCCCTGCTATGTGGATGACATGTAAGTGATAATTCCATGGAGTTCAGTCAGTGGTTTCATCTCTTCTTCTCTCGTCTTTCATGTGCTTCTGGAGTTTCAATGCAGCGCAATTGTTTTTCTAGTTTTTTTGAATTTGAGTTTAAGTCACCATTTTGCAGAGTGAGTTTGCCAAGATGAGAAAGTTTGTCCAAGAATTCAGTCTTTTAATAGCAAATATGCTTGTCTAGTTGGTTTAGCTCTCAGAAATTTGTTGAGGAACAGGTGATGTGGTTTTGGCATTTTCTGAGTGATTAACAAGATGTATTTAGAAAGCTTTGCAACAATTCGGAGAACATATTTAGCCATATTTTGGTATTTGTTCCTCCACCATCAGCTTCCTGCGTGTAATGAGCCGCTCCATGCCTCTCTTCATGACACTGGCGTGGATGTACTCAGTGGCTATGATCATCAAAAGTGTGGTGTATGAGAAGGAGGCTCGCCTCAAGGAGACAATGAGGATCATGGGATTGAACAGTGGCATCCTGTGGCTCAGCTGGTTCATCAGCAGTCTGATCCCTCTGCTGCTTAGCGCCTCCATCTTGGTTGTTGCCCTAAAGGTACAGTCAACTCAGCTACTATAAACTCTTGTTGTTGTTGTATGATTAACAGCTGATACCAGGTTGGCAGTAGATTATGTGCTTTCAGTTGAGTGGTAAAAGGCTTTAGTAGGATTGAACTGCTCTTCATTTGAAGACTTGTCCATTGCTGTGTCAACAGATGGGGAACTTGCTGCCTTACAGTGACCCAGGAGTGGTGTTCCTTTTTCTTGGCTCTTTTGGCGTGGTGACCATAATGCAATGCTTCCTGTTAAGCACCGTCTTTTCCCGTGCCAACCTGGCAGCAGCCTGTGGTGGCATCATTTACTTCACCCTTTACCTACCATATGTGCTGTGTGTAGCTTGGCAGGACTATATTGGCTTTGGCATCAAAGTCATGGCTGTAAGTAACATTCTGGCTGCAGTAGCTGCTAAAAATATGTATCTAAAAACACAGATGGTCTTTTTGGCTTCTTTACACAAATTGATGCTATCGTAACGATTGTGAGTAATCCATTGTCTTGTCATTGACAGTAAGTGGATTTCATACTGGGTGTCTGCCTTTCCACAGAGCCTGTTGTCCCCAGTGGCTTTTGGATTTGGGTGCGAGTACTTGGCCCTTTTCGAGGAGCAGGGAGTGGGCATTCAGTGGAGCAACTTGCTCTCTAGCCCACTGGAAGAGGACAACTACAACATCATCACCTCCATTGTACTCATGTACTTTGACTCTTTCCTTTATGGGCTGATGACCTGGTATATTGAGGCAGTGTTCCCAGGTAATGAGGAAGGGGGTGTGTTTCTGTGTGAAAAATGAAAGCTTAACAGATACAAACCTCAGAAACTCTGCTGCACCTCCTGTTCCTAACACATTGCCTGTCTCCCACAGGACAGTATGGGATCCCAAGACCATGGTACTTTCCTTTCACCAAGAACTACTGGTTTGGGGAAAGTGGAAAATCATGGACTCCTCCAAAAAAAAAAGGAAATTCAGAAAGTACTGTGATTTTTCTGGCTTTGCTAGTCTGCAGTAGAATTTAGGGCAATCGGTTCAGATGTATTTACCTCGAGTGATGCTATCTTTCAGCAATATGCATGGAAGAAGAGCCAATCCACCTAGGGCTTGGAGTTTACATCAAGGACCTGGTGAAGGTGTATCGCCATGGAAACAAGGTGGCTGTGGATGGGTTGACATTAAGCTTCTACGAAGGGCAGATCACCTCTTTTCTGGGCCACAACGGCGCAGGCAAGACCACAACAATGTAGGTGTTGACAACCACATTGGCTGAGTTATAAACCTAAAACAGAGGAAATGGGAAGCATATGATCTAATGTAGTTCTGTGCTCAGGTCCATCCTGACTGGACTGATCCCCCCCACATCTGGTACCGCATACATCATGGGCAAGGATATCCGCTCAGATTTCAGCGCCATCCGACAAAACCTAGGAGTTTGCCCACAACACAATGTTCTCTTCAACGCGTACGTCTGCTTTTGTTCTTAACTTCAGTGGACGTAAACCTTACAAATGTCAACACAGCAGGTCTGTGCTATAATACATGACTATAACCTGTTTTGTATAGGCTGACTGTGGAGGAACATATCTGGTTTTACGCCCGTCTCAAAGGCCTTTCTCAAGACATGGTGAAAACTGAAATAGAGCAGATTATCACCAACCTTGGTTTGCCACATAAACGCCAGGCTAGAATCAGCCAGTTGTCTGGTAAAATGCTTATTTCTAATAATAATAATGCATCAAATAATAAAATTCACTGTAGATGATCAGTTGAATCACTGAAATGATTTTTTAACCCTTCACAGGTGGAATGCAGAGGAAGTTGTCAGTGGCTTTAGCATTTGTTGGAGGTTCCAAAGTCGTCATCTTAGATGAACCGACTGCTGGTGTGGACCCCTGTGCTCGCCGAGGCATCTGGGATCTCCTATTGAAGTATCGTCAAGGTAACCCAGTCGTGTTTCTGATCTGAAATGTACGTTTACAGAAGTACATATTTACAGAAAGCTGAGGCAGGCCCTATGTTTGGATTATCTTTCTAGGCCGCACTATCATCCTCTCCACCCACCATATGGACGAAGCTGACATCCTGGGAGACCGCATCGCAATCATCAGCTGTGGAAAGCTGTGCTGCGTGGGCTCTTCTCTGTTCCTGAAGACTCATCTAGGCACAGGTTACTATCTGACGCTAGTCAAGAAGGACCTGGATATCTCCATCACCTCCTGCTGGAACTCCAGTGCCACAGTCTCCTACACCCAAAAGGTGTGAGAGGTTGTACAGAAACTATTCTTGGCTTTAATTGGTTTGGGTTTCCAGTAAAGATGCAAGGAATCATCTGAATGCTCTATAGTCAATGACCAATTACCAATCATAGCATTTTCTGAAGGTGTTAATATTTTCAACCTGAGCATTGTGAAGTGATGCAGGGAATTCTGAATGTTCCTGGTCCAGGAGAACAGCATCTCGGAAAGCAGCTCCGATGCTAGGATCGGCTCTGATGACAAGAGTGAATCCACAGTCATTAGTAAGTTGGTGAGAATGTGGACACACAGTTTAGATTCACAGTAAATTAACCTAAGAGTGGCTGACGTTTTTTTTTTTTTTTTGTCCCTGTTTGTCCCGTTCAACCAGATGTCTCACTCATCTCTAGTATGATCTTCAAGCATGTCCCTGCTGCATGCATGGTTGAAGATCTGGGCCATGAGCTCACGTATGTGCTGCCCTATACATCAGCCAAGGACGGGGCCTTTGCGGAGCTCTTCCAGGAGTTAGATGACCACATGTCAGACCTGGGCATCTCAAGCTATGGTATCTCCGACACCACTCTAGAAGAGGTATACGGACAGTGTCCCACGGTCATCAGAGACTTTAGACCGTAAGCAGTTCAAATGGTTATAATAGTTTTTGCTGGACCAGGCATGTGATCGTTCCTTTAATATTTCCATTGTGTCTTTTTTTCAGATTTTTCTTAGGGTTGCTAAGGAGACCGGCGCAGACACCGAGATGATTTCAGGTCAGATGCTTATAGTTATAGAAAAGGATTCAAAAAACTTAATTGCAATTTGTACAAGTACAATGAAATTCTTACTTGCTTAACCCCCTGACACTTTAGGCAACAGTTAACATAGGGAACAATAAATACAATACAGCATATACCTTATGCAAAATATACAATATACATACACAGTATAAAATACAACATACGAGGCACTGAATTAAGAATGAGTTCAATCAGAATCAGTTATTCACAGGGTGAGAAAGTGTTCTGTAAGAAGGAAGTTACCTGTGCATATTTATATCTAACAGTCTTATTGTTGTTGGCAAGAAACTGTCCCTGAAAGCAGTAGCTGTTGAGGTGTTGAGTACTGAGCTATTGAGCAGCTTTAGAAGAATCCAGGAATGTGGTTGTTTTGGTGTTTTTCATGTATTAAACGAATGTGATATCCGGGGCCCACGATTGCACAGATGGCACCATTCCGACCCACAGGAACCATTGGCATGGTTTTGCAGACAAGCCAAGCTGCCTCCGGCTCTTCGCCAACGAGAGTGAACGCAAAGATGAAGAATGTGAAACACATCCAGGTAAATCCAGGGTGTTCCCTACCTGATACCCTGTGCTGTCTGGGATGGACTCTAGGTCATCTCTGACCCTGTACTGGATGTTGATGACGGTTGGGCATGGACAGATGGATGGAAGAGTTTTTGAAAATGTATAAAATAATAACAGGCAACGTCATTCCATTACAAAGTGAAATGGCATTCTAAATTAATTACTTAGATGTTTTAGTAATATAGTTATCCATATAAGCAATCATTGCTGGAAAACCTATATGGATATGCAATTTATCAAGCATTCATTGCAGTTAATACAGTTTTATGTAATTTTTTGTCAGCCCTCTTGTCTGTGTGTTAGCAAGTGGCACCATTATTGCAAAGTTAAAGCAGTGAAAATGTTTTAAAACGTCAGAGTTCTTGGTTTCGGTGAATTGCAATTCAACTCCAGTTCACAAACAGTTGATCATTTTGCTTAACTCTGGACGGGAGTTTTCTAAACCCTGGATTCATGGCTGTCTGTGATATCATTTTCTCGATCTAGAGTCAGACTATTTGAGTGGAATAGAGGGGAAAGGGTCATACCAGGTCAAGGGCTGGAGTCTGAAGAAGCAACAGTTCATCGCCTTGCTGTGGAAAAGGTTCCTGTACGCTCGCCGGTCGAGGAAAGGATTTTTCGCTCAGGTAAAATGAGGCATGTGACCTCTCTGTTATTCCATTTAAAATGCTGGACCGGGGTGGCGTTGTGTAAACCGAATCTGTCATTTTCAGATTGTGCTGCCGGCGGTCTTTGTGTGTATCGCCCTCATCTTTAGCCTCATCGTTCCTCCATTTGGAAAGTATCCCAGCCTGGCTCTGCATCCTTGGATGTATGAGGAGCAGTTCACCTTCATCAGGTACAAACAGCAGTTCAACAATATTGTTGATTATAAGCATGTTATGGTCACAGCTATGACTCTAACATATAAAGTTAGCTGAAGTTCATGATTATTGTATTTGTGAGTTCCTGCAGGCAATGAAGCTGATGTGTTACAACTCCAAAACATCAAACTTTCCCTGTTTTAATCCATCAATGCATGATGCCATATTTGTGTTTGTGTAATATATTTAACATACACAGCATGTGGTGCCTGGGATAGGCTCCAGGACATGTAGCCCTAGCCAGGATAAGCATCCATATCCAGGAAAATAGGTGGATGCATTTGGTAATAAGCATCAGGTAACTCTTCTTGAATGTAGGTTTAGCTTCTACAGCAATTGCAACTTTTTTTCAGCAATGATGCCCCTGAAGATGCCAAAACTCAGAAACTATTGGATGCCTTGACAGACCACCCTGGCTTTGGAACTCGGTGTATGGATGGCAACCCTCTTCTGTAAGTGTAATCCTCCCTAATTAGCATGGCTTTGACAATAAATGCTTGCAGGTTGGTTGATCCAAAACAGGCCATTAACTGAGCCGGTGTCATCACCACATGATTGTGTCTAACAGAGATGCTCCATGCGCAATGGTGGAAGATGACTGGATCGTTCCCAGTGTGCCAGACAGCGTGCTGGATCTCTTCCTAAGGGGGAACTGGAGTATGGAGAATCCCTCTCCTTCCTGTGAGTGCAGTTATGGTGGACGAAAGAAAATGCTACCAGAGTGTCCAATTGGAGCTGGAGGGCTGCCACCACCACAGGTATGAGGAAGCCTGAAAAATTCTGTCACATCTGCCTTATGTACAATCTCTCAGTATAATTGATGCCTCTGATCTGTATGGTCATTATTCATTCGTTCTTTTGAAATGCGATGGGTTTTTAATCATGATTCAACATCGGCGGTGATGCTGACATGCTCCCTTTCAGAGATATTACCATTAGAAACTTGACTCAGTTTATTAGAATATTTTGCATGTTGCAGTCCTGCTTGTGTTTGTCCTATTTGTAATTTAGATGTTGTGGTGCTCCTGTGACACACCTCCTCTGTCCTTGCAGATGAAGCTCACCACCTCAGATATCCTGCAGAATTTGACAGGCAGAAACATTTCCGATTACCTAGTGAAGACATATTCTCAGATCATTGGGAAAAGGTTTGTTCCTTTATGTTTAGATAGCATTTTATTTCAACAAGTGATATTATGATGTTACAAAGTATATTTGTTTTTCTTAGCCTGAAAAACAAGATTTGGGTCAATGAATTCAGGTATGATTTAAGTGCCTTTATTTAATGAAATGAAAAGAATTTTGAAGTTAAATATGATGAGACTGAACACCATAGTATACGTATATATTTTATATTTACAACGACTACTGCTCCTTTAATGTCATGCTTCTATATTTTGCCCCAGATATGGTGGCTTCTCCTTGGGTGCCAAAAGCTTTCATGGCCTCCCTGCAAGTGACAGCGTTAATGAGACCATCGCAAAGATCAGGCAAAGTCTCAGACTGGAACAGGTACTCCTGCATGCCCACCCTCCCCGCTTAAGACCCGATGCGATCCTTATCATCTTTCAGCCTTGTGCCTCACCATCTCTTGCCACCAGGGCACTGCTGCTGACCACTTCCTTGGAAGCTTATCGAGCTTCATCGAGGGACTGGACACTAAAAATAACGTCAAGGTAAGTCAATAGGGACGTATCATTTCCTCTCTTGAGCTTTTTGAAAAGCAAAATACCTGCTGGGTAATAATTCCCTGTTCCTGCGCCATGTTTCCTTTGGTTTGCTGCGTAAACTAATTAAATTCCAATTACTGAAATATGAATATTATTTTATAAGATGAACATGGCAGCATACTTGTATAACTGAGGAAATTATAAAATGGAAAAAGTTTTGCTGTTGAAAATTTGGGTAAATAGGCTAATCAAAGAAGCAAAATCTTCTGTACCTCCTTCCGTGCAGAATAAATAAAGTTACAAGCACAGCAACTTAACTTCTTACGATCTATGCTGAGAAACGATTTTTTGAACCTAGTGGTTTTTCCTGTGGCTCACACTGACATTATTTTCTGGCTCGAACCAAATTATCATTCTCTGTTAAACTGAAGCGCTGTCATTTTACTGCTTTCTTGAGCAGATCTGGTTCAACAATAAAGGCTGGCACAGCATTGGAGCTTTCCTTAACGTGATGAACAACGGCATCTTACGTGCCAACTTGCCCAAAGGTGAAGACCCTAGCAAGTTTGGCATCACTGCTTTCAATCATCCACTCAACCTCACTAAGGAACAGCTGTCACAAGTAGCACTGTAAGTCCACATGAGAGAACCAAGCTGTCACACGACTGCGACTGCCGATATAAAATTGATGATTTTCACTATCAAACGTCGTAAGCGTCTGCTTTTCTGTTCCCTCTAAAGGATGACCACGTCAGTGGACGTGCTGGTGTCCATCTGCGTGATCTTTGCCATGTCCTTTGTGCCAGCCAGCTTCGTGGTCTTTCTAATCCAAGAGCGTGTCAGCAAAGCTAAGCACATGCAGTTAATTAGTGGCGTGCAACCCTTTCTGTATTGGCTTAGTAACTTCGTCTGGGATATGGTAAGTCCCGGTTCTCCAAGGGACCCGCGCATCAAACGTCTAGAGCTGATGGATTTATTATCTGGCTGAGAACTTATGAAGAGCTCTGGGTTTGTCTGTGTTTCAGTGTAACTACATAGTTCCTGCGACCCTCGTCATCATTATCTTCATCTGCTTCCAACAAAAGTCCTACGTTTCCTCAACTAACCTCCCTGTGTTGGCACTGCTGCTGTTGCTTTATGGGTGAGTGTGTCCGACCAAGTCAAACTCGAATGGTTTAACTGGAGTGAACATGTATGTTCAGGTGGGCACGCTTCTGTCGTCCTGTTACAGGTGGTCCATCACCCCCCTGATGTATCCAGCATCGTTCTTCTTCAAGATCCCTAGTACAGCATACGTAGTTCTCACCAGCATCAACATCCTAATCGGAATCAACAGCAGTGTCTCGACCTTTATTCTAGAACTCTTCGGCGACAATGTAGGTAGCCCCGACTCTATAAGATTCCCTACAGGGAAATGTAAGGAATGCCTTTACAATAACGCAAAGAGCCACTGTTCTTCAGCTCTAACTGCCCGACCGTTCTTCTTCTGGCAGGAAATTGGGGGTATTATTGATATCTTAAAGATTGTATTACTGGTCTTCCCACACTTTTGCCTGGGCCGAGGTCTAATTGACATGGTGAAGAATCAAGCCATGGCAGATGCCCTTGAGAGGTTTGGTAAGTCAGATGATCATAAAGTCAACACTACATTGTGCTGCAAATGTTGTTGAAGGTAGTCATGTGATTGTGCATCACATGTGGGGAGGGCATTGGAGTTTCTGGGGCTAAGCTTCTCTGTGTGCAGGTGAAAACCATTTCTATTCCCCGCTGGCCTGGGACATGGTGGGAAAGAACCTCTTTGCTATGGCTATAGAGGGGATAATCTTCTTCTTTATCACTGTGCTCATCCAGTACAGGTTCTGCATTAAGGCCAGGTAAGCTCAGCTTAAAAAATATATCAACTCGTCTATCGTTATGTTGCGTATTAAGTGTCATAAACATTGTTTTATCCACTGCAGAGTGCAGTCACATTTTTACATTTCAGTTTTAATTGCATTTTTAAGTTGTTGGTGTAAAGGTACTTACAGGAGTCCATATATTGTCTTGTGTGTCCCTATCATGTCTCTCTTGTCCCCTGCTGGTCATTCATACTCGACCACTGAGCCCATCACCTAATTCTCTGCTGTCAGATCATTCTACACTAAATTGGAGCCTGTTATTGAGGAAGACGAGGATGTGGCACGAGAAAGACAGAGAATACTTAACGGAGGAGGACATGCTGATATTCTGCAACTCAGACAGCTAACTAAAGTGAGGATGGACTTTAAAATAAGCTCCATGGTTTTCAGTTTATTGCACAAATAATTAGATGTGAGGCTGTTGGAATTGTTCATGGGTTGCACGTCTTGCTGCTTTTGCAGATGTACAAGAGGAATCAGAAACCTGCCGTTGACCGTTTGTGTGTGGGCATCCCACCGGGCGAGGTAGGTGCTTCCTTATCCGCTCTTTCTGTTTAAGGTTCCAGTTCCATGGAGTAACAACATAAGACCTGTTTCTGTCTATGCAGTGTTTTGGCCTCCTTGGTGTGAATGGAGCAGGAAAGACAAGTACCTTCAAAATGTTGAGTGGAGACTCAGTCATTACATATGGAGAAGCTTTCCTGGATGGAAAGAGGTACCTGGACAGATAAAACCTCCTTAAGAGGCTAACCATATCAAAAATCAGCCTCAAGAAAATCATAGCAATGTGATAATCTTTTAAAGGACTATATATCATTTAAGATTTTACCCGTCTCTTGTTTCCTGAGCATAGTACTGTCTTTAGAGACTTTTAGTGGTCGGGGTATTGTACTTTTATTAAGCAAGTACTTTATATTCTGGGATTTGACTTCTTTTGAACTGAATTGACACTTGATTTGGCCTTAAACCAAGCAAGGCGATAACATCGTTGGCTTTTTGACAGCGTGTTGAGAGAGATCGATGAGGTGCACCAGAACATGGGTTATTGCCCTCAGTTTGATGCCATCAATGACCTGTTGACCGGCCGTGAACATCTGGAGTTCTATGCTGTCTTGCGGGGGGTACCGGAGAAAGAAGTATGCAAAGTGAGTGTGTATTTATTTACTTTTTATTTCTACCAAACTTGAGGTGTAAACTCTTTGTAGTGTAATGAGGCTTATCTGATTTATGCAATTTCTATCATTTAGAACATCCTCCTTCTATCCTGAATCGGGAGGCAGAGTCAAAACATAAATCAGATCCTCTGTACGTTGACATTTCATGCTGTGTTGATTTAAAAAGATGGGTTTCTGAAGGTTAAATTTCCGCTCCAGGTTGCTGAGTGGGGCGTCCGCAGACTGGGCCTGGAGAAGTGCATAGACAAGCTGGCCGGGCGCTACAGTGGGGGGAACACGCGCAAACTGTCCACTGCCATCGCTCTGATTGGAGGGCCCCGCGTGGTGTTCTTGGTAAGTTCTCATAGGGAGAGAACTAGAACTGTCATCCGCAGTCTCCAGCTCGCGATCAGTTTTCCGGTTACGTTAATGTAATGATAATGAAACTACGTGGTAGAAAACGCCTTATTTGTATTCACCGCATGTAGTCTGCTGTTTTCAGCTTTTGACGGTGATACACCGTAGCTTCACTCCTCCAAGGTCGGGGGATTTTGATCCCTGCCCCGTGTGCGTGTGCGCGCATTGCATGTTCTCCTCATGTTTGTGCTGGTTGCTACATAAGGAACAAAAGCGTGCAGTAAATTTCCCATATTGTGCGATTGTGAATGGGTAGCCTGCAATGGACCAGCGTTCCGTCAAGAGTGTCCCCTGCCACGTGCCCTGTGTTTCCTGGGAAAGGTTCCAGGCTTACAACTGCACGGGAGAAGTAGTTATGAAAGACGGTTGGAGTGTATTAGTCTTTTTTTCAGCCAGCCGAGCAGAGTCAGTATTGCAGCGCAGACATTCACATCAAATACTCAAAAAAAAAACTGTGATTTTCATTAACACCAGCAATCTGCAATGCTGTAAAGAAACAAATTGGAATTTTAAGTATTCCCTACACCGAAAGAAAATGGGAATACTTAAAATGGCTTTTTGCTCTGATAAATACCCATATGACAAATTGCAATAATAATAAGCATCATGTGGAATGTTTGCATCATGTGGAATGTTTGCATCAACTTAATGGACCACATAGTATAATAACAAACTGACTGGAATATAAAATTAATGATGGGTTTTTAGTGTGAACTCATTTGAATGTCCCTGACATTAAATAATTAACTAATCAAAATATATTTTATAATTACCATTATTATTTTAATATTAAAACAATCATTCATTGTTCTCGATGCAATAACAATTTAATTTTTTGCTCCATTTTGTGCAGTTGCTGTAAGTGGCTTTGCATCTCCTTTAGTGTACACTGGCATTTTTCTGGCTAATAAATAGCAGCTTTGCATAGGTTTCATTTCATTAAAGTTGTGTAACAAGGCAGAGTTGAAAATTTCTGGCAAGTTACGACCCCATAAAGCAAACTATTGGATTATGTGGGTTATATTTTGTGTCTACCCTATGAGTCATTGAGTTTCATTTCAGTCAAGAGAGGATTAATCAAGCTGTTCTTTAAGCGTAATATTTGAAAGGAAGAAATGATTGCAGAATTTATATGGTTCTTTTGGCATTAAATGCGAGTATGTAAAGATGCCATTGTTACCGTTGGTATTCTGCCTCCCGTCAAATCTAGCCATGACTGTTGATCTCGCTGTGCTGCCTGAAACAGGATGAGCCCACCACGGGCATGGACCCCAAGGCTCGCCGGGCCCTCTGGAACTGCATTCTCAGCATCCTCAAACAAGGCCGCTCCGTGGTCCTCACCTCACACAGGTAAGGGAAAGATGCTGCTTGCATCTGCACTGATAGGGGAACCGTACACACAGTGGAAAGCCCAGGTAGATGCTTTGGTAAGAGTCTTCTTTACAGACTGTGATATGGTGAAAATAAAGGAGACCTGAAAGGCTTCTGGAAAGTTGGTAGGATTGACAATTGTGTTTTGGTCCTTAGCATGGAGGAGTGCGAGGCATTGTGCACCAGAATCGCTATCATGGTCAACGGCACATTCCGCTGCCTGGGTAGTGTGCAGCACCTGAAGAGCAGGTGAGGGATGGGATGTACTGTAGGTAACCAAAGAACAGTGCTTCTGCTTTGTTGATGTTCTGGACTTCTTTAATTTCCCAGCTTTGGTCAAAAACCTCATAAAGCTGAGCAGTAATTTCAACTCCACTCTTTGAATGCCTCAAGATCTAGTCCCTTTTCGGTTTAAGTTTTCTAGATGTAAGTTTAATACTTTAATACATGAGTTGTTTTGAAGAGATTAGTTTAAGTAGGTAAATCTGGAATGCCCCTGAAGGCTGAAACTGTCCATTTCTGGTCCCACATAATCTTAACTAAATCACATGTCTGTACCCTGACCTGTAAATTCGTGTGTGCTCCCCTTTCTCCCTGCAGATTTGGGGATGGGTACACCATCATCCTGCGGGTTGCAGGACCTGACCCAGACCTGCAGCCTGTGATGGCATTCATTGAAAAGGAACTACCGGGCAGCGTGCTGAAGGAAACCCACAGGACCATGCTCCAGTACCAGCTGCCCTCTTCGCTCGCCTCCTTGGCACACATCTTCGAAATTCTGTCCAAGAACAAGCAACACCTGCAGATAGAGGACTACTCTGTGTCGCAGACCACGCTTGACCAAGTAAGTTTCACCTGGTATACAACTATCCTCCCGGGGGCAGTTCTAGGGGGTGGCCAGTTTCCCCGTGTTGACAGTCCTGGACCCCCCACTGGCCCCCCTCTTCAAACTATCTGAACTTAGCCTTTAAAATTAAAGGGATACATAAAATCAATGGCCATTTTAATGACTTGATAAAATCTACCAAAACATCCTTTATATGCATGCTTGCCTTGTTTTTCATTTCAAAGAACACCAAAGTTCATAAATCTCTTCAAGTGATCAAAATCAGCTGACGGCTACATCGTTATCATGTCATGATCTTGAATTATCACTTAAAGCTCTTTGATGAATGATTTTTCGTGTCCTCTTACATTAAAACCACATTCCTCTTTTTTTAGGTGTTTGTTAATTTCGCTAAGGACCAAAGTGATGAGAGCCATGGTAAAACATAAGCAGACAGACGTGGGCTGTGGGAATTGCAAAGGTCGACTTCTTCCACCAGGATGTCATATCGAAGGGAAGCTTCTTTCGGCCCCTTGCCTTTTTAACCCTGGAA
Source organism: Gymnarchus niloticus (assembly GCA_009936485.2). Taxonomy (NCBI): domain Eukaryota; kingdom Metazoa; phylum Chordata; class Actinopteri; order Osteoglossiformes; family Gymnarchidae; genus Gymnarchus; species Gymnarchus niloticus. The sequence goes on along the minus strand of JAACJT020000042.1, from coordinate 4,892,186 downwards.
AATGAACAAGAGTTACTTCCTTTTTTTTTGTTTTTCAGTGGAATCGAGTAGGCAGGGGATGTGAAAACTCCAGCACACTACAGAAATAAAGTGAATGCAAAATCCCACCCTCAGTCTTATCAACAATGCATATAGAGCCCCTCATGTAGTGACTGAAACTGGAATATGCTCCATTTTTCATCCTCCAGTGTGGGTATTGTGCCAGATGCAGTAGGAGACTATGCAATGTCTATGATTGCAGGAAAACACTGCAAACCAGTGCAAACACAGTTCAGGGTCAACTCTTCGGTGCAAATCTTCGAGCCTCATTTTTTTTACCGAAGAGCGAAACCACTGGAACTTTTGTTTCTTATTGCAAATTATATAAAAAAACTGTTTTTAATTGTTTTTTTAATTTGAGTTATTAATTTGAGACCAGCATTTTAGTATCATGTCCATTTTTCTCCATTCTGATGTCTGCAGTACAAGTTCTTTATTAGAAACAAATTGGAAGAGAAGGATGTACTGAAAGGACAGCTGGTTGGAAAATGAAATGTATGATTTTTGTAATCTTTATCATTTTTTGTTGGCCAAGAAAATTGTCCTTCATTTATGTGGTTTTTCGGAATACCTCAGGAAATTAGTTTAGATGTTAATCCCATGTTACTGACAAGCCAGTTTGTTTTGTGAGATGTGTGAACATATGGATGTTGTCACCCAGTGAGTATGGTTTTGTGATAAATCTCTGTGAACTTTTGGGGCCTTACAGTTCACATAAAAATGCTGCATCCACAGAAGTGACGCCACATGGTGCTGGACTGGATAGGCTATCTGGGATCCTGCATAATTAGAGTTGGATCCAGTAGGGTCTTCTTGAATGTGTTTTATATATTTGTAAAGTGAAAGAAGCACCTGGAGGAAAACAAAGGTCTGGAGGAACTGAGCTTAAGTATTATGTCCTCTTGGAAAAGTCATCCCTTAGCTCAATATGCAGATCTCCACCCCCCATCTGCTTGTATGATTTCATCTGTTGGGACTACAAAAAGATCCTCGTGACACTCAGATGGGAGATGGAGATGGCAAGCTGATGGCACCCTTAGGATTCAGCAGGCTGACTAGGCAGAGCAAACGATCAGCGTGCTCTTTTGGCTTGAGCAAAGTGAACAAAGGACAAACTGACAGGAAGATCACAGGAGTCAGAACATGGCTTCCTGTTTCCCACTCTCTGTTTCTCAGAAAAGAGCTGCTTTATCTGCTTAATGTGTAGTAATCAGTTTCTGGTGCATGGTGGGTCTTGTCCCTTGACATCGGACACTCTTGGAGCATCCATGTTCTCCTCCATCTCACAGTGCCTTTCCCGTGTTCCGTGTTTGACACCATTGGCCATGGAACACGTTCTTGTGACCGCTGCTCTGCTCCTGTATGGTATGCAACTTCTTTGACTAAAACGCAGACACATGCTGAGACAAACAGGTTAGCTGTGAAAGAAAAATAAAACCGTTCCTAAGCTCCTCTCTGTATGGCTGTGTCAGGTGTCGGAGTGAGGCCTGTATTTCATGAGATGCAAAAGCAGGTGGTCAATCTTTTATTGTGACCAACTTTCATTCGCATTATTTTGCACTGCAGTTTGAAAACATGTATTATTGTTTCATTTAAAGAGTGTTAGACATCATTGGGCTGTGTTGGCATGTTTACATCTGAAGTATAATGAGGCTGTGAAAGTTTATGTGTCTTGTACAGTACTTATTTACAGAAAAACAATAAAATCTCAGTGTTAGTAAGGATCAAAGGGGTTGCTTGTTTAACATCTACTCTTATCTTATAGTCCGTGTGAATGGGAAAGAGCCTAATTGCAGAAGCAGCAACAACAACAACAATAAATATTTGAATAGCACTGAGTGACTTTTTAAAAATCACACAACCTGAAAATTAGCTCTCAAAACCCAGTTTGTGGAATATAATTGCGATAAATAGTGTTTAGGTGTTGCCATGTGTGGGGCCACATCGTTCCCATAACATGCTGTATTTAATAAATGCCATGTTAACAGAAGACAACCAGTAGGTTTCTGGGTTTGTGCTGTGTTACTCAGTGACTGTGACTGTCTGGTGGCGAGATGATCCGGTTCAAGTTTGGATGTCGCTGCATTTGAGGTTTTGTTGATTTATCAGGTGCCTGCAGGAAGTAGCTCTTCTCAATATCCCCAAAGTCACCAGCAGTGCAAAGGGGGTTCATTAGATTTATACATTGGCATGACTCAAAGAAACACAATTCACCTGTTATGTGGTGCATGCTAGATGTCTTGTGGTTAGTCTGTATATCTAACGATCTTTATGGGTGGTGTAGTGTCCAGGTGTTTAATATACCTCCAGGGTTGGCAGATCGAGTTCCTTCCCTGGCTCTCTGTGTGGAATTTGCAAAGGTGGGAATATGTCAAAGCCATCAGCAACTCAGATAGCACCACTAAATGGGACCGACATTGGCTTATATTGGTTATAATACCAACATTGAACCATTGGTTGTCCGAGCATCGATATACAAAACACTTGAATGCCAGTTATCTACTACAAGTACTATATAATTTCTTATACAAGTAAGACTTGTATATCCATTAGCAGACAGTAGTTTCAATTGTATTCTTGGATAAAGCAGGATATTAGCTCTGTAATATAAATAAGATGATTCATTACGCCACCAACCAAGGATTATGTGGTTGCTTTCACAACATGGCTATCAATAAAACTTTACAAACAGATATTTTGGCAAAGAGGAGTAACTTTTTTTCCTTCTGTGCTTCATAGTGTTACTAATGCCACCATTAGTCATTGGTTTAATCCTAAATCCTGGTGTATAGCTGACCTTTGTAATCTAACGGAAGAACGCTTTATTTAACCAGCTTATTTTCCCATTATCACTCATAAAGCAATGCAAGGTGTCGTTACCCATTAGCACTTGAATTCGTCTGTTTGATGGAGCACAAATGGTAATGTACACACACCCAAGGTGTGGTTTTAAAAACAGTCTTTGGCAAAAGTTCTGTGTAATGGAGATATGGAATTGACCACCCACATGCCCTAGCTTCACTTTAACGAGGTGACTCATTGGACAAATACACTACTCTGTCGTGAGAATTTCGTAAAAATGCCCAAGGCAGAACTTGTAATCCTGGGTCAGCTGCTGTGCTTTGCTATAAAAACACAGTAGTGGCAGTAACTGCACAATTCTATCCTACTATCACTCTTGGGAACTTCACCACTGGTTAATTCTTCAACATGAGTAAATACATGTACTTGTAGCTCTGCACCGTACGTAGAATTAATGAGGAAAACTACAGCGAATGTCTGTGAAGCTGTGGAGATGTAAATCAGTTTATCTTGTTTTCATAAAGGGTTCCACTGCTACTTTTGACCACTATATATAACATTGTCTGGTGACATTTCAGTTGAGCAAATATACCTTCAATTAAAATGACATGTAGTGCCATGATAAAAGTGAACCACCAATACAAATTAACATCGAGATATGGTTTCTTTCAGTCATTATCTTGTAATCATTCTACTGTGCGTATCTCTTTATCATTGTTATGAACTATAGGAAAGTTGGAGTCAAACCAAACAGCATAAAACATTACAGAATTAATATTCTCTCTTAGGTTAGTGTGTTATTTTATAGTGAATTGATAAATCGTGGGTTACTTGAGACAAAGGCACTTATCATGCCCTGCTTTCCTGCTCCTTCTGTTTCCCCGGTGTGCCCTAATGGGGCACACCTGTTCTGTGCTTTCCCCTCGTTATTAGTCTTTAAGAGTGCTTTCCAGGCCTGTTTTCCCCCAGTCCAGTTATTGTTGTCACCTCTGTGTTGGTCCAGCATTGGTCCAGCTGTTTTCCTGCCTTTCAGATTGTCCCTTGGTGATCCCCTGTCTTTTGTTTTGGACTTTATCCCTTCGTATAATTAACCTTTGTGTCACTCCTCAACCCGCTTTTGAATCCTTCCAAGCACACACCTGACAGCACTATTAATCAGTATTAAGGTAAACCACTGTTTACTTTTGGACCTTTTTAATTCAGTAGTTACCTTTTTAATTCAATGAATAGTGTTCCAGTCTTTTTAGCTGATCATTACACGTACATGTAAATTAGCGTTTTGCCTACATCATGAAGCTGTAATTAAAATCGTAATCCAAGGTTCGTTTCTTGCTGATCACCATATAGTAAAAAGGACTGAATAAAACAGATATAATTTAAGATTTAGCTATTATGTTTTTACAGTATCATTGTGAGTTGACTGGACGAAACTTTCCTGGCTTCCCTTTCGGGAGTAAATGTCCGTGATAATCTAAAATACGCACACTCGTCGCCCCTGTAGATTTAGTTTCCTCAGTTTCCTTGAACTGTAATTACAGTTGTGATAAACAGACAGTACTGTGCAAACTGCAAAGAGATCAAACCAATCTATATTAAAAGAAATCAATCCTGACTGTTCATTAGAAGGACAAATAATGAAGATGA